>BMAV01026746.1:44799-67580 GCA_019973955.1 Trichonephila inaurata madagascariensis | reverse complement strand
CACCATCTATGGACCCATTGTGTCCTGGATTAGAAACCATAAGGAAAGGACAATAGCATGCTGGTTTGTTCATTTCTTACATTACATCACAATCCACTCAACTATCCTTTTGTAAATAAGTACTGTAAATTAATGTAATCATTTGTAATTACAGTATAGGGTATACATTATTGTGCATGAACTGTTTACAACTTGTAAATTATCATCTTTTTCGGCACTCTGAACTATCTTTTACTTTTAGACATCCTAATTCTTTGTTGACTCACTGTCATTGTACTGCCCTACAAAAGTTTTCTTCAAACTTTGATCATTGCAAAATCATTAATAATATCATTGTAATCAACTTATATGGTAATTTCATTTTGAGTGAAAACTTTAGCTTTTCACTTTCCATAGTAGGTCTCATTTCAGTCTTTACTCTCATAAGAGCAGAAATGCTTCTCTTGTGACTTGCTAGGTGGTGGTATGTTCACTGTAATTCTAATCTTTTCCCTTTCTTGCCTTCCTATTTTTGTGCCCTAGGCAGTTTCCTAGAGTGCCTAAGCAGAAAAGTGGCCCTGTGTATGGTAAAATAGTTTCTACAAAACTTTGATCATTCAATTTTAGTATTCATTGCTCATATTTTGTGTATTAATTATTTTTACACTGGAAATAATTAGAATACATTTTAAGAAACCGTAATTTTGCTTTCTGAACTAAGATTTTTGAGAAAAAAATCATTTCTATATGGAAGAGGTTTTATAGATTTTAATATTAGTGCTTGAAAGGAAGTTTAATGAAAGTTTAAGATAGCAATATTGACTTTTATGTTATGAAATCTTGAATTAAGTGATATTTATTTTTTCTCTAATTAATGATTATATGCAATACCATATACAAAGTATAATACAGTAAACTTTCATATGAATAACATGATAATTTCAGCTAATTACGAGCAATACATGCACTTAATTCCTTTCCCTTTAATCTGGCTTTCATACTGAATCTAGCATATTAATTTGTTGGAAAATAACACATTCCATTTTTCCAAAAGCAGTGTAATTAATGTAATTAAGGAAATCAAAATATTAATAATTATGGTGTAAAAATGTTTTACTATTGAAAGAAATTTGAAGATGTAGAAGAAAAACTACTCTTCTCAAAAATGGCATAAAAACTAAAAAATATATAGAAAACTTTTTTAATTTAACATCTGAAAACTCTAATTTTAATAAATAATATGCTTCATCTGCTATTTTATAAATAGTTTTAGTTTTTGATTGTGTTAGATAACATATGATTTTTTGTGTACAAGGTAAGTTATTTACCAAATTGGCAATTTGAATGTGGGACTATATGCCATGTATAATGTGTTAACTTTGTTGATGCAAAAAAAAAAAAACGTGCAACTATTTCCAATTTTTTAAAAATATTTATGTATTTAAATTGAAGGAAAAATCTGAAATACTGGTTTAATTCTTTTAAGAGTTTTTAAGTTAAAGGTGTGCCAAATTGTCCCTTTTGAGTCATAGGTTTCAACTTATGTGTTTCAGTCTAGTATTAGGTTCAAATATCCTTTTATTTTAACATGCTTCCCTTAACTTATCTGTGAAATTATTTAGAATATATATTACTATTCTTATTATTTTTAGAATGTATTTTACATGTTTATTTCGTTTCTGACATATTCTATGAATTTATTATAGTAAGAATATATTCCTCAATAAATATAGCTTATGGCATAAAATACATTTGATTGTGTCCCATCCTCCTATTGTTTTATGCATATAATTGTTATGTTATTTTCAAATTAAGTGATAATTCAACCGTTATTTCAAACATATCTATATTTTTCTACACCAACCTTTTTGTGATGTAAAAAAAATACTCTATTTTGAATTGAAAGAAAATATTCGAATTACCATTTAGGAAAGAAATGGTTTATAATTTGTTTGAGTATTAAAAATTGCATATATTAGGTTGGGGAAAAAGAAATTCATTATTTTTTCGGTAGATGGCTGTAGTGTCGATATCTCGGGAAATATCAATCAAACAATTTCAAATTTATGCTCGTTGTCAAGATGACATTTCACACTTAAAAATTATTTTGCTGTTTTTTGTTTGATTCATTCAGTTGTGAGTTAGGGTGTTGAAAATGGAAGTCAACAAAGAGAAAATTCGGTACATTTTACAGTTTTTCTTTGATAAAGGCGAAAATGCAAGCAAGGTGGTTGAAATTGTGAATGGTGTTTGTGGTGCCGATATTGTAACAGCTAATTACGTGCAATTTTGGTTTTGTTGATTCCGTTCAGGCATTTTTGATGTTAAGGCACAGGCAGGCACGTCGTCGAAAATGTCGATAAAATCACAGAAATAATCGAAGTTAACTGGCATGTTAGTAGTCGTAGTATCGCCCAAGAGCTAAAGATTGACCATAAAACAGTTTTAAACCATTTGCGCAAAGTTGGATTCAAAAAGAAGCTCAATGTTTGGGTGTCACACCAATTAACACCAAAAAACATGATGGATCGAATTCCCATCTGCGAAGCCTTGGCCAAACGGAATGAAATCGACCCATTTCTTAATTGGAAGGAGACTGGGGATGAGAAATGGGTCACATACGATAATATTGTGCGAAACCGATTGTGTGTGGTCTAAACGCGGTGAAGCAGCTCAAAGGGTGGCCAAACTAGGACTAACGTTCTACTGTGTATTTGGCGGGACTGAAAAGGAATAATTTATTATGAGTTGCTACCGTATGGCCAAACACTAAATTCAGATCTCTACTGTCAAGAACTGGACCGTTTGAAGCTAGAGATTGACCAGAAACAGCCAGAATTGGCCAACTGAAGAGGTGTTGTGTTCCATCAGGACAATGCCAGGCCACATGTGTCTGTAATGACTCGCCAGAAACTCTGGGAGCTTGGTTGGGAAGTTTTAATGGATCCACCATATAGTCCGGACCTGGCACCAAGCGATTACCACCTTTTTCTTGCATTTCAAAACTTTCTGAGTGATAAGAAATTGGGATCAAGAGAAGATTGTGAAAATCGATTACTAGAGTTTTTCGCCAATAAGGACCAAGACTTCTATGACAGAGCCATTATGAAGCTACCTTTAAAATGGCAACAATATGGTGTATATTTGACCCAAATTGGACAATTCAAAACCTAATATTTTTCCCCAACCTAATATTTTTAATGGTTTTTGAGGAATTCATTATTCTAATTTTGCGAGCTATAATTGATATAATTAGAAAATGAAAAATAGAATAATGTGACTAACAATTATTTATGATTAATTGAAATCTTATAATTTATAGACACATTGAGAACATATAATTTTTATAAAATTTTATTTTAAATGAACAAGAACAACAATTGATAACAAAATAAATAACTGATATAAAATAAGAAATAGTAGAATTACTTTTTACATTATAATTAAACAAAGAGAAAACAATTTTCAGAATAATAAATCAGTTATAGGTTGAATCATCCTATTCAATCAATAATACTAATTAATCATTGCAGTGGAATAATAATGGAATATGTATGTATCATTACAGAACTAAACAACTTAAAGCATTCTGATTTTAATTAAATTATTATCTTCAACCCATGATCGATGTTTTTAAATTTAACCAAATTTCCATAATGATGGATTCATTTTTTGTTAATGCTATGTTTTGAAGCAATGGGATGGTTATTAGTGACAGATCTTTCAATTTTGTGCCTGGGTGAATGATAAGGACACCTAAGATGCCATTCCACTTTCTAGATTTTCACACCACACTAATATGAATATTTTCAGCCTCAACAGCTTTAAAGTGCTTCAGCTCCTCTTTACAGAAAGTTGAAATGTTGTTGTTGTTGTCGTCAGACAAGTGCAAAGTTATTAGATAGGCCCGTGTAGCACCGCTCTAGCCACATTCTCGGCCTTATCCGAGTAGAGGGTCTCCCTGGTGCAGTTGAGGTCAATGTTGAAGAGGGCTGCCGAGATGGAAGGGCAGCTCAGGATGTGTGTGGGATCCAGTTGTATATCTGGGCAGTGTTTACACTTCGGGAACGTTCTTGAACCATCAGGGAGGATCTTCATTCCCTTGAGGTGTCCTGTCCTAAGTCGTGTGATGGCTGTTGTAATTGTTCTATCATAATTAAGCTCAGGGAATGAAAATTTCTTTTGGAGTTGTGACAGAGTTTCCGTTTTGCTACAGCATTGGCATCGAAAGATGTTGTTGCCAGTGGCGATGGATTGATTTTTCTGGCCTCTTTGGCTAAAGCATTGGCCGCTTCATTACCCTCAATGTTAACATGCGCCAGGATCCATTGGAGGGTGCAAGACTTGTACTTCTCCGTAATTTCTTTCAGGAGAATGTTAATTGTTTGGACAAGGTTTGTTGTTCCCTTGCGCAGTGCCTCAAGGTCAGATTTGCAGTCCGAGAACAGGACAATGCCTTCAATGTTGAAATGATATCGAGAAGTGAACAGGAAATTAATGCAGAAAGAATTTTTCTTCAGTTAATTTAAAATCTCTACTCTAAGTGTATAAAAAATCAATGAATAAAAATAAGAATATTTCTTAAATAACTGTTCAAAATAGGCTTGGTGAGATTTGTGCCCTGTAAACAGATAAGTACCTTTTTTTTCTTATATGAAATTATATTTTTATACATTATATTTGTTTCTTGAAAATAGGGGCTTAAAATTTTTTAAATTTTTTGTTAACTGTACTTTGTTTTACATACATGCATTCATATAAGATATGGGCAGTCTTAATACTTTCTCTTTAATGTTATGATTAATAAAGCATTTTTGTTTTTTAGGTGAAAGCTTCTATTGCTACTGTACAAAAAGAAAATGAACGATTAAAGACTGATGTACAATATGTAATGGATCGATTGATTATTTTGGAAACAAATCAGAATAAGCTGCAACAGAGGATATTGGTTAGATTACAGTTTTAAAATTCACTTGCTTAAGAAAATAAAGATTTTAAATTTAATTTTGATATAATTTTATTTTTTAGAGCATCTTGTTACATTGGAACTAAAATAATTTCTTATTTTTGTAGATTTTGGAAGAAAAGGAACGAGCCAATTTTCTTGAATTGGAAAATATTATTATTGAACTTGACAAAGTAATAATTAGTCTCAAATTTTAAAAAAATAAAATTAAAAAGAAATCCAAAATTACATGAAATATTTTTTAAATTATTCAAATGAAAGTGAATGTAATTTTGTGTGGGAAAAAATGCTATATTTTGTTAATTATAATATACAAATGAATTTATTATCATTTAATATTTTGAATACATTTTTACATGTTTTTGTTACATAAACAATTCTGATTGAGGAATTGTATACTTTTTTCTTTTTCAACTTCTAAATTGAATGTTTGAAAAGTTGTCAGAACATTATATTCTGTTTTGCATCTATAAACTTCTTTTAAGAAAATTTCATTTAACTGATATAATGTGCTATAGCTAAAGGAAAGCAAAAAAGATTATTAAGAAAGCAGAATTGGAATGACAAATGATTGAAATTCATCTGTTCAATTTTGTTCTAACAGTGAAATTCACATTTATTAACTTTCAATAAATATTCAATTAGAAGATATATCTTACAATTTCTAAAATAATCTTTTTTTTAAAGTATTGAATAGGATACAATTGCAACTCTATTTCTTGATTTACTGAATTTTTTTTAAAAAAATTTTTGTGTTACAAAAAATTCTGTTCACAGGATTAACTTTAAAAATTTCAGTGGTTAGTACATATTATGGTTAGAATAAATTCGAAAAAAATATAATAAATTTCTTTAATAAAATTCAATTTTCTCTTAGAAAGCAGAACGTTCTGATTCCAGTCTTGAAAACAAAAAATTCCTGAATGCTTTGCAAGAAAAAATAGTAGTCTTGAATGAAACAACTTCAGCTGATTTAGAAAGCATGGTAATTTGTTTTTTTAAATATTCAAACTCTGATTTCATGCTAGATTTTCAATAAATGTCCATAAAATGCTTAATTTGAATAGAATTTCTTTATAGTTTTAATTGGTCAATAATTTAATTTTTGTGACATTGTATTACTCAAATAAAAATAATATGATATTGAATAGATGATGCTATTATTTTTATTATGCCAGAAATGTTTGGAAAAACCAAACAAAAATTCTTCCAGTCAGAAATTTGTCTATAGTTTTCTTTCTTTTCTGATTATTTCTGTTTTGATTCCTCACATTGTCCTGATCTTGTATATGATTTTTGTTTTAATCAAAAACGAAGCCTCTTTTAAATTTAAATGGACTGTTTATTTTTATAGCCTTGAATCCACTTCTAACCACACTTTACAACATAATCATTGTTTAGCATAAGCATGTGCCATTACCCCTGGTATGATGGTGTTAAATGTTACCCCTTATGACAACAGGACACCTCTTGTCATTTCATATCGAACCTCAGCTGAAGGATAAGTTGAAGACATCCTGAGGTTGATTGTGTTTCCTTTAATGGCACATAATGCTGGAACCATTGTTCAACAAAATAACTCTGGGTTTTATATTGCTCACATATCTCTGGAATGCCTCAATGTTGTTAATACTCTTCCTTGGCCAATATGGCCAATTGAATATGTAAGGTATATGGTAGGCTACCAAATTTGGGAATTTTAAAATGTCTTGAGCACACACAATGGTGGATGAATGTCTGGTAGAATATATTACAAGATGAGATTAGGAATTTGTATTGCTCTTTACACCTTTGTATAAATGCATGTACTGTGGCTGGAGTTTACTGATTTTAACATTCAATTTACAATAACTAACCATTAATCTGCACAATGGCATCTGATTTTTAATTATTTCATTATCTGTGCATGCAATTTATTTCTATAATGTCTCTTTATGGTATTTCATTTTTTTATTTTGTTAAAAAGTATCTTTCTTCAGTTGTCTGTATTGTTAATAACCTACATGTAACTTCATTTTTCATACTCATCTGGGTCAGTTGTTTGTGTGTATCCTATTTAAACTATATCCTATTCAATTGTCTATTTAAATTATTTATGTGCACAAGTGGCAACAGCCAGCATTGGGAATGGTCATTTGATTTATATCTCATTCAGTGAATTGATTGATTTATGATTTATGTCACATTTGAAAGCAATGCAAGGGCTATTATTGGTGGATCTTGTAATTTTGAGCCTGTAGTCAAGAGACGATGACTAGTCAGCTAGTACCTCATTCTCGAAATTTCCACACGATGCTGATAAATTTAACATGCATCATCCCCTTTACATGACAAGTCTTTAGTGTAGCACCATTACTTAAACCCATAACTCAAGCTATGCTTACGAGTTCACAACCATGACAACTCAGCTATTGTAGGTACCACTTTGAGCAGCACTTCTTATAATACTGTTGTACAAATAAAATTCTGTATTATCTAAAATTTCCCCCTTTGTAAACTACTCTAAAACAATGATACAACCACACAATAGTTTATAGATTGTCACTACACATCGAGTTTTCATCACTTGGGTTGATTTCTATGCTCTACAATTAATATTTTGATCATAGTGCAGACCTATGCTCATCTGTCACGCTGGTTTTATGTTAAAAGTTGAAGGATAAATTTGGTTGCAATTCTTTCCATATCCAATTCCATCGGCTTGGTCATTTGTCCTGATGGACAATTTTACAAACCCTGGTAATGGTTTCTAAAGTAATGGCTGACCTAAATTCTAATTATGTTCTACATGATCATTACCCTCTTTCCAAGATTTGAACCTCTAAAAAGTCCTTGATAGGCTTATTTTCATTACCATATGTTTGAACAACACTAGGTAGATTTCATTTGTTATTCTGTTTAGTTTACAGTAAAATTTAATGTGAAAACCCTTTGTCCTTTGGCTAGCCAATAATACAACATTTAGAATATTACTCTTAACAATCTGTACTTGGTAGTATGTGTTCATAATCATATCTTTTTACATATCTTGATGTGGTGATTATAGTTTAATTATTATAAATGCTCTTTGATAAGGCAATAATAAACTCATGCTAATTAGGATTCATTCATAAATTTATATATTTTTATTTTTAATAGTATCAGAATTAAAAAATATTGCCGATACTGTTTTCTAAATCTTTCTAAGCGAGAAGGAATGTGAATCATGTGCTTTTCTTTTGGGATTCAGATTAATTTCAAAAAATTAATGAAGCCAATAAAAATAATTTTTTTGTATTCAGAAAAATTTTTTGAAAAATTTTGCAAGCAAACTGCAAGAAGATTTGGATCAAAAGATATCTGGTTTCGAAATGGACATTCGTTTAGAACCTCTAGCAGGAAGATTGAAAAAACAGGAAAAATTGTTAAAGGAGATATTTCTGAAAATACGTGTTTTAGAGTGTCAGTCCATGGGGTAAGAACTATGTTTGTGTGCCTTATATTAATATAAATCATTCTGATTTAGTAGCATTTTTATAGTTATTAAGGATATTAATGAAAAGAAACTAATTAATTAATTTATCCTATGATATTGAAAAATTTCTAAATTTCAAAGTTTATGAACTTTTTTGTTAACAATAATTCAGAAGTTTATATGTACAGGATGTTTACACCAAAGAACACACCAACTTTAAATTAGTCTATATTTACAGTTACGAAACTGAAAGTTAACCTTTTCAGACAAATTAAATATAACTGTTAAAAAATTACATTATAAGCATAGATTCATGTTACATATATAAAATTATAAAAGTTCAATGTGATTACTTCCAGTTACGTCATTGATATTGATAAGAGAATTCATTCTGTACTTTTTCCAGTATTTTGGTTGTTACAGTTTGGGATGAATGCTGTTATTCACAGTTTCAGTTTATGAGTATTTGCTGCTATTAATGAAAAATGTAACAAGTGATATAAAAAAAAAATTATGCCAATTCCTACTTTGGTCAATGAAGAAAATTTTTATTTTTGTTACTTTTTATCAAATAGTTACAATTAATATAAATATGTATATACATATGACTGAATCACAGTATTAAGTGACAAAGTAGAAAGCAGTTTTTCTTGCAATTTTCCTTTCTATATATAGTGTTGGACTATTTCTTTTTGTTACTGTTTATTCATTAATTAAATTTAATTACTCTAATGAAATAGTGTAGTAAAAAAGAAATCACATTCTCAGAAATTAGACCATCCGAGGTGGGATTCAAACCCATGACCTTTGGTTTAGAAGTCCAACGCGTTATTCGTTGTTCTAAAGGGACACAACAAACGATTTTCCTTTCTATATGTGCTGTTGGACTATTATTTTTGTTTGTCATTATTTATTTGTTTTTTAATTTAATTAATGAATTAATATTTACAAGTTTAAAAAAATGTATTTGAACTTGAATGGAGGAATAAAAAGTATTTTATTAACAACTGAAAATTTGAGTAAGATATATATATATATATAGGGATAGAGTGAACTAATAGTAGAAACTGAAGAAGAAGCCATCTTTTATGTAACCGAAAAAACCACAGACAATTTAAAGAGAGCTTCTTGGGGCTACTGATTAAGAGTGAGATTATCATCTGTTCTGCAATCAATCAACCATTGTGGGAATTTTTCCATTTAATTATCCTCAAACAGAAAAGTTTTAATATGTTGATGCTCCATCCTGCTTGAAAATGTAGTCCCATTTTTTTCTAATTCTGGAAACAATCTTAGCTGTTGGATATAAAACTAAGTAGTGCCAGTAACATTGATTTACGAAGAAAGGATGGGTCAAAAATTTTGTCTTGCGATATTGATCAAAGCCCATTGACCCTCACTAAATCATAGTCACTTCTGTAATTGTATGAAAATTAGTTGTACCCATATGAGAACTGTGTATTGTGTTATCTTACAGTTGATAGAAACATTGATAAAAACAGTCTTAAATATGAAGAAATTGTCTTTGTTGAGCTAATTAAGAATAAGCAAACAAGAATTAATTTTCTGCTCTTTACCATTTTGGTCTAGTGTTTTGAACCTGTAACTTGTATGATTCGAAAATCAGTTGCCGCCTGAATACTTTCCATGCTATTATATAAGGTATTTGCAGTTCCCTGCTACTTTATTGAGTTAACTTTCACCCACTGTTAATGATTGTGTGTTTCTATTGAATCCATTCCACATTTATTTCTGAAACACAGTTTAACAGAGCTTTTGTCTTTGCAAATGTGCCTCTTTTTAAAAAATTTATGAAATCTGCAAGATATATCTATCAGAAAAACAATTTGTGTATTGGCGACAAAATACTCATTGTACAGTTATTAACTGATTCAGGGTCCCCCCCCCCTTCAAATTTAATAAAATAAAATGCTGTTATTTGGTTATCTTTTTAAATGAGCTGGTGTAGTTCAGATGATTGGTGCTCTTAAGGCCATAATGCCATCTCTTGTCAAATAAAAAATTAATGAGCTTTTCACTCATTACATTTCATAGAATAGTGTATTTACTTTTTTAGGCTGAGGGAATAAATTTTTCAAAGTTGGGGTTTTTTTTTAAAAATGCCATGAATTTGTTCACTGATAGTGCCAATTATTCTTTGAGTTAAATAGATAAATCTTTAAAAATCTTTATATTTGTCTATTATTTTTGCATTGTTTTTGAAAAATCCTAATTAAAAAGTATCAATTATTCTTGAATATTTAATAACAAAAAATATTAAAATACTTTGGAAATATTTTCATGAAGATTCTTGGAGTAGAACAGGTAGCAATATAATGGTTGAAGTGAGCAATGAGAATTTATTGAATGCAAGAAGGCAGGCGTGATCTACTTGATCCTACACCAGACGAACTGATCCCCAGCTCAAGGGAAGCAGCTTATATAAGATACAGTGGAGACATCGAGAATATTCTAGAAGTACTCAAACTAACATAAATTTGCATATGCTGCAACTCTCTAGAAAATTCCAGAGAGTCAATTTAAATCAAATTTAAAAAAACTGGCAAGTAGCAATTGATAGGTTTTGAACCCGAGACCAACAGTACCACTAGTGGCGGCTCTACCACTGGACCACTCGGTTGAAATGTTTATGAAACATGGCAATATTTTTAAATTATTTAAATATTAAAATTGTATTACTTAGTGTATATTATAATAAAATAACCCATAAAAAATTATTTCAGTTCATACAATGTTTTTTATAGATGCTATCTTTGAAAATGAAACAGTTTGGTTGATCTGAATGGGAAATGTTGATTGTCTATCTTCCCTCCTCTTCAAATAAATTTTACTTAAAAAAAATCAAATTTAATATTTCATATCCCTAAATTTAGCACTTTTAGTTATGTGTTGAAAACTATCTATGGCTATATAAGTTACATGTGAATAACTGCTTAAATGTAATTTTTTATTACAATACTGTTATTGGAGATTGTCAGACTAGCTGAAATGTCATTTAAGATAATCCCAATTTTTCATTATCATAGTTTTATTGCTTTATAAATGAAATTTGGAGTTGAATAATTTGTTTCTTTGAAATGTAATTGTTTCTTATAACTTATATAATTTAATTGGAAATCTGTTTTCAGATATCTGAATTTTATTAACAACATCAATTATAATATTTTTTTTATTTTATAATTCTTTTGTTGTTGTTATATTAGATTATCTATTTTACTTTATTAGAATACTAATATTTTGATATTATAGCAATCAGTATAGAAATCATGTTTAAGTAAGGAAAGACCTCTCCCACTTCTTCCATCTTGAGATTATTTATTAATTCTGTCTTGCTTATTTTCTTCATTTTTTCCTCTGAGTTAACAATTTTTAGATAAGGAGAAGAATCATAACTTCGAACTTTTTGAGTAATTTTTCTTCTACACCAGAGGTTCCCAAACTTTTTTGCCTCATAGACCCCTTGACAGGTTTTTCAGCTTGGGGTAGACCCCCTACTTACCTAATATTAAATTTTTGAAAATTTATCAATTTAAATGTGTTTTTGACAGCAGGTATAAAGCTATTTACTTTGAAAGATTAAAATTTTTAACCGTAATGAAGTATAGAGTGTTTAAAACTTAAGAAAACACATGTTAATTAATTAAATTAAAATTTAATTAATGCATAAAATAACTGTGCAAAAAACCAAAGGTTTTTAGTGGGAGAGATGAATTTGGGGATGCAATAACAAATTTTCAACATTTGGTATCAATCTTGCCAAGTTTAACACTAAATATCTCCTCGGTTAATAGTGGCTAGTATTTTCTTCTTTCTTTTTGAGATTGGAAAGCGCTCTGAAACTCCTTCTCAATCGGAAAAAACAATTAAAAACTTTATGAAGATATTCCATAATATGGAATAAATAACAAGTATATCTTTTGAAAACCAAAATTGTTGACATCGTTTCTAAACGAAACAAAAATTAAGCACTTCCTAGTGCTTAATTCTTGTAATCTGACATTTTTTTTTTCAATGTGACCATATGAATTCAATGCCTATCATGGTATTATGATAGTCAAAACATTCTCTAACCTAGTTTCAAAATCTAAAAAAAGAGCATTTAAATGTTAGCGATGTTCAAAATTATACTCCTTTAGCTTAATTCTGGCAAGAAAGGCTGAAATGTGGTCCTTGTTTTAATAAAATTTATACTGTTGCCTGTAATTGCAGATTAACTTCATTAAATTTAGTAAATAAATCTGTTAAATAGGTAAGTCTGGTTTCCACATGATTAAATCTCATTTTAATATTAGTCATGATCTAGTTTAATGAGAGCCGCTATCGTAGACCCCCATTTACTCCTCATGGACCCCCAAATTATTTTTTTGCTTTCATGGACCCCCAAATTATTTTTTTGCTGTCATGGACCCCTTGCAGGTCGTCATAGACCCCTGGGGGTCTATATAGACCACTTTGGGAATCACTGTTCTACACCATAGAGTTTACTGTCTTAAGTACACATTGATGATTATATACCCCAGGATGACTTGGCGATCCTTCCCTATTTTTGATCCACTGTCTAGTCAACAATTTTTTATATTTCAATGCTTTCTTTACATAATATATATATAGGTAGCAAACTTGTGTATATTAGAATTATTTATATGGTGAGATATCCCTCTTAGTTTTTTTAATTATTATTTATTATACTTGCTATTTTAAAAAATCGATTATAGTTCTTATTTAAAATTTTGTTTTCCTACAGTTCCTTTATCTTTCGTATTTTTTGCTCTTCAATTTACTCTTAATTTCCTGGGAATAATTTTGCATTTCCTTTGTTGATGATTTGCTTTATATAGGTGGCAGGAGTGTACCTACTTCTGTCAATTCAGTAGTAATAAGATTTTACAGATCTTCTGAGGCTCCAAAGAGGTAATTACTGTTAGGTTAATATTACAACTAGGGATGCCTTAAATTTGCCAGCAAATCCTCAACCTGATGCTCTCATCTCTCTCTGATGAACTCTGATATCTTGGGTACCTGAGCCTGGCTATTGTTAATTGATTTGCTGACTACCTCTCTTATTGGATAGGTAGAGATGTTTCAAAATAAATGTTCTGTTCCCTCATGTATCCATCTCTTTCATGCCAAATGAATTTTTATGCTATCCTTAAAATAAATAAATATCCCAAAAGTCTCCATTTTTACTAACCGCAAAATGGAGGGGGAACCAAAGTTTGTTAAAAAGTTATAATCTGGTGATTTACTCATAGAAAATGCATCTCTTTTATAATTCAATTCATTTTTATTGACAAAAGCATTTCTAGATTGACCTTTATTACTGATGCATGCAAGTAATTAAATTCATGATGTGGTGTCATTTTTTAACTTAACATGTTGTGCACCTATGTGAACAGGAAACCCTCTTAATGGAATTTCTTCTTTTTATCAACATGCCTTTCAGATGAAATATATCATAGTTAAAATAGATGGAACTGTCTCTCTAAGCAAATATTTAATTTTTAACTGTCTTCAGTTACTAACCTGAATTAAAGTATGATATTCAGATATGACGTACTTTCAAAGTCCTTTTCATTGTTTCAACTGTCAGAAGTTCAGACATTTCATGATCTGCCTGCCACAATTTTGTGGTCTAAATGTTCATCACTGTGGTATTTTTTCATGTAATCATTGCATGTATGAATTGTCATCAGCTATATTCTTCTGATCCAAAATTACAAATGAAAAAAATCCTAGAAACTAAAATATTTTTTATTTAGGTTCTCCAAAGTATGTAGTTCCAAAGTCATCACAGAAATACACCTTGGCAAATTGAACCTTCAGCTATTTCCACTGCCACCCAAATAGATAAAAATATTACAAATATATATATATATATATATATATATACATATGTATAACGACCTTGTGAATGAATATTTGAAACAATTATCCAAAAATTTTGAATATTTCTTTTAGTTCAACAATGATAACTTGTGTATTGTACCACATTCTAAAAATGTTTCTACTTCAGTTACATTAGATTCCAAACTGAAGAACTGAACTTTAGATTCATCTACACTAAGGGTGGGCAGACTTTTCCATGGTACTGGCTACTTCTAATTTTTTCAAGGTTTTGCGGTCCACCTAAGGGCATAGGTGTGATGAGCTGAGAAAAAGGTCTACAATATTTATTACAATTTAATAATAAATATGGGATATGTGCTTACCTACATAACTACAATGATAAAACATTTTTAAAGCCACATTTAAAGCAAAACACAGATACAAACATAATAATAATGGCCACATATATAATAATAGAAAATGATGCATTTATTATCAAATAATTCAAAATCCATTTAAAAATCATTTTCGTCTAAAGTTAGTTCTTGTAGTTGTAGTCAGTAGAAGACCTAGTCTGCATACTGTCAGCCAGGCTTGGATATTTCAGTATATAATTACTAACTGCTTATCTTCAGGCAATCTCTAAAATACAGAATAAGTATCTAAATCTCCAATTACATCCACACCTTGTATTTATAAGTTTGATACAAATAAAAAAAATTTTCTGACAAACTATAAACTCTTAAGGGTAATATGAAAAAGAAAATGTAAAAGAGATTTTCAAAAATATCTTAAAACCTGCTACTGGTAGTCTACCCACTGTGTTTGTGAACCAGCTGGTGTGATTGTTATAAATTTTATTTTTCAGTGTAATGTGAATTTTTATTCATTGTGAAATTTTGTTTGGTTTTAGTATTCTTTTCTTTCATACAAAGTTAGATTTTTAATTTTTGTATGATAATCTGTTTTTCATGTTTTTGGTACAATACATCTCACATGATTTAGTACTATAAAATTCCTGGTAACCAATCTTCTCAAATTTAAGTCAATACATTTTTTACAGTATTAAAATGAGCTTTTTGATTTCTTAACAATTGATTATTTAATTTCATTCACACATGCATTTTTTTTTCAATGTTTTATGACGTAAAAAATATATAACTTCTAAAATTTCACCTTTTTTGTTCTTAAAAACCAAATAATAAATCCTTTTAAACTTTAAATATTTTACTGTGTACTGTCTTATTCTTTCCAGACATTACATTACAATATACATTATCAGAATTTCATATCAAATTGATGGTATTTTGTATTATAGGCCTATAGAAGTAAAAAGATATGCTCATTGCGAAGACGGAAAACGAGTAAAACCATTACAAAAACAGATGTAAGTGGAATGTAGCAATATTTTTACTTTTATTCTTTCAAATGCACATTGTTTATAGAAGATGAATCGATTTCTTTTTTACTTTGTGGTTCCATAAGTGTTTTTTCCCAGATATTAAGTGATATCAAGACAAATTTCTTAAAAACACATAAATTGTTTTAATTGGATAGAGTGAATACAATCTTGAATGCAGATGCATGTACTATAATTTTGTCCATTTTCAGCTGTTTATAAATTGATAAGTAAGGAAATAGCTGATGGATTTTCAATGTTTTATATTGCAATATTGGGAAGCTAATTTGTGAACATAAAAAAAAGATATTACTAAATTAAAATTATATTTATGCTTCATTTCTTAAATCCACAGATATTATGCTTACATTTTAAGTTTTAAGGTGTAGATTTCAGTATGTGTTATTTTTATATTCACCTTAATAAAATTAATTTTTTCTAAATCTGTAAGACTATCTTCCATAGAACATGAAATAATTAATGCTTCATTTTCCGAAAGAAGATTTTGTGTGTGAAATGCTAGTTTTTTAGAACAAAGTTGTTGGAGAACTAAAATTATTTGCAATATTTTATCATGCAAATATTTTTGTTTTCTGTGGAAATAGATAAGAAGGATAAATCAAAATTTTAATATTTAAAATTCACTTGGTGAAGGACAAAATGTACATTTCACTCTTTTTTTGTAATCTGTATCAGCATTATATTCTAGATTTGGGGGGAAGGATTTCAAATCTGCATTATTTTTCTTTTGCAAATAGCAAAATTAAATAGAACTGTCTAAATGAAAATTTAATTAATTAAAAAAAAACTGCATTCGTTAAATTAGAGTACATAATAAAGCAAAAGATAAATTACAATCTAATGATATCAATGGTTAATGGTATTAATACTGACATCAGAGTAATTATTCTTTGCTCTGTTGGAAAAAGAAAGTGAATTATATCCAAATAAAATATCTTGCTTGGATGACTGTTTAAATCGTGTAATACATAAAGAGAAATAAGAAAAAAGTTTTTAAAAACTGTGCATCTATTTAATGAAAAGTTTTTATAAATTCTTAAAATATTGATTTTTTTTTATATTGAATGTTTTTATTCATAATTTCTCAATTGCAATTTGATGTTATTGAAAAAAGATTTATTTGTGTGTGTGTGATTGAAACATTTATTTTCATTGTATTGAATGTTTATTTGTATTATATATATCCATTTTACATTTTATTTTTTAAGGACTCAGTGGAACCAAAGTCAATTATCTTTCTTTGGCAGCGATAAGCTGCTTGAAGAAAACATTGCAGATCAGATTGAGGCAGATGTGGAAAAGAGGTATAGTCAATTTTCAACTTTTTACTTCAGGTGCTTTATTGACTATTAATGGGCTGTGTAAACTAGTACAAGGTAATTTATTTGTATATAGACGTTATTAGGATCAGAGACCTCTCTCTCGCAATAATGAGCCTTACTTCAACAGCAACTTCATGTAATGCAATTCAGGCTGTAATATATCTAATCAAAAATAGATATTAGCTATGATAGTTTTGCAAGTATTGGACATGAATGAAAAGTTGTTGTTGTTGTGGCTAATGCCACCTATCTGACATAGTCAGAACGAGGCCCATGAAATTCATTGTGGCAAGGGGCTAGAAGTGCACCTGTTGTTGGCCTAGGTCTTGAGCACCATATAGGTGACAGTACGAATTAGCTCAGCAAAATTCCCTGAAGGGACGATAGATGACGACACCACCTATCTCCACCTCCTCAATTTTGTCATGGGACTGGAGGGGAGGGAAATATTCTCCAGTCCCCTGCACTTGTGATTCAGCCCACAAGACTTTTGGACCCACTGATTTAACAAGCACGTACTCCATGTGTACTTGGAGGGTATTTGGTAACATCAGGCATCGAACCCAGGCTTTCCGGTCTGGAGTCCAATGCTCTAACCACCAGGCTACCCATGGCCTGAATGAAAAGTAATTGTGTGTTACATAAAGCTTCTTATATTTTCATTCATATTTGCATGCATGTATTTATAATCTAATATGAGATTATTACGATTTAAAAAATTAAATCCAATTACAACCTACTGACCAAATAAATTAACTGAAGGCAATTAAACAAATATTTAAATATCATAAGTAAATAATAAGCAGGAAGATAAAAATAAAAAAAAGAAGAATTTATATAAATATTTAATTTTTGTGTCAAAAATCTAGAAATTTTTTTAAAATTACATGTTAAGTGCAAAATAAATCAAAATTGACTTACAAAAAAATGTATTCATTCCAAGAAAAAATTAATTGTAAAAGTATATGACATTATTTGTGTGTTCAATGAAAATGAATACATATTAGGAATATAATTTAAAACTATTGATTACTAATGTTTAATAATGATTCATAGATATTTTAACTTTTTTTTTTCAATTCAGATATTACAATATTACAAATGTTACTGAATTGTGCACAACTTTCTGAAATATGTGTTGCAGCAAAGGAGTTGGCTTTTACCGTATTCAGTATTGTAAAAACAAGAATTTCAACTTGAGGAATTCACGGTGTAGAAAAATTTTCTTTATATGTCTATTGAATTTCATTTTTGTCTTAAATGATTCACCAAAACATCAATAATTCCAACTTATATGTTTATATTAATGAATTATCAATATAGTTTTTTAAAATTTTATTTTAGACTTTTACATATTTTTGAATTACACATTTAAAATGTTTTAAAAGTTATCAAGATCTTAAAATGTAAATGTAAAATATATAATTTATGAAAGTGACTTAGAATTTTTTATTACCTTTTATATAGTTTTCTTTTCCCTCGCTTTTATGTAAGAGTTTCTGAGTTTTCCCAATTGAAACAAACAGAATAAATTATAATTAGATACAATATTAATTTTTAGTTACAGAATTTCAAAAATTCCTTGTGGTAAGTGCTTTTTTTTATTAAAACAATTTTTTTTGGTACTAATATTTTAAATGATCAATCTATAATGCTATATTTTGTTTCTCAAGACCTGTAATATTACTCCATTTATAAAAATAAATCATTGTTAAAATATTTAATTTGTAAGATCTGATCATTTCTTATTCTAAATAATTGGGCCATATTTATTATCAAATATTTTTGTATGATAATTTTTAGAGCGATTAATTTGTTATAGTAATGTTTTTCAATCTTGATCTTTAGATTAGAAGAAGCTATCTTTCGGGATTCAAAATACTATTTAAAAGGTCTTAATTTGCAAGCCAAAGCTACAAAAACATGATTTAAAATTATTTTCTCTAGTTATGAAAGAGAGAGGTTTTTTTTATGCTGTCTTTTTTTTTTAACTATATATTTGAGATGTAAACTTTATTTTTAAAATAAGAGCATTTTTTGTTCAATATCATGACAAAATTTTGTATCAGATTAATATTTACTAAGTTTCATAAATGATATTAATTGTTATAATTTTTTGTTTACAATAAAAATTCATTTTTTAAATTTTGTATTCTGTTTGATTTTCTATCATATATACTATCAAGTAAATATTTATATATCTGTTTAAATATTTTCAAAATTTAGCTGTCAACAATGAATTTCAAATTAATATTTGTTAAGAATACTGTTTTAATCTTGAAAAGTAATTTTATATATAACTGAATTTCAAAATTGTATATCTCTATTTAAAAAAATTAAATTTTTAAAGAATTCTTCAGGTAAAAAATCACAACATTAATGCTCCATTTTTGAGGAAAAAGTAAATTCATATTTAAAGTATAATAAATCAATAGAAAAATGTTTTTTAAATTTTTTTTTCTTAATTATGAAACTTTTTTTAAACAATGATATTACACAAGGTTAGCAGGGAATAATATTTTCTTTTCTGAGGTCTGTAGAATATGTTCCAAATTGGTCCAAAAGGAGATAAAATTTGAAGAACAGATAATTCAAATGATGCATTTGACATTTATTGTACAAAAGTACAAAATTCTGTTAATAGGTGGCCCTGCAGCACACATGGTTACAGGATTTCTATGTAATAGAATATATATATTGTACATAGTGTAGAGAATAATGCTTAATTTACATCAGTAGCGTATGCAGACTACTTTTATGGGAGAGTGTATAATTAAATAAAAGGAAGGTGAAAGCACTGAGACATTTTCTTAAGCAGAAAAATTTTAAATCTGTTGGACTTAGAAAGGGTTTTGAACCCCCAAAAACTCACCCTTGTGTATGCAATTTTTATACATAGCATTATTCTATGTATCGACATTGCATTCACCTTGCCTACCGATTCCTCTTCGAAATGCCAAACGACTTCTCGGAGACAAATTTCATCAAAAAAAAATATCCACTCTTACAGAGTTGGATGTTGGTAAATCTTGATCGTGTCTGCTTGAAGGCCAAAAACGTGCCCAACTTTCTGTCCTACCTAGGGATGAGGGAGTAGCATGTTTTAGAGTCATCACTGGACATGATTACCTACTGGCCCATCTGTTTAAGATTGGCCCAGCTGATTCACCACTCTGCCCTCTCTGTAAATCCATGCCAGTGACTGGAGAGCATTTATTCGAGTGCCCCTCTCTACTTCATGTGCTCTCGCAAGACAACTGTGCAGTTCTCCCTCCTGCTAGCGCAACATCTGCTTGATGCCTTATATCTGAGAGAATGTTGGCGGGTGTAATTTAAATATATATATTACAGATTCTGAATAAACATTATAATTACTTTTCTGTGCATCATAGCTGACATTCTAAAAAATATTCTTTAAAAACTTTGCAACCAAAATCAACAAAATAAAAAAGAAATAATGTAAAAGAATGTAAGAAGAATCCTACCCTATGAAGCAGATACACAGAGGTCCAATGTCTCCATGTGCTTTATACAATATGATACAGAATATGTATGATGGGACTTGACATTCTTTCAAGTGGAGGAAGAAAGCAAATCCAGAAACCACAGAAATTGCTAATAGCAAGAGATTAATGTTATAAAATTAAAATGTTCTCAATAAGCTGGAAGTTTCATGCAACTTTAATTGAAATTTAAATATATATATATATATATAAAAAGCCTTAACGAGGAGAAAATAATACACTAGAGAAGAGTGTTTGATATTTGTCTTAAAAAAATTCTGGATGTTTTTCAATATTATCAAATTCGATATTCTTTGATAGTATTTATTTCCTTATTGATTGTTCTTTTTTGAAGGAAAAAAGTTTTCAACTCGAACCGTAAATGAACTGTTACAAATTTTGCTACAGTAAAATTAGGCTAATTTAGCAGTCAATTTTCCTTAAATTAAGACATGATTCCACATTTCATTATTTTAAAGGCCACGTGTACTTTTTTAAATGTAATGTATTTTAATATTAATTTTCCTTTCTTTAAGAAGATAAAAAATCATTTGCAAGTTTAATCGTAACGTAACAAGCGAAATGAAGAAACTCAATTTTGCCATTTTGTGTGTGTGCCAAATTTGATTGAAATCTTTTATTATTTTGTGATTAATATTAAAAATATTATGGAGAATCTAAAATAATACAACATGGAACGTACTTAAAGTATAATTTTATTAAAGAATATTATTGAGTAAGAAATTGTACTGACCATTTTTTGTAAGCTTAACAACTTATTGAGGGTCAAAGTTTTTATTTCAATGGATATGTTTGAAAGTAAACAAGGGCCTGTCACTCCAAAATTATATTGTATGTAGTTCACTATGTTGTTTTACATACTGAATATTTTAAATGGTTAGGAGAGGAGTGGGAATTTTTGGGGTAGTTATAAACTATTGTTTTCGATCATTACAGAGGTTGTTGTCTCGAACTCGGGATTGGCGAGCCATGAGCTCGAGTCCTGGTACCACCGAAGACCTGTCATGGAGAAAGGCAAATACACGTTATGTCTTGGTTCAAAGTCCTCGCGGTGGTGTGGAAGTTTGGAGAGTGGGTAAGAGCTCAGTTGTCGTCTTTATCACTCGACCGAGGTTCAGCAGTACGAGTTCCGTCACCTGTAGCCCTAGGGTTGCTGTGGATGGTGACATTAAGAAAAAATCAAGTAAATCTGGGGGGGAAAATGTTCATTCCGAGACCGAATTAAGACCTTTAGAGGTCCCAATCAGTTATAAGATTTTGGGCCCCATACATATAGTAAAAAATTCTAGCAAAGTTTTCCATGGTGTCTAAATTTAAAAAAAATATCCGAATTCTACACATCTAGGATAGAATGGATTTACATATATTTTTATTTGTAAATGGCGCTTGTTTCAGTACAATAATTTGAACTATACACCTCTCCTTTTAAAAACTCATCCGTCATTCCAGGACTATGAACAAAAAAAATTAACGGGCCTAAAAAAAGAAGCATGCGTGTATAAGTTAGATGAAAGAGTTCAGTTGTAACTTTTAATTTTACATCGACTGTCTAAGAGAGCACGATATTTTAAAGCTGCGAATGAGGCTAACGTTAAAAATAGAATTAAAGTTCGGCGAAGGCTCTGAAGAACTCCGTTGAAATAAAGAATTATTTTTATATTACCACTAATCAGAATATTACATTCCTTCTTCCTCAACAACAGTAATTTTCAATATTGTTTACGAAAAACGATTTTTTTTAAAAAAAATTGAAACTTATTTTGAATCAAATGAATCGGTGGCGCATACAGGAATTTTTCAAGGGGAGAGGGAGGTGAAAGTCCCCCATTCTCGTATCATACCCCATTACCCTGCCAAACATATTCTTTTGATTTTATCAATTGTTGGAAGTAAAAAGGAGTAAAGAATAAATTATTGACTAAATAATTAGCATTAATTAATAAAAAAATTTTTAATAACAAATATTAATTGAATTGGAACTAGCTTAATGAAATTAGTAGTAGCACACAAGGTAAAGGGTTTCGGATCCCCATCTCTTGTATTGTGACGTCTCTCGCGTTCTTCTTCTAACATAACTCCTAAGTTCTTTGACGGCCACGATTAATGGCAAAACTTTTCCAACCCAATACCAAGAAGAGAAACAGAACGAATATGCAAATGAGATATACTTTAAAAGGATAGAGGGTTTGGTGAGATAGGACAGCAAGCCTAGAGATAACATAGTACGGAATAAATGTTAGACGTCCTACAGCTCTGGAAGAAGGATACG
>BMAV01026746.1:19621-34799 GCA_019973955.1 Trichonephila inaurata madagascariensis | reverse complement strand
TACCAAACTACCTAATCTTGAAACCGATTTACACCCCCCTGCAAGAACCCCTCCACTTCCATGGTTCACTTATTCTACTAGATTCTTGGGATTAAGTTTCTGAAAATTCAAAATTGACAGCACATTGATTGGGATGACATAAAATTCAACATTTGTGGTTCCGATGGGCATATAATAGTTAGTCAATGAAAGAATGAGGAATTTAATCCAATGAATTTATGTGAGACAAGAACCTCTCCACCTCCATGCTTCAGCATGGAGGTGGAGAGGTTCTTGCCTGGGGGTGTAAATTAGCATCATGATTAGGCAATTTGGTAATTTTTTTTTATGGTATTGAGAATCATAAGCTTTATTTAAATATTTTAACAAGAAATTTTAAACTATCCGCCCAAAATTTGATTATTGGCGACGACTTTATTTTTTAACAGGATAATGATGCCAAGCGCACTGCTCTCAATGTATGCCGCTGGTGTCTATATAACTGTCCCCAAATTCTGAAAAAACCTTCTCAATCACTTTATTTAACCGAGTAGAACATATTTGATGAGAATTTAATTTTAAAAAAAAGAGAAAACATGACATATAAACACATAATGTGAAGTAAAAACAATAGTCACAGAAGCATGGAGGAAAATCTATGCAGAAAATACAAAAAACTGATTAAATCTATACCAAGACGTTTAAAAAGCGTTGTGGACACAGACAGATATCCTACTAAGTGCTAAAGAAATAAATACAATATTTAAAGCTATGTTGAGATTTTTGTTAAGTGTACAAAGACTTTTGTGGCGTAATTTTTTAGTAGCTTTTTAATTATAAATTTTTTAAAATAATAGTTGCACTGTTTTTAAAAAAATTTAATATGTCATTCGTTCCATTAAGAACTAGTTGCAGATATCGTTGAAAAAAATTACAATTACAGTATATTAATTTTTATTAGTCGAAAACATTAAATTTTATTGGAAATTGCAAGTGTACGAAAACTTTTGTGGTCCACTGTATATATAATGATGCACAAACCGTAGTTAATGAGTTATTTGATGAAAATCACTGGATAATTTCTTTGAAAAAAATTCTAGAACAATTTTTAAAATTCTATAATTTTTTTTTCACATATTAAGGGGACATTATTTTTAAAATATTGGGTATTATTTAGAGAAAAAATGCCTTGGTTCATTAAATGCACAGAAATATTTTACAAAAGTATAACGAAGAATATAGAGCAATTCAATTACGTACGTATAAGAAACTACGTCTCAGAAACTACCAGGATTATTTTTTTAAAAGAGTATGAGAGTTCCATGTTAAATTATTACGGGTTAATCGGTTTACCAAATTCGCTCTTTTGGTCAGTTTTATTTTTTTAAGAAGTTGAATTTCTTTTTTTTTTTTTTTTTAAATTTTAGTTAAGATTTTAATTATTTCGTCCTTTGGGAATTGTGATAAATATAATAAAAATTTACCTCATGATTGTTCCAAAGTAATAAATTGGGTAGTCGAATTTTTTACTGTGGATCTCTTATGATGTGAATTCCAACTGACATAACGATAAATCTGTCAGGCAGAATTCTTTTTTTTAATGGTAGTAAATTGTGCGGATTTCTACTGTTTTATTTTTAATAAATGATTTCCTAATTTTTTTTTCACATCCCATAATAAAGACGCTTTTTTTTAGTATTTAATTTTTCTTTCGGCCTTTCTTTATTTTTAATTTTTCACTGCTTTCACAACTTTTAATTCCTTTTTCTTCCGTCGTTTTGAAATTCCTCACATTCAGTTTTCTTTATTTTGGTACTTTTACTCTTTAGAGCCATTTTACTTGGAAAATGTAAGTAAATTTCTTTTTATTACACTTTTTGAATCATTTTATATATATAAATATGGTTCTAATTCTACAGTTCTCAGTTACTTCTTTAAGTTCAGTAATATTTTTTTATTCTTCACATTTTTCTTTCTTTTTTTACTGCGAGGCGTCCATCTTAAATAAATTCTACATTCCATCTGTAGCCTATTTAGCGTGAAACGCATATTTTTCAAGTTTTCTTCATGGTAAGTGCAACTTGCGTTGGGAAGCAAGGATATAGATATTTCCTGTTTGTACAAACTTAATAGAGAATGTGAATCTTTTTTTTTTCATACACACCACTAATTTTATTTTCCATTTTTTAACTATTGGAACCTCTAGGTTTGATTCGTGGAACCCACGGTTCCGCGGAACACAGTTTGAAGACCGCTGTTATATAGTATATACAAATTTGGAAAGTTATTTCAATATAAATATGTGTTATATACAATGCAAAAAAGTCGAACAAACTCTATAAGAACAGAATTTTGAAAGTATGAAAGTCTGCCCTTTAAGAAAGGCTTATGAATACTTGTGCTACCTGAACAAACAAACACAACTAAATTTATAATCTTTTCTTTCTTTTTGTTGGTGTATTTTCAACTTTAAACAAACTTTGATATCTTAGGTCATTATGGTTATGGTTTATCATTATAGTTTATTTTAAACTTCATTTAATGCGAAAAAATTCTTTTTTTTAGATAAAAGATATATATTTATATCTTTAAAATATTAATGTATTAGTAATTTGATGAAAATTTTCGTCAAAACCATTACATTAAGCGCCGATATATATTTTTGTTGAATATGTTCATATGAATTTACAAATACTGGTTTTATGGTATTTAAATTAGTAAAATTAATATTTAACGTTTATTATTTTAGAATGTTTTTAAAAATTTTTGGGCAGACTATTTGTTTCTTAAAGATAGAAAAGTGAAGTATCGATGAAAAATCTTGCAATAAATTCGAATTAATGATACATAAGTAAATAGTAAGTGTACGAAAGTAAGTATTCGAGAAAAGTACGAAAGAGAGTACGGTGACTGGTAATAAATACATTTGTTTTGTGTGACCCACCTCGAGAAGATCAATAAGTGAATTAGTTGAATTAAAAGTTCTAGCAGTTACAAAGTTTAGACATAATTCCAAGTTTTACATACATTTATATTCACAAAAGTACTTCTATTGTAAAACATGCGGAACATATATCTGTTCGCTCTATAAGTAAATCCTTCAGTTTTAATGTTGAATACTCAAAACAAAAGTTTAGAATCCCTATTGTGACAAATTCGATAATTACCATGTCAAAGCTCTTGAAATATTGAAGTTGTACCTACCAAGAATAAAGGACAATAAAATTACGAAAGAATTTGTTACAATATAAACATTGACTAAAGGAGCTTCTACGAATTAAAATCCTCTGTGGGACAAGAACAGCACCAGTTTTGAATTTTATCTGATTCCGTTCTTAAATTCAGCCCATTGCGTATCCTCATACAACTGGGTATTATAAATTTATTTGTGGATAACGTGAGTAAGTCAGATGGAATTAGTTTTAAATATGAGATAAATATTAATTCAGAATCGAAATCTTCCAAACCAGCATTTTATTTACAGCACATTAACTAACTGAAATTCTATTCTATTATTAGAAAAACATTTTACGTTAGCCAAGAAATAAATTACAAAATAAATCGTCTGCTAAAAAAAATAATATTTGGCAAATAAGAATTATATTATTATTTTAAACTGTTAATACATACACAAATTGATAGTTAATTAATAATAACTAAGCTTATTTTAATTACGTTTTTAAATACTCAAAAAATGTTTTCTATTTTAAATTAAATTTGTTGCATTTAAATTTTAAATTAAATTTAAATTCAAATAAATTAATCTAAATTTAGAAAAGGAAAAAAGAAATTTCGTGGAATTAACATTATGTTCGTGATTTAAAATGGTTGATAAAAAAGTTTTTTAAATCTTTAATATATAAAAAATTTTAGGCATGCACAAGAGATTCTTCCCCCCTTTTTTTATATATATTTATTTATTTTTAAAGCTTTTTACTTTGGGTTAGGTTTGTCAAAAATACTATAAATTATTATCAATTTATTTTATGTGAAATGCTGTATTAACTATTAATATTAAAAAGCCTTTACTTAAATACTTGCATTGTCTGACCCAGATTTTTTACTTCCTGAGAAAAATAGTTAACTCTACTTTTATACGATGTCATTGCATATACTATATACATTAAAACTTCTTTTCTGTTTAGAGATTGGATTCCTGCTGCTATTAGTTTTCCACCAGAATTATAGCTCGTAACTATTTAATAGCATATGCATGTAAACAGATGCAAACTAAAGAAAAAATCAATAAGTAATAGATTCAGTAGTTTAAATTCAGCATTTTTGAAGCATTTTTTTTTCTTCTTTCTTTGCGATCATTCTGTACAATGAAATAAATCGCTTTCGATCATAGGAAACATGTAGCTTGCAGTGTACACACGATAGATTGCTTATTGAGATTAAAAACAAAGAGAAAAGAATGTCCACAAGAATATTATACACATGTATTGCGTGCAAAATGATAGGTTTAAAAAAAATGTCTTATCAAGGACAAAATATTTCCTATTTTATTTCTCTTTTAGTTTTCAAAATCGCTCAGAAAGTTGCCTCAAAACTGTCTTGTGTTACGTATTATCACTTTGTTTCGCATTTTTCCAGCGTAATGCTTTATTTAATTTTTGCAAATACGAGCTAAATTCTCTAGTTGCCATGTATTTAGGCTGAATTTTCACGTGTTGACGAATTTTAAGTGTTTTATGAATCATTAAAAATTACAATTTACAAAAACATCTTGCAAACTAGGTTTAAATTGCCCATTTTCATGAATTACACCTCAAAACGTTAGTAAGTAAAACTTTTTTTGCTTCATTTGCAATATCATTAAATTATTTTTGTAGTTAGTTCTTTGATGAAATACTGATTCTTGCAAAAAATTGTTATTTAACACGAAACATTTTTAAATGATCATTTTGAAGTACTTACGTATCATACCATCGATCAATTTCACCATTTCAAAAATTGTTGCCAAGGGCTGTTATCATTATTATTATTGTGTTCGATTATGCTCGGGAATGGCTTCCCTTATTGGCTGTCTATCGCGATATTTGGCAATGTCTTTTGATTTGACAAAATTGGTGGACGATATAATACGTAGGCACACATTTTGATACCGAATGTGGTACTTGTTGTCTACAGAATATCGCTTACTCAAAATTATGGTATTTACGTATTAGCGTCACCGCAGCCAAATTTGCGCCACGTTAATCACGCCATTTTCCACCAAAATCTGATTGATAGAGTGTTTTTTTAAATAAAACACATGTAAGGATCTTTGAGGTTTTGATATCATGGTGTGATTCACGCGGCGCAGATTTTGCTGCTGCAATGACGCTAATACGTAAGTACCAAAATTATTTTTGGAACTAATGTGATATCAGTATGTTATTCGTTTTTGACTTGATTTTGAAACCCCACCAAATAGATCTTTGACGCGACCAGTATAATGTTATCTTATTATAATAATCGTAGATAATACTATTGTCCCAGCTTGGCGAAATTTTACAATTATTTGGCGGAAAAATTCCGTATTGTACCGATATAAAATTAGTTCCCAATTTAATAATATATGGTACTTACGTATTATCTCAACAATTACCAACGTTCAAGATAGCTCGGCAAATTGGTATCTCAATTTCGCATGTGTCATATGTGCTGAATCGGCAAACATGTGCTTCATTTCATATAATGTCGCCAAAAGGTTGCGATATTACGTAAGTACCAGTAATATATATGTAAATATTAGCATATTAAATTTCTGTTGTGAATTTAATTTTCATTGTTCCTTTTATAGATGAATAAAAAAGACTAATGCAGAATGGAAGAACGTAACATCAGATTCCGTCATGATTATGTGCCTATTTTATATCAACAAGGGTAATTTTTTTATATAACTTCATAGAATCAAAAGTTAAAGGTATTTTTCAGCATCACCGACTCAAGCGATAAAGTCGCCAAAAATGATACAACCGACGCCAAACGGAATATTCCCGCTGATAACATTTTATAACCCCATTTTCAAAACAAGTCGCGGCCTTTTCTTATCGGTAACATCTTTTTCATAATACATCAAAAGTAGATGGAAAGTCAATGAGAATTAACATTTATAATACTTTTTTTATGTGTATATTGTGTGGGTACTTACGTATTATCGCAACAATGTCACCGTTCAAAGTAACTGTCAAGTTGGCAACCCCGATTTCGCATGTGTCGTACGCAATGAATTGACAACCATGCTCTTCTTTTCATGCAATGTCGTTAATAGGTTGCGATAATACGTACCATTGTGTGTTGTAGCCAATAAAGCCTGCTTGCTGAGATTTGCGCCGGTGAAACCGAAAAATACCAAATCAGCTATGCATTTGCAATTTTTATTTTAGTGATAAACATAAACGGTGTGATAAAACCTTTAGTAAATTATTTATCTCAAGGGAATAAGTATTATACTGTGTCTTTTTTGGCATTAGCCTATTTTTGTTTGTTGATTTAGGACTAAAATGTGTTCTTATACATATTATCACAACAATCGTCAACGTTTTAGATAACTCGCCAAGTTGGTTACCCAATTTAGCATGTGTCGTATGCGCTGAGTTGGCAATCATATGTTTCGTTTCATATAATATCACCAATAGGTTGCGATAATACTTAAGTACCCTAGAACGTATAACTTTTCTGGTATTCTAGCTGTTCAAAAAACCGTATAAATAGGGAAATTAATTTGCTATCTGTACGCGCTACTCGTTTTTGGTGTGATTTTGAAATCCCGCTAATAAACTGTTAATGAATTAATAAAGTTGTGTATGTTCATTTTCTTGATATGACTAACGTGTTTTGCAGTCATTTAGACGTAACTCCCGAAGACAGTTTCAACGTTGGTAAATTGTTCAATTCCTTGACCACTCATCCTTTGATTCTTCCGAAACCGAACGAAATAAGGACCGTGCGCCTCGCACACGCAGACGACAAGATGACGGAACGCATGCCCTGGATGTCCAGGCAGCTTCACCTTCAAGGAAGAGTTGACCACACCTTGTACAAGTGTCTTCGAGATAGGGGAACAGGTTGCAATCATGGGCATCTAGTAATGCCAGATTATATTGTCCCCGGATATACAGGTAATAATGTCGAATTAATTTTAATTTTATTTTTCAATAATAAAAAAGAAAAATACAACTGAATATGTGTTCTTCTCCAGGAGAATAAATATCGGTACTTACGTATTATGAAGCCTAGTGGCTGAGTTGTAGTGCATCGCGCTCCCACGCCACAGGTTCGAGGTTCAAACCCCGGGCTGGGTAAGGTCGACTCAGCCTTTCATCCCTTCAGTAGGTCAAAAAATGAGTACCAAGCTCGCTTGGTAACTTAACACTGAGGGTTTCGCGTCAGACTGACCATCTGATCGGAACATTTGCTCATGCATCTCAGGACCCAAGGTCACGTATACTGAGATGGGGACAGCAGGCCTTGGCCCTCATGGACTGTGCGACATGGTCGATCTTCATTGACCATATCGTGGGGTTTCAGCGTAAGTTAGAGGTGTGGGATTCTCGAAATGATGAGACATTTTAGGATTCTTAATATGACTTTTATTAAGAATTTAACTTAAATTACTTATATATCGAACAAACTTACATTAAGTGAGAATAAACCAAAACACGTAGCCTTAATTAACACAGATCGCGCAATTAGATCACTTATCAATATAATTATACTATATCCGCCTACTCTTAATCTCAATAATATATTCGCGTTCAGAATATATTCTTCCTACCTTGGTTTCTACGCAACGTCCAATCCACTTTAGATATTTCTCTAAGCTGGCGTACAATGGTATGTACCTTAGATGAATGGCTAGATTTTCGTGATTCTTAGGTAAGCCGTCAGTTTACACTTCTATCTTCTCTAAATTGCCATCACGCTCACTAAAACTTCTGTCCTTTTAAAGGTTATCTTATTTGCATCTATCCTTCGTTTCACTTCTTGGATTTGGGTTGGAAAATATTTGCCATTAATCGTGGCCATCAAAGAACACAGAGGTTATGTTAGAGAAAGGACGCGTGAGATGTCACAACTGTTGCGCCGCTGAGTTAAGTTACTTACATATTAATTCGTCGACCCATGTCGCCAGTTGCTGTCATAATTCGTGCGAACAAGATTATTGTGTTTTGCACTTGCGTTGGAACAGTTTTCCACTATTGGCTCCATATCGCGGCATTTGGCGACATTTTTTAATTTGATGAATTGGTCGACGGTATAATATGTATCGAAATGTCTAACCACGTATTGAGATCTCTCTGATAACCAAAGAATCCAAATACTTAAAATTAAAAAAAAGATGCAATAAATTGTGCAAAGTACATATTCATTGAGGAATTTTGGTGCTTGTGTATTATCGCAAACGCACAGTGGTGGAAATCGCCAAAATAACAGAGTATTCCAAATTCTGATGGTCAACGCCAGTACATGATATAAAGCGCGTACGCGAGTTTTAGTTTTATTTCGGTAAATGTCTCTATTTTTGTCAATGTTTGTTCTTAGTTTCATATATATCTTCTGCCTTCTTTTCTCGGCATAATGTAAATTTCTGAAAATAAGAATGTAAAATTGGAAACGAATTGTGGTTAAGGTATCCGACTACGTTCGGAACCGTGATTTTGAAAAGCGTATAAATGGATAATATTTATGATATTTAGTGTCACTTAGATTAGAAAACGTGTATAAAATTGTTTTAAGAATATTATTAAAATAAAAAATTATTGAAGTAAAATATTCTGACAAAAAATTAACATAGAATAACCCATTTTCAAAATATTCCCCTTTTATGAAAAATGCTTCTATTATAATATTTTACCTGTGTATAGCTCAGACCATTGCACAGAGGCTCAACTAGAATTTTTGAAACATATAACTTAGAAATGGATTTATCCATATTATACTACAACAGAGGGGAGAAATTTTAAGAAAAAAATGCCGATAATTATTTCAGTGGGTGATAATTCTGAAAATAACGCGAATTTTTCAAAATTCCTAGTTGAGACTCTGGAGAAGGTTTTACTTTATCTAAGCACACACACACACACACACAAAATATTATTATTATAGAATCATTTTTTTTATAAAAGGAGAACTTTTCGAAAAAAGGTTATTCAAAGTTAATTTTTTACCAAAATATTGCATTTAAATAATTTTTTTTGTCATAATGTCCTTGAAACAATTTTATACACGCATTCTAATGTAAGTGACACTAAATATCATGAAAATGATCCATTTAAGCGCTTTTTTTAAATCACGGTTCCGAACGTAGTCGGATACCTTAAGACAGGGTGATATAATTTAATCTGAACGTAAATTCGAAGACTAGCGTTCACACGTAACACGTCGAAAGAATGTGGGGGCGGGGAGAGTTTGGAAACGATACATTAAAAAAGCACAGGGGAACAACTCATCCTCATCTGGAGTTCTACCTAGCCACATTTATGTGGCACCAAGATCAGGAAACTAATGAAAACATAGAATTTTTGCGTGTGTGGGAGAGGAGAGAGAATAAATTTTTTTGTATTTTAAAATTTTAATTCTTCTCACCCTTTACAAGAACTCGCCTACATTTCTGTGATAATGTGGTGGTATTGAAAATATTAAACAAATAAAAAAAAACTATATTGCTTCAGATGATATTGAAAGCAATATATTAGCTATCCAAGAGCTTAATTGACGTAAGGATGCATAAATGAAATCCACGGGATGATAATCAACAGGATTTTTGGCTTTCTTATTTAACCCTTATACAACTAAGTGAACCCTTTCCTTCATTTTAAAATTGGTGGTTGTGGTATTCAATTATAACCTTATCTGCATTTTTTATTCAGAATGACAAAATAGAGCGTGTGCCGAACGCCATCACGTAAACGAGAACGCTTAGGAAAAAAGAACTCCCAAATTAATTGCTGCCAATGATAAAACATTCAGGGCCTGTAGTCTGTTGTTATTTCAGTTTATTGCGTCGTGTAATATAATGTTTTGCAATGCTTTCTCACATGTTTTATGTTATTCGGTAAGTATAATTTTGTGGAATAATAATATTTGAACAAATACAAACAAATGCCTAAAATTGACAAGTAATTTTAAGGGAATTATTCCATTCTATTCTCATAAAATCCCCCTCCCCTTAAAAAAAAACTACACATTCTTATGTATTTTTCTTATAATTTTTGTTTATTTTACGTTTTAACAATATAAAACAAATAGTTACGTGCTAATATTTGCTTTTAACCACCTTATAGTCTTGTAAAGGTCTTATCACACGTATATCTATTTGGAGCAATTTTTCTTGAAAGCAATCATTTGGAGCAATTTCTACCCAGTTCCATAACAATGGCATTGAACTTCTTTTTCCTAGTGAACTGAAGGAATTGCTCGAAATTCCAGCCAATGGATCTTCGTCCTACGTCATAAACAAGATGGGGGTAAAGATGGCAGCCTCGGCTTCATCAAACGCATCAGAAATGGCGTATAATATTTTAATGGCTTATTATATTTTAAACAGAATGGTGCTCCATTTCTGTTTACGACCGTCAACAAAACGCGAGTGAAATAAAAGAAATAATACTGGATGTTCGTTTTCTGAAACAGAAAAATCGGCGAGTAATTTTTCAATGTGAAGATAGGGTGCTGCTGACGTCAGAGTGTACAGTTTTGCTTACGGCAACCTTTCACCCTTACAGCTGCTTGAAAAATTTCCCGAAACGGTTGTTCCAAATATGCGTGTGTGATAAGGCCTTAAGGATTAAACTTAATTTCTTTAGTGAACTATACAAATCAAAGGAACAAATTTAAAATATAAAAATTCGCATGGTTGTGAAAATTTTCCATTTTCTGTTTGGAAAGCGTTCATATCTCACTGTCAGTATTTCCACGCAATCTGTCAAAAAACTTATATTTGTTTTGTAGGTTGTCTGTACAGAAATCCCTCTTACACGGCCACGCTCTTCAAACGCTGCTGTCCCATGTCCAACTATGACTACGACGTCATCCAGAACACCAAGCCCTACGATTGCCAGCACGTGACAGATCCCTGTAAACAGTTCACACCTATTGTACCAGGCCTCAGACTCTGTTCTGGGCGCCGTGAATGGCTCTGAGACCCCCTTATCTTTGTCATAAAGTTACTTCGACTGTTCACTTAAATGAATTACTAAATAAATAAATATATGTAATGATATGATTGACTGAATAAAAATGAATTGGATTAATTTCTATCTATCAAGGAAGTAAAAAGTATATCATCCATTCTAGAAAAGTGAAAATTATTTGTGTGTCTTGGTACTTACGTATTATCGCAACAATGCCAACGTTCAACATAACTCGACAAGTTGGCATGCGTCGTACGTGCTCATTTGGCAACCATGCGCTTCGTTTCATGTAATGTCGCCAATAAGGTTGCGATAATACGAAAGTACCTATGTCTTAAATAACTTTAATACACAAGGATTACTTGATGTGTGTACCACTGAAAAGATTGTAAAGAAACTTATCATTAAAATTAGAGAATTATTTTTGATTAAGGAATAACTTTATATAATAAAACTTTTTTTTCAATCCGTAGATTTATTTTATCGGATTCTAAATTAAATATAAAGTGTTTGTTTAATGATTTTCCTTTTAGTCAAATTTTATTCTGTAATGATTTCACTCAGCTCTAGGTTAACTATTTATTTCCATATGAAAATCATCAAAAGAAAGATAAATAAAATGGTATATTCTATTACAGTTCAATATCAATTTCGAGTCTCTTTCGCACTCTCTTCCCGTTTCCTCGATCTTTCAAGCCAGGAGACCGCTGTACTTCGCGGGCTCGTTATCGCTCTTCCTATCGCTCAAGGGACGTCCGAACCGCTCCCTTCAAAGATCCAGTCTTTTTTCTCTGTCCGGACTCTCTCGTCCTTTTTATATCATTTCTTTCTCCTAGTCATCCACCGCTCATCTGTTTGTCGGCCTCAGTCCCCATGGTTCTGCTGCCGCCTTCCGGTCTCGGCTCCCTTGATGTCGTACCCCTCTGCCGCGCCAAATACGGTATCGTATCCGCTAGTCCCAAAGAGCCGCCGAGGCTGGGGCACATTTTTACTTTCTCAGTCGCGACGTCGTCACCGAGTTCTGGGAAAATGAACACACAATGACAAGGCGCCTCTTTTTGACAGTCCGGTCAGCTGGGCAAAGAAGGTGCCGAAACTCGACCACTCAGCTACGAAATTCCTTCCCAGCAATTAGGGAAATTCCTGGAATTTTCGCAGCTTCTGTCGGCAAGGGATCTGTTGGAAAATAGGAAAAAGAGATATGCTTCGTCACAATTCCATAATTAGAATACAGATCTCAGAAATCTTTTTAAAAAATCCTGAAATTTAAAGTTTCAGCTTAACCCTTTATCTACCGACGGTACTTGTAACTATCACTCACTTTAAAATTACATAGAATAACCATTTTTACGAATACTCTGACGATACTTAGAAAGAATATTCTTTGAAATCCACTCTTCCAAGATATATGGCAGCACGGGTTCTATGATGAGTATTTTAGCGGGAAAGGCGAATAGTTTTATATCAGATATTGCGTTTTCAGCTGACGGCACTTTCAGCGGATTGCGAAAATTGTCATTTTTGTCCCGAAAAAATAGTTAACATCAAAACTTAAGTGTCCTATTTTTTTTTTTTCTTTTTTTGTATGTTAACGAAGACCTTAGAAAACGATTTGACTATTTATTTTAAGTGAACAATGTATATAATTAATTTTGCAGTTGAATATCTTTAATTAATTAATTAGCTCTAACGGATTAAATTTCCCAAAGTTGAGTATTTTGTTTATGTATATCCCTTAATTTTCAATGTAGTGATCCAAAAAAAAATATTGCATGAAAAACCTGCAGTAAATCATAATGCGGTAGATAAAGGGTTAAAGTAAAAAAAAAAAGCTAGATTTTTCGTCAGATCTCTACTCATTTTCCTTAACAATAAATAAAAAGTTTTAATCATAATACAAAGCATTAATAATAAATAAGTTTTAATAATAATAAAGAGTTTTTTACACAATTAGTTTTTTTTTTCGAATATATTATTGAACTGTATACAAATTTGCATTTATGTAAACTCAAGCTTTCTTTTTTTATAACTCATTATTATTTAAATTTATTTAAACACAAGTTCAGCTGAATTTATTTAAATTCAGTTTCGAGGCTTCGACGAGGCTGTGGTAGCCTAGTGGTCATAGTCACGGACTCATGGCTCGCATGTCATAAGTTCGAACCCTAGTAACAATGAAAACCAATCGTGTAGAAGAGCTGATTCACTTTAAATCTGTCGAGGCTCAAAGTCCTCCCTTTGGAGTGGTATGGAAGTTTAGGGGAGATGCCAGCTCACAGGTGAAGTCCTCGTCACTTGACAGCGGCTCAAAATTACGAGGTCCGACGCCAATTTCCCTCGTTTTGCTTTGTAGTAACATTCATTTTAGACCGACGAAGAGGTCTAATATTAAAAAAATTGAACTCTACCACAGATTCAAAGTTGCGGAAAATTAAGTACTGTTCTGAGGATAGTCGGCCTATGGTCAAGGTAACAGACTCGGGGCTAGCGTGCCATGAGTCCGAGCCTAGTACCTCTGAAGACCCGCCGTGTAGGGGAGCGATGCCCGTTAAATCTTTCGAAGCTCAAATGTCGTCTCGTTGGTGGGGAAGTTAGGAGAGGGGGTCCCAGCTCAGATGTAGTCCTCGTTACTTGGCCATGGTTCAAAATTACGAGGACCATCGCCAAAAACCCTCGAGTAGCTGAATAATGTGACGTTAATATTCATTCACTTTGATGATAATTGATATCAGTGGTAACATATAAACACACACAAAAGTTCTTCATATGTTAGATTAGTTAAATTTTCTAATAAGAAAATGCACATGTTTTTGAATACACTTTGCATTACGATTAACTAATATTCAGAAAAAAAAAATAAAAGTAGTATAATTTGTCAATATTGAAATTTTGATGACTGCAGAAAAATCAAACCATGTTATGTATGAATAATTCAATCCTTGAAAAACGAATCAGTATTAATTTTTTAACTTCATTTGGCATACCCATTGGCAACGAAATGTTTCCCAAGCGTTACACTGCTCTCATTATTAATATGCAAAAATGAGGAAAGCTGCGCAAGCCATTGTCTTCCACGTGCCGTCCAGAGTGGATTAAAAAGTCCATTTTGAGGTATAATCCCACCTCTCGAAACAATACCTACAAAAACAGCGCTGTCATTTTCTCAGCCGCCAGTCCATTAGGCTCTTTTGTCAACCCTTTCATTTTTTTCTCTCCTTTTGCAGAAAAAAAAAGATCGTCATCTATCAGAAGAGATTGTATTAGGGACAAGGTCCACCCAACTCTGAAAACTTTAATGCTTTCAAAGGGTATTCTGCCGAAGCTTTCGCCGCCTGTAGGGATAAAAGAGGTAATTGTTCTGGCGATTAAAGTATTTAGAAGACGAGAAATAATGGCCCTAGTGACATCTTTCGTTTCCTGGATTGTGCGGTAGATGCAAAAGATAAGGCCGGCCATTTTCTCTGTTTTTGAATCGACTTCCTGCAATGGGTTTTCTGAGAAATTCTTGTGTAGTGGGAATTCAGACACCGGAAAAGTTTTCAACTCGAAAAACGTAGAATGTATTTCTAAAACGACTTCTACATTGAAAACGCATTTCTAAAAATTCAATCTGTGCATAAATTAAATATTCTCTCTCTCTCATGTTTTCCAATAATATATAATTGGTATCAATTAGAACACTGATTATCACTTTTTCATTATTAATTTTCTTTATAAATTTTGAAGTAATATTTACAGTGCATCAGTTAAAGTAGGCTTAGGATTTCATTACATTGTAGTATGTAAAATAATATGGAATATCTTACTAGTATTCCATGCTAATAAACTACTAAACGAAAATTTATTGCTTTTAATGTGAAATATAATGCTACAAAGTGATACCTCAAACGTACGCGATAGGTGGGACTGAGCGATGACCGCGTATGTCGGAATATAATTTCGCATATAAATATAAGTTATTTTTAGTTAGGGCTGAAGACGAAAGAAAATAATAATTTAGAAAAAAAAATGTTTAGTAAAATCTGAGATGACACAAATACAAAATCGCAAACCGAAGTTATTTTGATGTAGAAGGT
>BMAV01026746.1:2369-19521 GCA_019973955.1 Trichonephila inaurata madagascariensis | reverse complement strand
ATAATAATCAGACATTTTAAATTCTTAATATGACTTTATTAAAAATATAACTTAAACGTCTAATAATTTAGATAAATTTATATAAATGAGAATCTAGAATGAACGAACACACAAAAATAGTTAAACCGAATCGCGTAACTTAGACCACTTTCTCTAAATAATTATATTATCCGCCTACTCTCACTTCTAATAATATTACAAGTTCTAATATCAAATAATCAGTCCTACCTTAATTCAAATTTAACTTCAATCTTTAAATGGAAACGTCTAGGCGCGTGTGCAATGGTATGCACCTTGTATTAATGGCAGGGTTTCTAGGTAACTTTACGATAGACTGTCAATTCACGCTTGTATCTTCTCCAAACATAACATTCATCAAATTGTCATCCATTTTACTGAAACTTCTGTTCTTTTAAAAGCTATCTTATTTGCATTTCTTATTCGCTTCTTGGGTTTTGGTTGGAAAAGAGTTGCCATTAATCTTGGCCGTCAAAGAACCCAGGGGTTAAGTTAAAGAAAGATGTGAGCCCGTCACATCCCGTAAAATTTCCTCATTGCTTGCTAATAAGCTTTTTTATTCCTTGTTTTGTTGAAAAAAATACTCTCTTCTTTGGAGCATATTCCTAAAAATTGCGTGTTGTGTGTAACCCTTTTTCAATTAAACTGACACCTTCTGTCAAATTTCTAACCATCATTCGATCTTCTGATTGAACTGGGTGTAATGACTCAAGTTCTTCGATGTCTTGCTCTTGCTTACGCATTTCTTATGAGCTCATCAACTGTCAGCTCCTGATTGAGGGGATCCAGCTTCCCATCTCACTATCTATTCCAAATTTATTTGCCTGGCAAGCTCGACAACGTCTTCAAACACATAATCAATTTCATCAGGCTCTGGTACTGATTCCGTCTGAGTTTCAGTATTGGGAGGAGGAAAAAAAAGACAGTATCGACGAGATTTGAAAATCTCGTAACTCAGGGTTCGCGTAAGTCGGGCTATTACTGTATATTAGTTAAACGTAAGTGATACTTTAAAAATACTTTTATTCGGCTTCATTAGAATTTTTAATTTCAATCGAGAATGATCAACTTTTTTCAACATCACACTCAGAAGCAACATTAGGACTAATGGCAATGGATCTCATAGTTTTGAGCGAGGATCAAGGGACGCTGACGACACCTGTGAGCTAGTATCCCATTCCCCCAAACTTCCACACCACGCCAATGTGAAGATTTTGAGCTTCCACAGATTGAACGTATATCAGCCCCTCTATGCAACAAGGATCTCAACTTACAGTAGAGAACATGTTTGTAAATAAGGCATGTCATATTTTATCATATAAAAACGCATTTAAATAGTGAGAGACGAAAAATATAGTTTGTATTACACAACATTTACTATTTATTAAATAAAATAAAACTAATATTTCGAACATATAAAATTGTTACGTACTTTTAGAAACCAATTTTATCTTAAAAATGGTAAAAACAAAACGCTTGAGTGAATTGTAGCTCTTTATATTCATAATTTGTTGTAATACTCATAAATGCTGTTGCTCATCTCCATATCTAGCCAAGCTAGACCATGATCTCATTCACTCTCTAAAAGTCTAAAACCATTAGAGTGTCTTCATAAATATCTTGTTTTGTGAAAGCCCCAGACAGTCAAGAATGTGTTCTGAAGATGCCTGGCAGGTAGAACACCTTACACAAGTTGGAAAAACTTTGTTTCCAACCCTAAAAATCAAAGTTCGGAGGTGACCACTCCGGAAACGAGTCAGAATAGTTTGTTTCTGCCTGCTTCATTGAAGGAAAAGAGAACCACCAGATCGCTTAGCTTCAGACCAGTGATGAGCAGGAGGAACAGTTGATTGCTTTTTGTTGATGTAGGTGGAGTGCAGTTCTGAATAGGTGAGAGCGGCCGAGTTCATAGTGTGTTGAGCTGCGCCATCTTTTGCTAGGGAGTCAGCAATCTCGTTGCCCTCGATGTTAACATGCAAAGGAACCCATTGTAGATGGATCTCGCGAGAACAAGAAAGATGTTTTAGCTTCTCCAAAATAGCCACTCCTGTGTTATCATCCATCTTATTCCAGTTAGAAAGATGTTGAATGGCACTAAGGCTGTCAGATAATATCCAGATGCTGTTCGAACCAGGAATTGAGAATGCCTATTTAAGGCCTGTACCAATAGCAATGAGTTCACTGCGAAAGACAGAGCAACCAAGACAGAGCCAGAACGAGAGTGTTCATTCCTGCTGCCATCGGTATATATAAGAAATATAAATAATTAGTGTCATTCAGATGTTTCATTTCAAGCGATAAATAAATATGTTTCTGCTATTCTACCCATTAACATGAATTGAATCTGACAGAATTTATGATATTCTTTGGATACACAATAGAGTCTCGAAAACTCAGCCTAACGTGGACTAAAAGGTGGCCGAGTGTGTGAAAATGTCAGGTTATCGAGAATGGGTAAGAAAAATAATAATTACGAGAAAAATAATAAGCTTCTTCAGAAAATAGTGTGCTGTACTTGTATGTATTGTTTGCTTGAGAATCAGCAGAAAAAAAACTGCCCAAATACCCTTAAGCAAATGAAAAGTACATGAAGGCGTAGAGCATTTATTACATGGAAATGAAAATTAATGGACTCATAGCATTCAGTGATTTACCTAATCAGACACACCTCAGAAAAATACTTTATGAAAGCATAAAGTTGTCTATAATGAAAATTAAGAAACTAACTTTGCAAATCCTGGCAACTTTTTTGTTAAAGAAATGCTTAACGATCTGTTCTCTTACGTACTACACTCTTTGTTTTGCTTCTTCATCACGAAGACGGCGATGGAACAGTAAGTTTATTACTGACGCACCTTGTTAAAATACTGAAGGGTTGGTTTCGACAGTCTTTATTCCCTCACTTTGTGATATTTTAGGAGTTTCTACGATGTCCTCAACTTGAATGTGTTCATCATTTTTCGGGATTTTTTCATTAAATGTGAGAGCAACTTTAATTTCTACATCGAACACATAAAATCTTGCTTGGTATCGTTCTAGATCAGGGGTTCTCAACCTTTTTCCCTGCCGGGCCACATACACGTGACAGGTATTTCTCGCAGGACGCACCTTGCGGATAATGGAAAAAACACAGAATAAGACCTGTATATATTAACTTTTCAATAAAACATACACACAAAAATATTTATTTTTAAGCATTTTTTTTACTGAGTTATCGGATAATTTCTATTCCCTTTCATCTATGACCAAGCCTCTTGCTTACATTCTACTATTAAAAACCAAATTGATATATTTGACTGCTTGATTGATACAATTTCCCGCTAAATTTTTTGTACACTGTTTTCCAGTAATTGAATTTTTTTTAATGACTATGATCGTGAAACTCAGAAAAAACAGGCGGGCCACATGTGGCCCGCAGGTTGAGTATCAGTGTTCTAGATCTTCGACCTGCAAGGGTATGACCGAGTTATCCGGACTGTCAGGTTAGCAAGTGCCGAGTTTTCGAGACTACTGTACATTAAATGGATAATTAATTATTTTTCTCCTATTATATGCAGTTTTTTTCTTTCTTTTTTTTTACGATTTACTTAAATAATTAAACAAATTTCAAATATATTTTTAATTATAGTTTTAAGTAATTATTTCTCTACTATTATAAGCAGTTTTTTTTTCACTTTTTTTTACGATTTACTTAAATAATTAAACAAATTTCAAATATGTTTTTAATTATAGAGATATAACAAGTGGTGCATAGAATGGAACAATTAAATAAACGGAAGTAAAGCATTCTTTCATTGGAAGGTAAAATAGGAAATTGTATTATAATTTTTATGATTGTACAATCATATTGAAACGGGAAAACACATTACTCTTAGCACAGAATGCTTGTAATGATAAAACCAAAATTTATTTCGTCCGTTCTAATTTTTACAACATTCTCCTATCAATATACTATGGCATAAAAAATTATATTAATAACTTAAATTTGTAGAAATTTTTATAATAAAATTCTCTCGATACATATACATATAACAGACATTGTCAAAAAGACATATCGTACATGTGTATTGGTTATAAGCTCATATATCAAAAAGAGAAAATGAGAGCCCCATACAACAAACTCTCCATTCAGAATTTTGTGTTCTAAGAAGAATTTGCAACACTGTTAGATTACATTGCCCTACATAATTTTGTTTTTTTAAAGAAAATGACTTAAAGGGAAAAACTTTCCCCCTTTTCCGAGAAATGTCATTTTCTGTCGGGTAAAAACGATCAAAATTCATCTTTTGGTGATATCCCATCGACAAATGACCCTACCCTCAAATTTATTCTCGTATACTTTTAATCGAAGCGTGGGCCGAGAACAATAGAAGCAAACTTTCCTCTTTAGTCACCCGCGAGGGTAGGAGAGGAAGGGGTAGAGAAAAAGTGAAATCGTTTGCAAGAAAAAACATATTTCTCGCTGGGCATCGTAATGAGAAACAGGCAGGTGGCGTGCAAAGCGCGCGAATGACACTTTTTCCTGCCTATTGTTTGCTTCTTTTTTGTATTCTAAGCTGTTTGCTTTGTTCTAAATGAAATCGATTTAAAAATAGTCGTGTAAATTTTCTTGTGAAAAAAAGGGAAAGTTTCTTTTTAAAGCGGGAGCTCTAATAATTTGATACAATCTTTAGAATTCTAGAGATCTATGTAGTTTTTTTAATGTCTTTAATGTTATTTTTTTACACACACCAAAAGGTTAACTTTACAGTTCTTTTTCAAAATCTGATAATGTTGTTTTTCTCTATATCAACAGCATTGAGACAGTGAGAAAACTTTTAAGTTTCAATTACAATTTATTGTTTCAATTTATTTACTTTTTAAGTTTCAATTACAATTTATTGTTTCAATTTAATTACTTTTTAAGTTTCAATTACAATTTATTCTTTCAATTTAGTTAATCTTCATTTGGTGTAAAAAAGCAAGAATACATATTTGGAATAAAAGCATTTTGATATTCCTTTTGTGAACACAGTTTATGGTGGGAATTTAAGCACATTTGATTGATGTTATAAATTGAACATCAAAATATCTTTGAAACCTATGCTTTAGGTAGAGATTGTCAAATTTTGTACTCCACGAATTCTTTAGTTATGATCTTAAAATTATTGTGGCCTTTGAACAGTGCTTTAAGTTTACACAGTGCATTTAAAATTAAAACATTTGTTATGAAAATTAAGCTGTATAGCGTATTTCTCTGCAGCTATTATATCCATATGGTTTCTATGTGGAACATTCTGAGTATTTCTAAAGAGACTTTCATGTACTTCTATGAGTACGCGGACTACAGCTTAGGAATCTATGTTCTAGAGCAGAGGTTCCCAAACTTTTTTGTCTCATAGCCCCCTTCCCGTTTTTTTTTTTTTTTTTTGGTTTTTGAGGTATACCCCTGCTGCTTAGTTAATGTTGAATTTTTGCAAAAATATCAAAATGTCTTTTTGACAGCTAGTACTACTACTACTATGTTAAAAAAATTAAATTTCTAACTAATGAAGTATAGTGTTTAAAATTTAAAAAGCACATGTTAATTAATTGAATTAAAAGTTAATTAATATATCAAATAACTGTTAAATAAAATAAATAGCAAACGAATAGTTTTAATGGAAGGAGGGAATCTGGTGCTGCAATAACAAGATTTCAACGTTTAGTATCAATCTTGTCAGGTTTAACCTTAAATCTCCTCTGTCAGTAATGTCCAGTTTTTTTTAGACTGGCAACTGCGCTGAAATTCCTTCTCACTAGGAAAAACAATTAAAAGCATCCTCATGATATTGCATAATTCAGGACAAATAATAGATTTGCCTTTTTAAAGCCAAAATTGCTAACATCAGTTTCTGCTTTAAGTTCTTCATTGGTGCATATTACGATCAGTTTCTATTATCATGTGACATTTTATTTTCAATGTGATAATATAAATTCATTGCCTAATGTGGTATTACCATAGTTAAAGCATTCATAAGCTTTGTTTCAAAATCTGAATAAAATGCAGTTAAATGTTGAATGTAGGTTTAAACTTCCTGACAGATTATCTGTGACAAATTGACAAAATTCGTGACCTTCAGTATAATTCTTTAGCTTAACTCTTGAAAGAAAAGCTGAAATGTTTTTAAAAAATTTATGTTATCATCTTGTAAGTGCAAATTAGCCTCATTAAATTTGGTAAATAAATCTGTTAAATAAGTAAAATTTGTGTGTTTTCCACTTGATTAAATTTAATTTTAAAATTAAAGTCACGATCTAGTTTAATGAGAAACACCTCATGGACCCCCAAATTATTTTTTCGCTAAAGTGGATCCCTTGCAGGTCATCATAGACCCCTAGGGGTCTATATAGATCACTTTGGGAATCACTGTTCTAGAGCAAGGGTGTCAAACTCAAAGGCTAACTTAAGCCAAAGAAACAAAGTCTAACTTTAGGTGGGCCCCCCAAAAAAATCAATATTCGTAGAAACGTAGGTTTATTTTGAACAATACATTTTAATAAACATATATAAAAGAACAATAATTATTTAATGCTGATATCTTGACACTGACATCTTTTCTCTGCTACTACCTTTTCCTATTTCGGGAGAAATTTTGATATTTTATTTTATACTTTGTATGCCGATATACTTGCCGAGCTGCAAGTTTGACACCCCTGTTCTAGAGCAAGAAAGAAGTACCTGAGCCTTTTGAGATGAAGTCCATGCAACCTAAAAAACACATAAGAACATGAACACATTAAGAAACAAAAAATGCTTGATAGATTGAATAAAAAAATTATCTTTTTTTCCCGTCAATGCATGCAACAGATGTGGGGAGTCTTTTTACCATTAAATGCCTCATTTTAATTAGGCAGTAATAAAGGAAACCCCTTAAATTTTTTATATTTGTTTATCGTATATATATAAATTTTAAACAATTATATATCAAATACCACTTCGATTTAAAAATATTTTTTTTCACAATTGTATTATTAAATTTATTATATTATGAAAATACAATAGATAAATTAATATGTTATATCATAAAAGTCAAACACAGCAATAACACACACACACACAAAATACGATCCAACGGAGAATTTCAGTAAGTGGAATATTTGCATGTTTTCCCTTTGTTTGAAAGTTGACTGAATAGTTGAAACACACAAGCAAGAAATCTGGAAGTTTGGACAAACAAGAAATGCTAAGCTTGTGATATAGTCCCCCTTTGGTGACCGTATCTTTGATTGTCAGCGTGAGCTAGAGGTGTGGGGTTTTCTAAAGTAACAGACATTTTAAATTCTTAATATAACTTTATTAAGAATATAACTTAAATTTCTAATGATTTAGATAAATTTTAAATAAGTGAGAATCTAATAAACCAAACACACGGCGATAGTTAAACCGAATCCCGTAATTTAGACCACTTTATTTAAATAATTGTATTATCCGCTTACTCTCAATTCTGATAATATTACAAGTCCTAATATCAAATAATAAGTCCTACCTTAATCCAATATAAGATTCTATCACGGTACTGAGACTTCTGGGCTCGAGTGCAATGGTATACACCTTGTATCAATGGCTGAATATCTCTAACTTTATGATAGGCCGTCAATTCACACTCGTATCTCTTCCAAACATAACTTTCCCTAAATTGCCATACTGCTTACTGAAACTTCTGTTCTTTTAAAAGCTATCTTATTTGCATTTCACAATCGTATTTTAATTCTTGGATTTGGGTTGGAAAAGATTTGCCATTAATCTTGGCCGTCAAAGAACCCAGAGGTTATGTTACAGAAAAGAGACGTGTGAGCCCGTCACAGGCTCTTTTACAGAAAAATAGAATATTTTTTTTTGTGTCTTATAATGAAAGTTATTTCAAGAATCACACACACACACACAAATTAATCACAGGTGAAACCTTTTGTGGATTGGATCCTACCTACGGGTGCAGTTAGGGCCCCATAGGCGTAAGGCAATAGATCATTTAAATCTTTTTTTTTTTCAAATGGGGTTGCGGATTGGTAATTACCATTGCATACGTAGTACATTCCCCTGGAGCTGGTATCGCTTTTTTAGTGCGATCCCATATAGATGGATACCAATTGCCCTAATGCAATTTTGACTCTCAGTTTCCTCCTCAGAGGAAAGCACTTGAGCTCTGATGGCGCGAAATTGTGCGAGGAATTTAATTTTGCAGAGAACACCCAAGCCAAACAGGCACTCTAGGGATCTTTAAAAGGCCGCATAATCATACTACATGGACAGGGACGTTTTAAGGCATGGGCCAACTGGACCCGGGTCCACGGCCTCGGCTGCAATGGGTGCCTTGTCTCGTTCTTGACTCAGTCTTAAAAAGATCATAATTTTAATAATTTCAATGGTAAAATGTTATTTCGCGCGCGGGTTGCATTCTCTGAAAAACTGGAAATTTCGGATGATATGTCAACTGGCTGCATGTGATGACCATCGTCCACGTACAAGCCTAGGCCTACCAACATACACCATAATTACTCATTCAGTCAAAAGGCGGCAGTAGGTCGAACCGTTTTGTGCGATTGTAAGTCCTGCTTGATTGATTGATTGAATATTAACGTCGCACTGTTCAGCTACACGAGGGCTTTTGGCGACGGACCACGTAATTCTGAACCATGGTCAAGTGACGTGGACGACACCTGAGCTGGCACCCCTCTCTCCTAACTACCACACCAACGGGAGGACGTTTCAGCTCTCGACAGATTTAAAGTGCATCACTGCCCTACACGGCGGGTCTTCAGTGGTACTGGGGCTCGAACTCGTGACAAGGCAAGCCACGGTCCGATACCTATACCACTCGGCAACCGAGGCCACTTGTAAGTCCTGCACATTTATGTTTCGAGTTATTGCTTTTTCGAGTATTTGACGACGTATGCTATGTACTGTCTACTTTTAAGGGTCATAGGTGAAACCTACATTTGTGTAGGGGCCTCAAGTAGTCTTTAGACGTCCCTGGACATATGGACGATGTCAATTTTTTGCATCAAAAAATCCTCCGAATTGAACCAAGGTCGAACCCGCAAACTTGAGCGTACATGCCAGCGCCAGACCAACTACACCACCCAGCCTGGTCTCTTAAATCTTTAAGATATCATTTATGGCCCCATCTGTAATTTTAGATTTCAAATATTCTGAATATTCAATCATAGCATTGAATGTAATCCCGATTTAATCCTTGGATTTCCCCAACCAGAAAAAGACTTCTAAATCTTTCTTCAAAAGGTTGGTTCTCATGTGATTTAGAGCCTCTAATGTTAGACTGATGTGAAATTGGAATAATTACATTCAATTTCAAACATGATTGTATAGATTAGGATCGAAATTAGGAATTCCACTGTTATTAGCATCTTATTAAATTTTCATGCAAAGATAATGTAAAAAACCTATTTCAAATCATCTTAGATTTTGAAGAAAGAATAAAAATTTAAAAGTTCTTACATTATTTATTATATATGTTGCTACTATGAACTAAGGGAATATTAAGGACCCTATAAATGATAAATTAGTATAGATGTACACATACACATGTTTATATAAATAAACTAGTTAAACCCCACTTTTTTTATCAAGTACTAAGTCTGCAATGTTTGTAATACTGCTGGATACCTTTCTTTATTGTTTCCTAATTTCAACTATCCATTTTAATCTTTAATATTCAAATAATCCTTTTTGTCACTTGTGTGGATGTGGGGGGTGGGGGGCGAGAGCGCGCGTGTGTGTGGAGGCTTTGTATTTAAAATAAAAAGTAATCGAAGGTGTAACCTCTTTCAAATATTAGGAGAAAATCGAAACTTTATTATAAACTATGACTTATATTTTTTATAAACATTACGCTTGCATTTGATAGAAGAATTAAAAATTTGTGATTACACGTTATCAAAAAGAGGAAAATTTCAGAAAGAGTTCAAAAGTATGCGTAACTCCCAAAGATGTCATGTTTGTAAAATTGAACTTAGAAAATATTTTAGTCTCAAAAATAAATAACCATTTAAATCTGACAATTAACTGAAAATAGATTTCACAATTCAAGATAAACATAATCGAGTTTCTATGTATTGATGTTGTTTATTTTATATAAAAAAACCTCTTTATACAAGTACAAAAACACTGTCACTTCATCCCTCATGATCTTATTTCAAACTCCTCTACCTTTTCTTACTTTCTTCCAAGTGGTTATTTAAAACTTCCTTTCAATAACCACACGCAGTTATCTTAGAGGTATCGTGTAACGGACTTAAAAATATTGTTCTCTTAATCCTTTATTAAGGAAATATATCCCCTCTCTCCTCGTTCCGTCGAGATGCGGCAGACGGTTGAAAGACGGGCTTTGCTGTCATGGAGATGTGACGTCATTTTCTCTTCGCGTTTTCCTATGAAAGCAAAACAGAAACTAAATCAACTGGGAGAGTGGTTTCCCACCTACCCCTCTAGCAGCGCTGTTGCGCTGCATTTAATGTGGACTGCTTTTTATTTTTATATGTAACTTTAACAAATTCTTCTCTGTTCAATTTATTATGATGAGTGGATAATACAGCTTTCTCTAAGGTTCCACGTAAATGTATAACCTTTACCGTTACCAAACACTGTTTAGAATGTCAGTTGTGTTTTATATATTTCAATTATTAAAACAAAATAAAAAGGTCGATAATACTATTTTAAAGCCGAAAAAGGGTATTATATAAATTCTTTAAACATTCAAATCAAGAATACTAATAAAATAGTACTAGGTATACAGATAACTGACTTCAGAAACGATTTAACAGAATTCTTCATTTTTACCCTACAAATGTAAACGTTTGATTTAATCATAGCTATTATATTTATATAAGATCAGAGTGTATTTATATATAAAAAGATTTTCTTATAATTTAAAGACCCAGAAATGTACATGTTTTATGGAGTATTTCATTTTTTTGAATAAACTTTCAAAAAACCCCATAACATGAACTGTGATCGCCCTGAATAAAATTTCGATGTATACGAAAAAAAATTTCGATTTAGAACATTTTTATATGTAAGTCAATTACAAAATAATTCATTACATAATGAGAGAAATATCTGCATATCTCTCACATTCCGAAATTGCTTAGATTTTCGAAAATGGTAAGTTACTTTTACACCATCCTGGTAATAATGAAGAATTTTTTTTTTATTTAGTAAAGGAAGGGTTAAGAAAGTGAAAGAACCGGCACCCACTTAAGTGGTCAAGGACTCACGTGCAATTGTCAACAAGAAAGATTGCGTTTTGTAATGACCTCCAGCGTCGTTTTGTTTTCTGGGTATCAGATGACCACCGTCATCTAAGGTCACTCCTCTTTCTCATTTATTGGGAAACACCCTGCGTACGTTATGTTTCTGTCCTGGCGGATCAGGAACTGAAGGTGGGACACGTGTTTATCTTCGATTCATGGTTTGGTGCTTTTCGAGGGAGGATCATTAGCACGAAGACAAAACGTTCTTTTGTTAAGATCTGTTCCCGACACACTAACTACCTTAAAATTAGTCGGAACTTGTCGGGGTTGACCTCTATTGATTCAATTTTGATCAATGGGCTCAATTCATGACGGTCATGTGATAAAGACAAACGCATGTTCTCCATTGAATTCACAAAACAGATATTAAACTAATTGTACTTGCTGTTTTATTTGTAAAACTTAAGATAAAATTTCAAATTTCATAATTGGGTAAAAATGTTCAAATGTTATAAAAAGAATTTTCATCTAAAAAAAAATTAAAATTAAAAAAAAAATCTTGTTTTACGCATATACTTTTAAATAAAACGCATCTATGTGCGTTATTATTGCTGACAAATATGTACTTTTTCTTCTGCAAACAGTGAAAGTTGGCAACAATGAAGCGCACGAACTGATTGGCTGGAAGCAATATTTGCTTTTATCAAGTGACTATATGACTTCCCATGAGTTTTGGAACTGATTGGATAGAAACACGTGGTTATCATTATCATGTGACTATGATGTCATATGAATTTAGCCCATTGGATTAATAAATTTAGAAGTTTCATTACACCATGTCAAAAAGGATTACTATTCATTTTACAAACCTATATTTTCAATATAGCTTAACATCTATTCGGAAAAAAAAGAAGAAATTGAAACATGAGAGAACATTTTATATTTTGAGTTGTATGCCAAGGGTAATAAAGCTGTTTAAGCTAAATAGTTCTGGAAACTTTTTAAATTAATTTCTTGACATTTTTTCCTAGAAATTCTAATATTAGCAAAAAGCAAATGTTTATTTAAAAATCGTAATAGCTTAAGTTTTTTTTTTATTTATTTAAATTTTGAGAATTTACAAGTTTAACATCTTCATAATTTACAAGCCATTTTTTATTTTTTTATTTTTTTCTTATTGATAAAAATAAAATTTGGGACATTTTCTTGAAATGGGAGAAAATTAGTCTAAAAATTTTAGTTCGCTTTCGTAGAGTTTTTAGTTTTAAGGGAGTTAGTTGACTTCTCCGAAATAAAAATTTTTTCATAAATTTAAAACAATCTTTTTCCAATTTTGATTTAGAATCAGTAATGAACCTAACCTAGTGTCTCGTTGTCTCTAAATCAGAATATTGTAATCCTCGGAAGCTTTTGTTACCAAATGCATAAGCGAATATTTTTTTAACCAGTTTAGAAGTACTACCGCGCGCACAAAGCGCATTTTTTCCAAATAAGTCAAAATACACTTTATAAAAAAATTATAATTATTTAAAGTTAACATTTTTTAATTTTATGAAACATTTGATTAACATAAGGATTAAAAAAAAATAAGTTAACTTAAAAATAATCACAAATGGCGTCATAAAACATTTTCGTCTTGCCTGAAAAAAAAGTGCTTATATAGGATATATGGTTGCGTTAGTATACCCTCAATACATGATTGGTTGTGTCAATCATAAACATAACTGTCGGCAAGTCCATGTATACAGTCGAAATTTAAAAATAATATAACAAATAAAACAAAAGTACAAACTTAGGTTTTATTGTTAAAAATTTTTTTACAAGTTCACTCAGTTAAGTGAGGTATAAAATAAAAATGAGTATATTGAAGCATTTAATTTTCTAAATAATTATTAAACAGTCAAATTCCCAATGTGGTTTTTGAATTTTTTTTTTTATTTTTTACCTATTTATCTGTATTAGGACTAACTCTTAAAGATGCTTACAAAAAATTACGTTATTTTAGGTACATTTAAGCTAGTTTTAAGTTATACGAGTATATTTGTTTTATTAAGATATCCGACTGCCCTAAAATCCTGATTTTTTTCAAAAATTGACAAATTTGTTTTATGATTTTATTTTATAGACCATCTCATTAGCTTAATAAAAATACCAAGCTTTTTGTTTTCCATTCACTAGAACAAAAACTACAAGTGTTTTGACTAAAGAAGATACCATAACTTTACACAAGATGTCAAACTTTAAAATGCGTTTTACTCGAAATGTGTTTTTTTCGAAAAACTCAAACGCGGACAGCGATTGCTCAAAAAGTTTTGAAAATAATTTAATGAAACTTTTTGTAAATGTTTTGTATAACAGTAGAAGTATTTTTTTCTTCAGATTTATCAATCACTGTATTATTTCAAAATTTACAGTCCTTTATGTGAATATAATCACTGTTTTTTTAAGCAATTTCATATAGTCACTAAGATAGAGAGCTCTAGTTTTTGTAAAAATTAAAATATCAATTATCCTGAAAGTCATTTCAAACATGAATAATAAAGTAACACATTAAAACTGAAAAATTGAGAATTTGTTCGAAAAGTTTTTGTACAGAGCGGGCCCCGTTTATGTAATTTTTTGTACATTTTTACCAGTTTTTTCCCATTTAAATAATACATTTTTTTTCTGCTTTCAATTTTACGATTTTTTGCTTAAAATATACTAAATAAACCTAAAAATCACAAAAAAAATCCCCATATCTTCATTTTTTCAAAAAAAAGTTGTCGCAAGTAGTCGGATACCTTAAGCTCATAACAGAAAAATTTATTCACAAGTTTATTTTGATCCAAATTTTGAGGTTTTTGTCAGACAAGCCTATTTAAATAAAATTAGGAAAAAAAAAATTATTATTTATTGTTTTCTTTTCAATTTCTTAAAAATTTTACAGTAAGCCTTGACGTGCCACTGTTACAATTCCACTGTGGCACGCATGCCGCGGGTTGATCACCTCTGCACTAGATCATCTCACAAGTGTCTTTACTTGACGCATGAGAACGTAGAATTAGGCGCAGTTAAGCACGGAGCAATGCGTATCCCCACCAAACTTCGGTGTGAAGGTAGAAGGTTCGTTCTGGGTACCTTCCGTTCCGAACGCGAGTACTTAACCGATCACGCCAAAACGATCGTCTTCGCGCGTGGTATTGGTACTAGCTCATATGTAGATATCACACCGCCACATACTCCCTTGCCAGTGTTTCGGCGAATAGGCGAACAAACGATACCATATTCGTGGCGATCATGTAAGCAGTTGCGTCACTTGGTGGGTTGCGTCATTCGTGCGAGACGGCTTTGAGAATTGCGTCATGTGAGTGACGGTTTGATTGCGTCATTTGTATGAGACGACTTGAGAATTACGTCAATGTTTGACGGCTTGGTTGCTGTTGCGGTGGATAGATGGCGCNTATACGGGGTCACGTGGTTTGGACTTAGAAAATTCTCGGTCTGGACCGCGTGAAGCTTTCTACTAATAATAGTGCAAACAACAGCCGCACAGCGCATGCTCATTACCTAGCCGACTGCCCGTTGTGTGTGTGTGAGTGAGTGAGTGAGTGAGTGATTGTGGTGTTTTTTGGCACAAGAGCCGATTTCGGCTATACTGCGCCAAACATTTGTTTTAAACGACATAAAATTTTTTTTAAAAAAATCAGTTAAAATTTTAAAATGACATGCACAAGGTATATCTAAAAGCAAATGGTCATGAAGATTAGTTTAAAATTTTTATATTTTAAAAAAGCTTGAAAGTTAATTTACAAAAAGTTTTGTAAAAGTTAAAGTTAATAAATTTTGGTGAGGATTTCCCCACCAATTCAGATAAGTGTATAGTCCCTAACAAAGTACTTTAAAAAGAAAACTGTTACTTCTTGCCGTTTCTAACACGGCTTGGAGTTAACGTGTGTGAATACTCTTCACGTTTCCAAGCCTCATCTTTCCAATACTCTTCGGACAAGTAGTATCGATCCTTTTTCGAAGTACTGCCATTCTTCGGGGATTCTATTTCTTCTCCCATGTCGTATACGATCATGTCTTCCTCATCCGTTAAATATTCCACATGCGACGATTTTTTAGGTCTATGTGGAGCCATCTTAATTTCTATTTTTTCCTCATTCATTTTTTTTAGTAATTCTTTCTTTCTTTTCCTTGCACGAGCTTTAGCATTTTTTTTTAAATCAGGTATTGTAGAAGATTCAGAGGGGGGTTGAATACCGGAACCGGATGAGGAAGTGGACATGGTTGATGAAGCTTTAATAGGGGTAAACATATTATTTGTGGTGGAAAGTGCGTCACCAGATACAGGAATAGGTGGTTGAGGTTTAGAGACATTACATTCTGTTGCAGAGGTGGATGGCAAAAGTTCTACTTGGGTAGAAGATGATGTGGATATAACAGGAGTGGTTATTGATATATTTGTTTTGGGGATTGGTTTTAGTGGTTGAAGTAACTTCAAAGGTGTACATTTTACTTTGGTTATATCTTCATCTGTTTGAGTGAAATTGTTTTTAATAGAGGATTTGGCAGCTTGAGCGTAAGTTTGAGAAGGTTGAGGGGCTATTAATTTTCGGGCTTCTAAATATGATATGTTTTTGTTTGTTTTAATTGTTTGGATTTCTTTTTCTGTTTTCCATTTTGGACAAAGTTTAGAATCCGCGGAGTGTTGCTGTGTACAATTGACGCATTTCAGCTCCAGACTGCAATCTAAGGAGGCATGCCCAATAGACGCACACCTAGAGCACGTCAATTGTCCTCTGCAGGCAGTTTGAGAGTGTCCGAATCTCTGGCACTTAAAACAGCGCAGAGGATTCGGAATGTATGGACGGATTTTACAATTTAAATAGCCAGCTTTTATGTTTTGGGGTAGTGTGGGGCTGTTGAAAGTTAAAATTAAGTGTTTGGTCGGTATAACAGTTGTACCTTTTTTTATTGTGATTCTCCTGACCTGAATAACACCCTGATTGGAGAATCCCTCAAGGATTTCCACTTCAGGGGTGGTCAACAGGTCAGGTTCAGAAATGACACCGCGGCATGAATTAAGAGTTTTATGTGGACTTATTGTTACAGGTGAGTTCAGAAAAGTTTTTGCGTGAAGGAAAGACTTTGTTTGTACGGCAGAGATTGTTTCAATTAGCAGATCACCGGATCTTAATCTTTTAACAGATTTAGGTTCACCACCTATTCCTACAATGGCTTTCTGTATAGCAAAAGGCGATTTTGATGCCATTTCATTATTCGGTAAAGAAATTAAAAGAAATCTGGTATGAGTCGATATCTGGTCAATATTTAGGTTGGGTAATACGAGGCCTTTACCCGGGCACAGCAGCATTGGATCCATAACAACGCGTATACCACTTCATCCTGGCGTGCCTCCACCCACCACGGAGTCCAACAAGGGAGGCAGTGTGCCGGTCAACTGGCCAAATCCAGGCACGGCGCTTACCCAGAGTACACCCAGAAGATAGTGATACAGTCCAGGGTGAGGATCCAACGGGTAAACCCGACACCCCTTATCTGCAGCACTAACCCTACAGCAGTGTCTCTTCGGGGATACCGAAGAGAGGTACTACCAGCCGATTGACAGGAGCGGGCTCACTCCTGCCACCCGTCTACAGCGAAGCGTGGGCTAAAGGGAACGCAGAGGTATCCCTAGGCCATCAATCTCCTCCCTACGGGAGAAGCGTGGACAAAGGGAACGCAAAGGATCCCCAGAACACCATTTTCCTCCTTACGGGTCGCCGCACACGGCAAACATGCGGGTCGGAAAACCAACGCTGTTAGTTGAAAACAAATAAAAAAACATTTAAAGTATTTAAAGATATATACGAAAAAGAAATTAAATTAACGCAATAGAAAATCTAAATCATAATAT
>BMAV01026745.1:0-10337 GCA_019973955.1 Trichonephila inaurata madagascariensis | reverse complement strand
TCTAACAGCTGTACCTGTGGTTTGGAACGCTTGCCAAGCGCGCGAAACGACACTTTTGTTGATTCCGAACTGTGCAGCTGCACTGGTGACAGTACGCCCCTCCTCCAGCTTTCCGATCATTCTTCCACGTGTGAAGTCGTCCAGGTGATTTCTTCTATCCATATTTCACGAACTGACTCACTGGCACTTGCAGAGAATATGGTAAATTGTGTCTCCGTCCTTCATTTCATTCTACTGTTGAGCAGCGCGCGCCGACATCACGCGTTTTGCGTACGCTCACATCACTTTTGACGTTTTGTTCCTGATATTTGAATACGCATGACGTTTCTACTGACTTACGTGTTCCCTCTACTGATCTCCAGACCTCCTTTTCTGCAATTTCATGGCTATCTGCTAAATTTTGACATTGTTGCTTAAGTTTTGCACACCAGTGTAGTTTTGATTTTTTGAATTTGTTTTTCTATTTTCCATTTTGGGCATAATTTGGACTCAGAAGGATGGGGTTGCGTACAGTTACGGTGGTATTCTCAATCACGAGTTATTGAAAAGAAAACTCACGGATTGGGTAACCCTCGCTCGCCGATAACTCTCGGATAATTCTCCTTTCTTATTCTCGAACTGACGATTACCGAATCCGTGAGTTATGCGTAGGCAAGATGTTACAGTCGTTGTGATTGGACACTGATAATCACGTGACATATTCTTTGTTACGTCCATCTTTGCTTACAAACAAATTCGCGTGATCGAAATCCGTGAGTTACCCTCCGAAATCGGCGGGTTACCTTTGGATGAATAATCCGGGGATTTGGCGCAATCCGCAATTGAGAATAGTGATGTTTCGCCAATCTACGAGTTACCTCCAGTTCGGGGATAACCCGAGATTAACTCGCGATTGAGAATACCACCGTTAATACACTTCGGCTCTAGATTGCAATCTGTGGCAGAATGGCCGACAGATGCACATCTGCACATCTAGAGCACGTTAATTGACCGCGGTAGGAAGTTTGAGAGTGACCGAACCTCTGGCACTTGAAACAAAGCAGAGGATTCGGTATATAGGGACAGATTTTACAATTCAGATATCCAGCTTTTATTGTGCTTGGTAGTTTTGGGCTATTAAATGTTAAAATTAAATGTTTTGTGGGAATAACTGTTGAGTCTTTTTTTATTGTGAATCTCCTGACCTGAGTAACACCCTGATCAGAGAAACCTTCAAGAGTATTTCTGAATCAGGAGTGCTTATCATGTCCGGTTCTGAAATGACACCTCTGCAAGAGTTAAGGAATTTGTGCGGAGTTACAAGTAACGATGAGTTTAAAAAGGTTTTGGCGAGGAGAAAAGTACAGCGTTGTATTACAGCGGAAGTCGTTTCAATAAGTAGATCCCCGGAACACAATCGTTTTACCGATTTCGGTTCATCAACTATTCCGATTAGGGCTTTATGTATATCAAATGGCGATTTTTTTGGACATTTCATTGTTTGGTAGGAAAATAAGTAAAAATCTCGTATTTTGTGAAATTTTATCAACATTAAGATTGAGTAATACAAGGCCTTTAACTTGTCACAGCAGCATTGGATCCATAAGCGAGAAAAAAACTTCTTTCTGGCGTGCCTCCACCCACCACGGAGTCCAACAAGGGAGGCAGTGTGCCGATCACCTGGCAAATATCAGGCACGGCGCTTACCTAGAGTACACCCAGAATATAGTGCTGCAGCATTAGGGTGAGAATCCAACGAGTAAACCCGCCACCCCTTATCTTTCTACAGCACTACAGCAATGTCTCTTCGGGGACACCGAAGAGAGGTATCACAACCCGATTGACAGGAGCAGGCTCACTCCTGCTTCCCGTCTACTGCGAAGCGTGGGCCAAAGGTGGTCCCAGGAGACAATTTTCCTCCTTACGGGACGCCGTACACGTCAAACATGCGGGTTGGCTAACCAATGTTGTTAATCGAAAACAAATAAAGCAACATAATCAAAATATTTAAAGAAATATACGAAAAAGAAACTAAATTAACACGATACAAAATGTGAACCAAAATATGTCAATAATAAATAGCAAGCTTTTTCATTAGAAAAAACTAAATTTGAACAATGTCCGTTTTGTAACATAGGCCTGTTGTCTGGACGGGAAAAGAAGAAAAGGTTAAATGGGATGACAAGAAAGAGGGTTGAAAATAGAGAAGGATCACTAAGGTACCCAAGGTTCGTGAAGCCCGTGTTTACCAAAGATAGTAAACCCCTTGGGAAAAGGAAAAGATCACTAATGTACCTCGGGATTGTAACACCGGTACTCACCTAAAGAAGGTGAGCCCTCTGAGGGGAAATATATCTTAGAAGAAATACCGATAATGGCGGACAATCATTTATAAAAAATGTCAAAAACGCAGACATTGACATTGACAATCGTTGGGTGATGCTATATTCGCCTCTACTGAGTAAAACATTCAACGCTCACATTAATGTTGAGTTCTGCAGTTCGGTGAAGAGCATCAAATACATTTGCAAGTATGTGAATAAAGGAATTGATATGGCAGTATTTGGTATTGAAAATACCAATGTGAATGCTCCTCCGGTGAATAACAACGATAAAATAATACTCAACCAAATTGGCCGGTACATCAGCTCCAATGAAAATGTCTGGCGTATCTTTGGTTTCCAAATTCATGGATGGGATCCAGCAGTTATTCATTTAGCCGTCCATCTTGAAAACGGACAGCTGGTATTTTTCACGAACGAGACAGCGATTGATCGGGCTATAAATACTCCAAAAACTACACTCACCGAATTTTTTGAATTGTGTAATCGTGCAGATGATTTTAGCGCCTTTGCACGAAAACTACTCTGTTCAGAAGTACCACGCTATTTCACATGGGCTCAAACAACAACAACAAAAAAAATGGATGCCTCGCAAGCAAGGCATGTCGATTGATGCATGCACCGGTTTATTCAAATCAAAAACTTTGGGGCGAGTATTTACAGTCAATCCAAGGCAGATCGAGTCTTTCTATTTGCGATTGTTGTTTGTTAATGTCACCAGCCCATTATCATTTCAAGATATACGTTAAGTGAATGGACAACAGTATCCAACGTATAAAGATACATGCCTTTCACTAGGCTTGCTGGAAGACGACGACCAGTGGGACTGTATGTTTACTGAAGCAGCATTGAACTGTACAGCAATACAAATTCGTCTACTGTACGCTATAGTGTTGACTACATGTTTCCTAGCCCGAGCAGAGACGTTGTGGGATAATCACAAAAATTCAATGACTGATGATATATTGCATCGACATCGTACACGGCTCAACGATCTAATGATAACATTCAGCGACGCTATGTACAATGAAGCATTGATTACTATCGATTGATTGATTGATTGATTTTATGGCACAAGAGCCAAATTAGGCTAAGCTGCGCCAAACAATGATTCAAAAAGCAATACAACTTTGAAAACTGGTTCTAAATCGTAAATAATTTGATAAAGTCAGATTTTGCTCAAAATGTTTTTTAATAGAATTTCAATTGAAAAAAATATATAATTTAATATAAAAAACAAAAAGTAAAAAATAAATAATAATAATAATAATAATAATTATAATAATGTTCAAGTTTTTTCATGATTTTCGCAAAGTAAATAAATAATTCATTTATAAAAAGATCAGATTCTATTAAATAAATTCTATAAAAAATTATAATGGGGTTTCTTCCACCAAGTCAGACAGGGTAAAATGACAAAAGTATTATCGAGGAAAATGTTATTTTCAGCTTCTAATTGAAGTTAAAAGTAGTGATCCTTTTCAATATTGTTTCCCGTCTTTTTCTACGAGATCAGGATGCGGTTCAATTTCATCTTCCTCCACATCATAAGTAATCATATCTTCTTCATCCGTGGTATATTCCTCAGGAGCTGGTTTTCTTCGTCTATGTGGAGCCATCTTAATCTCTATTATTGGGTCATTAATTTTTTTCAGTAATTCCTTTTTCTGGCTCAAGCTTTTGATATTTTCTTGGCATCCTGTACTGTATTAGAATCAGACGGTGGTTGAATAACGGACTTGGATGAGGAAGTGGGTATGATTGAGGAAGACGATTTAATACGGGTAAACATATCATTGGTGGAAGGTGCATCATTAGATGTAGGAATAAGTAGTTGAGGCTCTGAGTTAGTAGCTGCTATTGAAGAGGTGAATGGCAGGAGTTGGGCTTGGGTTGAAGATGATCTAGAAACATCAGGAGTAGATATTGATATATTTGGACTTGGCTTGGATGAAAGTGGTTCAAGTAATTTTAAAGGTGGACATTTTACTTTGGTTACATTTTCATCTGTTTGGGTAGAATTATTTAAAGTAGAGGATTTGGCAGCTTGAGCGTATGTTTGAGATAACTGTGGGACTATTAATTTACGTGCTTCTAGATAAGAAATATTTTTATTTGTTTTTATTTCCTGTATTTGTTTCTCTATTTTCCATTTAGGCCATATTTTGGAATCTGATCGATGAGGTTGTGAGCAATTTATACATTTTGGCTCTAGAATGCAATCTGTGGAAGCATGTCCAGCAGACGCACATCCAGAGCAAGCCAGTTGTCCGCGGCAGGAAGTTTGTGAGTGTCCGAACCTCTGGCACTTAAAACAGCGTAGAGGATTCGGAATGTATGACCGGATTTTACAGTTCAAATATCCAGCTTTAATAGTTTTAAGTAGATTAGGGCTACTGAATGTTAAAGTTATATGTTTGGTTGGTATAACTGTCGTATCTTTCTTTATTGTGATTCTTCTGACCTGAATAACACCCTGATCAGAGAATCCATCCAAAATTTCTGCATCAGGGGTGGTCAACAGGTCAGGTTCGGAAACAACACCATGGCAGGAATTCAGGGTTTTGTGCAAACTTATCGTTAGAGGACTATTTGGAAAAGATTTAGCAAGAAGAAAGGACTTTGAAGAGCAGAGTTTGTTTCAATAAGTAGATTCCCGGAACACAATCGTTTCACTGATTTCGGTTCACCACCTATTCCTACGAGAGCTTTCTGTATTGTAAAGGGCGATTTCTTCAACATCTCATTGTTTTCAAGTGAAAGTCATAAAAATCTGGCAGTCATTGAAACTTGTCAATGTTGAGAGTGGGTAATACAAGGTCTTTACCCGGGCACAGCAGCATTGGATCCATAAGCGTGTAACAGAACTTCATTCTGGCGTGCCTCCACCCACCACGAAATAAAAAAAGAGAGGCAGTGTGCCAGTCATCTGGCAAAACCAGGCACGGCGCTTACCTAGAGTACACACCCAGAATATAGTGATACAGCATCAGGGTGAGGATCCGATGGGTAAACCCGTCACCCCTTATCTGCAGCACAAACCCTACCGCAATGTCTCTTGGGGGACACCGAAGAGAGGTATCACCAGCCGATTGACAGGAGCAGGCTCACTCCTGCTTCCCGTCTCCTGCGAAGCGTGGGCCAAAGGTGTTCCCAGGACACAAATTTCCTCCTTACGGGATGCCGCACACGGCAAACATGCGAGTTGGCTAACCAACGTTGTTAATCGAAAACAAATAAAGCAGCATGATCAAAATATTGAAAGAAATATATGAAAAGGAAACTAAATTAATTCAAGATAGAGAATGCAAACAAAAATATGTTAATAAATAATTGTAAATTTTCTCGGTAGAAAAAAATTTATACTTTATACAACTTGAAGTAGTGGTCTGTGGTCTAGACGGGAAAGAAAGGGAGGGAAGAAGGGGGGATAGAAAAGAGGGGCGGGAGGGAAAGATCACTAGGGCACCTCGAGGTCTTGACACCCGTACTCATCTAAAGAAGATGAGTCCCCTGAGGGGAAAGGGAGGGAAAAAGGGGGATAGAAAAGAGGGGCGGGAAGAATAGATCACTAGGGCACCTCGGGGTCGTGACACTTGTACTCATCTAAAAAATATGAGCCCCCTGAGGGACCTCAGGGTCGTGACACCCGTACTTATCTAAAGAAGATGAGCCCCTTTAGGGGTAAAGAGATCTGTTAGGAAGAATAGTTGGTTTGAGTAGAGCAAGTTGAGTATGATTGAAATTCTTAAATTGACGAATATGTGGGTGCAAAAGGCCAACCGTGACTTCACTGTTTTTGAACTAAATGTTGCAAAGGAAACAGTCACGGATTGGATGAGTGTTTGTAGAGAAGTATGCATGGAAATGGGTGTGTACGAAAGCTCGATGCTTGGAGGTCCGGATGTGATTGTAGAAATAGACGAGAGCATGTTTGGTAAGAGGAAGTACAACAGAGGCAAACGAGTGAATGGAACCTGGGTGTTTGGAGGCATTGAAAGGTCAACGAATAAGTGTTTCTTCCATGTGGTTCAGGATAGGTCGAAGGATACTCTTCTCGCATCGATCAAGAGCAACGTAAAGGAGGGTACAACCATCATATCGAATTGTCAGAAATCTGACGATTACCTGGAAGATGAAGGTTTCCTTCATTTTTCAGTGAATCACAAAATGTTCTTTACAGATCCAGAAACGGGTGATCACACGAACTCCATCGAGTATTCGTGGAGCGCCATTAAAAATCTCTACGTGGAGCCCGCAGGTGTGAGAATCAATTGGATTCTTACCTTGTGGAGTTCATGTGGAGAAAACTAAGGCGACCCAGCAATCCGAATGACCTATTTACTGCCTTTTTAGAGGATGTGAAAGAAATATACCCTCCTTTGGAAGAACTCTCCAGAACGCAGGTAAGGCTACTTTTGGAATATTCTACTTTTACGATTACTTTTTGCTTAAAAAACTTTATTTTTTTAAATTTATGCGTTGATGAGATATCTTAAAAATATTTCTTTTTATTTCACATTAATATCCATTTATATTTGAAAATTACAATTTTCAATTTTTTGGAACATCTACCGATAAAATATGTAGCTTGTCTTACGATTCCGGTAGCCAAAAAAACCCATCATCGAAAAAATTATCTTGGCGACCGCTCTTAGTCGTAAAAAAATCACTGCGCCAAGTGCCCCCCTCCTCCTATACTACGCTTGAACGAAATTTTTTTCATGTTGATATTGAAATTCATTGCAATATTTTTCTTCCGTTCAGATGTAGCATTGTCTTCCACTAGCTATTTTTGTTTTGGCGATTTTTGGCTTCGTTTTGAAAAGTTTGAATTTTTCATGTCGTCAAAAAAAGAAATGCGCAATCGTATAGAAAAACGCATCAATGGAATAAAGTATCACATTTGGTCTCTAATAATTTAATCTTGCAACATGCACTTTTCTTACAACATATGACATGGACAATATTTCAAAAACTGCCAAAGAGCGATAATCGAACTACATATTGACCTCACTTATTTCTGTAGCTCCATTAGTTGCTGTTAGACCATTTTTTGTACATAAGTTTGAAAGATTAAATATTTTATTCTTCTTAACGTACTACATTAGAGACATTTCGAAATTCGGTCATTAAAATTAGTTTTTAATGAATGTACTGAAGGCGGAAAAATATCCAAATTTGAGAATTTCTGTAATCCAGAAAGCCACAGAAAATCTTCATTTCTAACAGATTTTATATTTTCCATGAGGAATTCTGTTCCAAATCCATCACATATCGTTCTGAAACATCTTCAATTCCAATATTCTTATTTGAAAATGGCAAATAAAGTTCAAAATATACAAAGTCTGCTCTCATTACTTCTTTTGTCTTCAATAAGTAAAATTTTCATAATATAATAGTATAACAGAGTATTAAAACAATTTCAAAACAGATGATTTTAAGTACTAAAATCATAAAATCATTTTTAAGTTCTGATAATTTACTTATTCTTTCACATAAAATTTAACGCGCAACCTACGTACTGCTCTTTCTCTTTAAGGTCTGAAATTTTTCAGATTCTAATGAAGCAAATTCATGGAAATTGCCACTTTTAATTTAAAAACTCATTTCAACCTTTTATAGAAATAATAAACTCTGATTGGTTAATTGATTCAAATATAACGTTTTATCGTAAACATTTCATTTAAATTTAAAATTACTTTGCTAAATGCACCAAATATTCCATGGTTTGTGATACAGCGATTTTTATGTTATTCCTGAATTTTATTTAAAAAAATAAAACAAAATCTTTAAAATAAAAGAAAATTTTAGCGTGCATTTTTCACATCAATAAAATTAATTTAACAGTTTTTGTGGTAAGTAAAGCTGACTGTGTGTGTGTGCATTAATGTGGATTAACTAATGAATTACTTTTTATAATCTTTTTATTTTATTGGTTTTTTTAAATTATTATTTTTTTAATATTGTAAAATATTCAGCTCTATTTAAAGTTTTTTCCCTTCATATTTTAATTGACTATTTAAATTTTACTGTAGTTGTAGATATTGTTAAGCTTGAAAATTCTCTTTCATATTACTATCGTCTGCACCAACTCTAATTTATCAGATTACTTAATTTATTTACTGATATATAATCGTCTTTTTTTAAAGTTATTTCGCTTCAGTTGGCAACTTTTGTAATTATTCTAAATATATTTTTTCAGTTAGAGAAAAGATTCGTAAATCGTAATCGACGCTAGTTGAATTTAATATGTAAACAATTTTTTGCATCTACAGCGGTCAAAATAAATATTCGACTTGCGAAGATTTCTGCATATATTGAATTAATAAATAAAAACTGTAAAAAAAAAAAAAAAAAAATTTTTTTTATTGATTTTAAACCAAAATTCATTAAGTATTAAATGCAGCATCTTTTGAAATACATTAAAATGTAATTAATTAACAAAATTACAATTATTTCATTCAAAGTTAATTAAACAAGCAAAAAAGTATTCGACAAACCATAAAAAAAATGAAAATAATACAAATATTATAAAACTAATATCTAGTATCTCTTCCTCTTCGACTGATGACTTCTCTTAAAAGCTGTGGCATTGAATTAACCAAATTTTCTGTCACCACTTGGTCAATTTTTGAACATTCCTCTCTAAGGATATCCTCCATTTGACGTTTGTTAAAAAAATGCCGCTCTCTTAATCTTTTTTCCAGTATGCTCCACAAGTGCTCAATGGACTAATTTCATATGACGCCATTATTTTTAGTCACATGATAACGGCAACCACGTGTTTCTAGCCAATCAGTTCAAAAACTCATGTGACGTCATAACATCAGGCCAAATCAGGCCATCAGGACGTAATTGTTGCCAAATTACGTTTTTTACAAAAACTTTTTTTAAAGTAATATTTGTCACTTTATTTAGAAATACATATATAAAACAAGATTTCTTTTTAAATTTTAAAATTTTTTTGTTGAAGTTTCTTTTTATAACAGTTGAACATCTTTGCTAAATGATGAAATTTTATCCAAGTTTTACGAATAGAATAAAAAGCGCAAGTTAGTTTAATGTCAGTTTCGAATTTTATGGTGAAGAAGCCAAATGCGGGCGTTAGATAAATATATAAAGTCTTGAATTTAATGTAGTACACGTGTTTGTGTGCCTTTATTATGTGACTGTCATGAATTTAGTCCATTGGGTTGAGGTCTGGACTTTGGGCGGGTGTTTTTATAACTTTGGGGCAGTTGTATAGCAGCCATATCCTTGTATTTTGAGCGGAGTGTTTGGGGTCATTGTTTGGTAAAACTGGTAGTCTCCTCCTCGATTCCCAGTTAATTAGCACTGTCACGCAAATTGTCTTTTAAAATCTGTATGTTACTCAGATGGTCCCTTATGCCGTTAATTACGACAATATATTACCCACTCCTGGAGCCCCCATACACCCCGAAACCATTATACCTCCTCCATGCTTTACTGTGGACACCATATTTTGTTCTTTCAACTCAAATTGCGTTTTCTGTACACTATAATTTTGTTATCGGATCCAAAAAGATTAACCCCTCAGGGGGCTCACATTCTTTAGGTGAGTACGGGTGTCACAATCCCGAGGTTCTCTAGTGATCTTTTCCTTTCCCCAAGGGGCTCACTGTCTTTGGTAAACACGGGCTTCACGAACCTGGGATACCCTAGAGATCCTTTTCTATTTTCGGCCCTCCTTCTTGCCATTCAAATTTCCCTTTTCTTCTTTTCACGTCGAGACCACAGACCAATGCTCTTTAAGATGTACATGATTAAATCGTTGTACTATTTATTATTAACATATTTTGGTTTACATTTTCTATTGCGTTAATTTAGTTCCTTTTTCGTATATTGCTTTAAATTTTTTGATTATGTTGCTTTATTTGTTTTCGACTAACACCGTTGGTTTTCAACCCGCATGTTTGCCGTGTGCGGCATCCCATAAGGAGGAAAATGGTGTTCTGGGGTTCCTTTGCGTTCCCTTTGGCCCACACTTCTCCC
>BMAV01026744.1:47515-70285 GCA_019973955.1 Trichonephila inaurata madagascariensis | reverse complement strand
TTGAACCATGGTCAAGTGACGTGGACGACACCTGAGCTGGCACCCCCCTCTCCTAACTACCACACCACACCAACGGGAGGACGTTTCAGCTCTCGACAGATTTAACGTGCATCGCTGCCCTACACGGCGGGTCTTTAGTGGTACTGGGCTCGAACTCATGACATGCCTGCCATGGTCCGTTACCTTAACCACTGGGCTACCGCAGCCCCCTTTTCCGCTTAAAAGGCTAACGTTTTTATTGTATCAAAATCGCTTTATTTTGTCTTCGGATATCATTTCATATTATCATCTCATTTTATTAATAAAAAAATATGCTCATATTATCTTTCGGTAAATAAAGGGAAGTAACCATGTTTTATAAAAAGATTAATTGTAATTTTCATCTTTTTTTATACTTTCAAATAATAATTCATAATGAAATATTAATTACCTTATTTATAATAAATATATTTTTCGCCAAAATATTATCTTTAAAAAATGTCTGGGGTAAAATTTTAAAAATATTTTTATTTCTTCGATTTTTAAAGCAGTTTAAATATTTTTAAAAACAGACATGTTATTAATCCCAGTAAAAATTTCTTCATTTTTTTGACTTTTTCAAATAATTTGATAGGAAAACTTTATTGTTCAACTTTTGAACTGGAGTACTCTAATTTGAAATTTTGAGAAAGTAAAGTCAATATCGGACATTTTTGTACACTAAAGATTGTCCATACTCCGTATCAATAAAAGTCAGTTTATAAAAACTGCACGGTAAAATGAAAAAAAAAAATTCTTACATACAAAGTACTTGAAATTATATTCATATGGTAGCTCCTAGAATTAATCGAATACTTCAGAGAACTTTGCAAGAAAAACCCTGTAGATGAATTTTCAATACTTAACTTTAAAAAAAAAAATCAACTTTTTTCCCCCTAAAGCCACATTTAAATATAAACAGTAAAACATTTTTTTTTAAAATTTCATTTTGAAAGTCCGTTAAAAACAAAAAATATATAAGAAGAGAAAAAAGCAATCGAACACAGAATTTTCAAATTTTGATTCTCATACTTTTAAGCAAATTTATCAAATATCAATATATTTAGCAACTTTATTTATTTTTGCCTTCAGTTGACGCTTAAAGTATCGCGTTGAAAGTAATTTTGTTTGCTTACGTAGCAAAAAATATTCTGCTTAATAAAGAAAGGAAACAACAAATGCAGCTCGACTTTTTATTATAAAAGCGGGATAACACCAACTCAGTAGCGCTCACACAACATTTTTCAAGGGAAGGGTCCAGGGTCGAAAGTCCACCATTTTGGTATCATGCTCCAAAACGCCACCCAACATATTCTTTTGATTTTGTCGATTTTCAGGAACAAAAACAATACAAAATTAATTATTGAATAAATAATTAGCATTAATTAATAAAATTAATTATTAATAACAAGTACATAATTGAATTTTACGTAATATATACATAGGATTATAACTAATCGAAAAAAAAATCAAGGGCTATGGGAAGTGTCCGGACCCCTAGGACACCCCCCTTGTGTGCTCCACTGCACCAACTAAATTAGTAGTTTTATCCAGCTGGACTACACTTACTTTTTATTATAAAGAACTATAGAGAAAGGAAAATGGAATTTATAAGAAGAGTAAAATTGTCCGTCTGATAAAGCGAATTCGAAAAAAGAAATATTTATAGATAAAAGAAAATGTCAAGAATCGATGTTTGAACTCTGTAAAAGTTTCAAAAAATTCACACACACAATTAATAATTTTCCTCCTTAATTTCTCCCAAAACAAGTACTCAGTACCAATCACTGGCGTAGCTAGCTATGAATGGGCCCTGTATCAAAATTCCTTCGGGACTTTCTTTTAGGTATAAGAACCCTGTTAGTGGGACTGTAGTTTTGGGGTCCCGTATCATTGATACAACTGATACGGCGGTAACTACGCCCCTGGTTCATACCCATTGCTCAAATTGTAAAACTGTAATTTAAATGTATTACGTAGTTCTATTTATTTGCTCTTTTTTTCGCAAAATTCTTTCTTGGCACTCCTCTTGTTAAATTCATTGATGAAGCTATACAGTTGAACCTGTTTTTGTTCGGTTGATAAAAACCGCACAAAAATAACCGCATAAAAACAGGTTCGACTGTATCGTCGAACACTTCAGTGATAATGTCTTCAGCTTGAAGTCCTACAGCTTCCTGAGAGTATTTAGTTCCGCTGATAAGTCTTTGTATGAAACGTCTTTTTTTCTGACGCAACGATTCCAGTCCAGACAATCATAGCGATATTTTTCTGCGAGAGCTTGCAATAATGTCCAATCGCAATCGCATTGGCAACATTATATGAAACGAAACACATGGTTGCCGATTCAGCACGTGCGATGCATGCGAAACCGGGGTTTCCACCTTGGGAAGTTATCTTGAACGTTGGCATTGTTGCGATAATACGTAATAAACTTATTACAGCATCTCACTGAATTTTTTTTATATATACAGATTGTCCGGGCTTAAAGTACCCAAAAGTAATGGCTTATTATTACGGAACTACTCATCAAAATGTAATAAACTGTTCCTCCAAGGATTGGAAAACTCTCCGAGATTTTTCGGATCTAGTCCGATCGAACGCACTTGCGTGCATTATTCAGCAATCGTAGATGATAAACCTTTTACACTGACTTCATTAGTAAAGATGTGGACGCCACAGTAAAAGGTGCAGTTCGTACATTGGTGAAAAAATTTAAATCAGTCACGCTTGTACTGCGACGCGTTCGAACAGAATGGAATGTCGACTCTCTGACATTAAATCTATCCACCAATGGGAAAGAACTTTAAAGGAGACGGGGACTTTGTATCTCAAACTGGCAAGTCTTCGTGATAGAGACACTGTTGATCGTGTGCATGATTCATTTTGTAGGAGTCCTGATAAGTCTATTAGGCAAGCCAGTAACGACATTCCATTCTGTTCGAACGAACACGCACACGACATATTTAAATTTCATTAACCAAAGTACGCACTGAACCTTTTTCTGTGGCGTCCACAACAAATAATGAAGTCAGTGTAAAAGTTATCACCCGCGATTGCCGAGCAATACACGCACGTGGGGCCGATCGGACTAGACCCAAAAAATCTCGGAAAGTTTTCCAATCCATGGATGAACAGTTTATTACATTCTAATGGGTAGTTGCATAATAATAAGCCATTACTTTTGGATAGTTCAAACCCGGAAACCCTGTATATAGAGTAAAAATTAACTCCTTTTTTTTTTTGGCTTCTAATAGGATCGGTCATTGCTGCTTTGTGAGTTGAAAATTTTCAGGAAAAAAACAAAAATCACCATTTGGTGAAAAACTAAAAAGCAATTACCGTTATTTAGATACGAAGTTAAAACCGCAGATACATGTATATTTACCTTGAATCTGAAGAGGATAAAGCAAAACAAGGGTTTTATTTTAAGTGTTCTTTTTTTTTGCACAAATTTGGAAACTTTTATTAAATAATTTAAGAAAGTAAGCATGAATTAATTGTCGAATTAATAGTATTATAACTATTCAGATAAGGAGTTATTCTCTTTCTTTATATGGGAAAAAAGCGACTCACAAATTCCTCAAGTGGTGTACGGAGCTGTTGAACCTACCGACTAGAAGATTTGCACGTATGTTTCACTTGTTACGTAGAGATCCACAAAGGACTAGTTTCATGAAACTTGCCTCCCAAGGGGTTTTCGGGCTCATATTTGACAAAACCTTAAGTTTTTGATTTATTGGATCCACACACTTGAAACTTGGTAAGCATGTTTCTTTTGATGAGTAGAGATCCGCATAGAATGGATTTGACCGAAATCAACACCCAAGAGGGGTTGTGGGGAGAGGGAGTTACGGGGAATTTGAAATAAAGCATTCTCCATTTTTAAACTATTAGGCCTACAAACTTGAAACTTAGTAAGCATGTTTCTTTTGATGAGTAAAGAGCGGGATTTACAGAAATCGACTTTTAAGGGGAGTTGTGGGGGACACGGGGGAGTTTTAGATAAAAAAAACCCATTTCTGTATTGCTGCTTGAACTTTCGCAAGCATATTTCTTTTTAAGAGATCTGCCAAGAGCATATATTGCGAAAACTGACTGTGAAGGGAAGGGGTTACGGGGTAGTAAAAGAATTTTTTCCCCTTTTAGTAGTTAAACTCCTGTCCTTTCTAAATGAGCAGGCGAAGGTGCAAAAATGATTTCCTATACAATCAGAGAGGCTTAATGCAGTGCTTCTCAAATTTTCAATATTTGCGGCCTAATTTTCAGTCATAATTTTCATCGCGCCTCCCTCCAAGCAATAACAATGTACTGAATGCAATAATAATGTACTTTGAGAAACTAAGACTACCATACGACCTTTATTATGAACCACACAAATTATCAAGGTAAGTATTAAAATTTGTATATGTTACTTTCAAGCATAATAGATATTTTAAGTTAATTGACTTAATAACTTAACTTTTTAATAGACTTAACTTCTTAATAATAGACTTTTAAGCAACAAGAAATAGTCTCATTCCCTTTTTAATTTTCAAATTGGAACAGAGGTTACAATAAAAATGCAACATGTAATTTTATTATATCAGAATATATATTTTATTTTGCTTCTTTTCACTAAATTAATAATCTTTTTCAAAAAAATATTTTATTTTCGACTTTTTGATGTGCTTTCGCCCCCCGCCCCCTATGTAGGGTTATCACCTGCGTGCTCCACGGTTTGAGAAACGCTGGCTTAATGATAAGATTTAGGTGTCAATAACTTAAAACAGAATACAATCACAATAACATAAAATTCCCAGCGTTGGATAACGGCCTTTCAACTGTATTTTGGTTAATATTGATAAATTCGAAATTCCGAATAATACTCAAAAAACAAGTAATATAAAAAAAATTTTTAAGTCAATTCTTACTCAGATCAACAAAGAAAAATTTTACTTTGGCTACTTTTTATTAAATAGTTACAATTAATATACATATGTATATACATAGGACAGAATCACAACGTTAAGTGGTCATTCATTTTTATTAATTATCATTAAAGTATCGTATTGTCATCCAAAACAATCGTGTATTTTAAATTTCAGTTCAACTGAATGCTTTAAAACGTGAGAAAAAAAAATCTTTTAAAGTTTTGATACAAGTCGCCAAAAGGGTCGCTAAGTCACCAAAAATGATGCCAACGAGGCTGTATTTGTAATTCTTTAAATAATGAGTTTGAATCAATTAATTTTTATTAATTATAATTATAAATTATTGTACTGTCATCCAAAATAATCATGTATATAAAATTTCAGCTCCATTGAGCGCTTTAAAATGTATTTTATTAACGATTGAAATTTCCACCAAGATAAATAAATATATAGAGAGAGTGTGAGTTAATAGTAGGAGAGAATTTTTTGAATAAGGTTAAATCTGAGATTCTCCTCAATCACACTTTTTGAGAATTTTACTCCCCACTTATCTTTTTGATGAGTAGCATTGATCGCATTTTTCTTCCTCAAGAAATTTATTTAATCTAATTTATTGGAATCTAACTTTAAATTCATGATCCAAGGCTTTCGGGTCATTGCTCCACCAAACAAATCGCCGAAGTTCCGATGAAAAGGTTTTTGTGTACTATGAATTTAAACAACAACAGCAAAAAACAAACAAACAAACAAAAAAAAAAAACAGCTGTGTAAAGCTGAAAAAAACCTTTCCACATGGGGGTCGTTACTTTTTAAATTCAGCTGTAAAGTAATCGGATATGTTTCCCATTCACGGAAGAAAAATCTCCATGACTTAAAACACTAAATACGCGAATACAGATTCAGTTTTTACGAGTCAATCTTGCTGCCAAAGAAATACAAACTAAAAATTAAAAAAAAAAAAAAAAAAAAAAATACAAAATGGAAGAGAATTTGGCGAATGCAATTGGATACCTTCAAATTGCCTTGCGTCGAGCAGTAGCAATTTCTTTCTAGACAGACGTACGTGAAAGAATATTTAACATTTTAATTTGCTTATTGAGAAAAAGACACATCATTCTGTTTTTTAAAGATTATGAACTTTCAACGCAAAGGTCAAACCTTACATCTGACGGATCCTCGGACAATGACAGTCTTTGATGCTCCTGCTCTCTTGATAAATACGAACTGAGTAACGGAGATAAATTGGAGTGAATAACAAAAAAAATAATAAAAATCATAATGAGGATAGATTTACGCGATGCACATCAAGTAGCACGTCGACAGAACCCACGAAATCCTCAGATATCCTCGCCTTTGAGTTGGATTTCTTGGAGTTTGTTAATCAGAAAAGTCGAAGCTTTCAACGCAGCACATCACGCATTTTCGGAAATTGATTCAGAGACCGTGGATTCTTCTGAAAATCAGTGCCTGATAAAGCTTCCAGGATATCGTTCTTTTGTGGGGCAAGGAGTTTGTGTTTTGAAAATGAACTTACGACTAGAAGGAATCTTGTGATATAAATTATTTATAAGAAACTAGACGTTATTTTTGTATTTAATAATAATTTTTTTCATCTCGATTTTGTTGTTTACTAGATGTAAATCAGATTAAATTTTTGCATCTGTTGTTTACTGATGGAAATATAGTAAACTCGATTTCCTGCGTACATTTCTATTTTGCATAAATAATCGTAAGCAGGTCCATTCTAAGTAGTACAGTTTGATATCCAAATGTGCTTCCGATATTGAATATACTCAACTAAATATTACTGGTTGGCAGAAGCGACATGATAATGACCAGGTGAAGAATCCTTTGGATTGATTCTGAAACCATACAACTAAAAGCTGTTATAAAGTTGTGCATTTTTAAAGAAAGTATGATGAAATCATTTTTCACTAATATGGTTGAAAAATATACTTGAAGAAGACAATACAGAGCATTTTGTATTGTACTCGATTCGCAGTGTCATAATCATTGGGCTAAATCTTTTTAGACTTATATAAATCCTAGAACTGATATTTGAAATAATTGTTTAGACATTGGATATTCACTTGGAGCAGTTTCCGAAGACTATTAACCTGGAAGGTGGAAATTATTTATTTTAAAGGACTGACTCTTAACTTCGATACATAATCTACATTTTGTTGAAAAAAGATTGCAAAAATGATAATCAACGGAGTATTGATCAGTTTTGTTTCGCTAATATTGATGGTGGAAGCAACTTACCACGTGCTAAATTTATCGCCTCAAGAGTGCAACTGTTTGTGTGGAGAAAAATTCCAGAGCATTACAACTAAAGACGAACTCTCCCTTTGCGAAACTTTAAAGCTATTTGATGAGGAAATATTCACTATAAAAAAGGAGATAGAGCGAAGGAGAGTGTTCAGACACGAAATTAACAAACTAACCAGCATAATGGAAGAACATCAGGCAATAATTGACAAGTTAGAAGATCAGGTCGAATATCTTAGCAGTCGTAAAATTGAAGGGGAAGCTCTGCCAACTCCTGCATCTCTGATAATGAAACCAGTGGATAACAACATGGTGAGTGAAATTTCACATTTTCAAATCTGAATTTCATGTAAGATATATGTTGAAATACAATGCATTAAGGTATCCGACTACGTTCGGAACCGTGATTTTGCAAAAGCCTATAAATGGATAATATTAATGATATTTAGTGTCACTTAGATTAGAGAATGTATATAAAATTGTGTTTTATGTCTAATATTATTAATTATTTAAGTCTAATATTTTGACAAAAAATTAACATAGAATGAGCAATTTTCAAAACATTCTCCTTTTGTGAAATATGCTTCTATTATAATAATATTTTGCCTATATATACCTTAGACCTCTGTACAGAGGCTCAACTAGAATTTTTGAAATATATAGCTTAGGCCTCTGTACAGAGGCTCAACTAGAATTTTTGAAATATATAGCTCAGAAGTGGGTTTATCCATGTTTTACGACAACAGAAGGGAGAAATTTTAAGAAAAAAACGCCGATAATTATATTTCTGTTGGTTGTAAATCTGAAAAGAATGTGAATTTTTCAAAATTCATATTTGAGATTCTGTACAGAAGTCTGATCTATATACAGGCAAAATATTATTATAATAGAAGCAGTTTTGACAAAAGGAGAACATTTTGAAAAAAGTTTGTTCTAAGTTAATATTTTGCCTAAATATTTTTTTTAAGTGATTTTTTTTTGTCAAAATGTCCTTAAAGCAATTTTATACATGTATTATAATCTAAGTGACACTAAATATCATGAAAATTATCCATTTATGCGCTTTTTTTAAAATCACGGTTCCGAACGTAGTCGGATACCTTAAGGCTCGAAAAAAGAGATTTGTTATACACTTCTGGAGATTATCGATCTTAATATATGGTCAATGGTACAGTGTTTTTAATTAAAATTTAATATTATGAGTCATTAAATGTGCTCCTTTTTCAATGCATCGCTGGTTTTATACTTTTTAGTGGATCATTATTTTTAAACTGTCTGATTTAATTTTTTATTGCCTACCACCGCTTTTATTACGTAATCATTTATAATTTTGAATATTGTTGAAAATACAATATAAATAAGAGCATCATATAAAATTCTTCGACTTCCTTTTAAAATCTTATCAATAATAGGTAGTAAATCAAATAAAAAAATGTATTTATTATCTGAAGTTGTGTGTTTGGTTTTTCTTTCTATAATGATAATATATTTCACATTGCTTTTATATTCATTTGTTTCTAATTCTAATATTTAGCAACTTTCAGAGGCTTATGTTCGGAATCATGATTTTGAAAAAGCATATAAATGAATATATATATATATATTTTATATTTAGTGTCAGTTAAATTAGATTGTACTTATACAATTGTTTTTAGAATATTATTACAGTAAAAAATTATTTAAATGCAATTATTGGTAAAAAAAAAAGAAGAAAGAATGATATATTTTCCACACACAAACATTCTCTTCTTTTATTAAAAATTCTTCTAAGATAATAATATTTTTCTCATGTATATCCAAGACTTCTGTACACAGCCTGTATCAGGAATTTTGAAAAATACACAATATTTTCAAAGTTACTATTAATTGAAATAATAGCCGGTATTTGTCGTTAAAATTTCTCAACTCTGATAAATTAAAATATGAACGAATCCATTTCTAAATTATATATTTCAGAAATCCTTGCTTAGGCTTTATAAAGAGTTTCTAACTATACAAACCGGCCAAGTGGTTTTATTATAGAAGCATTTTCAGAAAAGGAGAATGTTTTGAAAACACGTCATTCTTTCTTCATCTATTGCCAATATAATTGCATTTGAATAATTTATTTATTGTGATGATATTCTTAAAACAGTTTTATATATGTATACTTTCTAATGTGCATATAATATCTCTAATATGTATATTCAACCAACAATGAACATGAAAAAATTATTCATTTACCTGTTTTTGCAAATAATGGCTCCGAAAGTAACCAGTTACCTTATATGAAATTATAGTACAAAACATTACACACAAAAAATTGTAATTTTTTTAAAGATTAATTTTATTAGATAAGAAATCATAAATTTTTTTCTCCAGAATATTAATTAATATGGAATATAAATTATTAATGTGTAAATATATATTTTACAATATTAAAATTAATATCTCTAGTTATTTTTGCTCGGTAACATCATATTCATAAATCATTATGCCTTTATCCAAATTTCTTGAATGTATCATTGCAGGATCTTATCATACAGATTATAAGTTAGATATTATATACTATTTATATTTATTTTTAATTACAGTTGTCTCAGATTGTTATAGAGACTATACGAGTAATAAAAGTTTAATTTGAGACATACATTGACTAAATTGTTTTTCAATTTGATTAATATTTCAGTATTTTGATCAATTTCTACGTAATAGTTAAACTGTTTTTATTCAATTCCTACTATTAGCTCTCTCTCTTTCTATATATATTTATATATATATGTATATATATATTGTTCAAATTTTCAATCGTTAATAAAACACTTTCTATTCATCCAATCAAGTTCAAAAAGATTTTTTTAAAAATTGTAGTGGATGACACTTGATGTTAATACAGTTTTTTCAAATATTAATTCATTAGTTAAATTAAATTAAATTAATTACTGGTTTTCGACGCTAACTTAGGTTCGTCTCCATTGTTGTAACAATGTAACTGTTAAAACAATGACAAAAGTTTGCGTTGAAAACCAATTTTTCAGCCAAACCGGATGTGCATTGTTACAACCATGCAGACAAATCATGCTCTTTTTTCAATTCCTACAATTAGTTTTCTCTCTCTCTCTCTCTCTCTATATATATATATATATATACATATCTTGTTCGAATTTTTAATTGTTAATAATATGCTTTCTATTCATCCATTCCAAGTAAGAACTGACTTAAAAAATTTTTTTTGTATTACTTTTTTTTTGATTTGTTGATATATCTCGTGGAAAAGTTGTTCAAGGATAGATATCGATAAAAAACGCTTTTTATATTATTTTCACAGTCACTAAGAGTTTATTTTTCTTGCAGGGAGATTCCAATATGGAAACCCACATGAAAGAAGAGAAAGAACTGGCGAATAATGTTTCCAACCTTATTGCTAAAGTTGAGATAGTGGAGAATCTGACAAATATGGTTCAAGAAGAATTACAAAGTGAAAGGAGAGTAAGACGACATTTAGAGGTAAATCTAAAGCTAAATTATTATTGAATATATTGAGGAATATTACTATTGTTATATGTTTACATTTGATTGATTACAAGATGCTCATTACGTTAAGTGTTCGTATAATCACACTGCATTAAATTATTTTACAATTATGGTAGGTTGGTGCATATGAAATGTCGGGGTTTTAAGTGAATATATAAAACTACACATCTTTTTCTTTCAAAAGCTACTTATTTAATTAAAATATGCTTCATTTGCTTCAATACATCTTTCCCAATGAGAGTTTTATGCATAGAAACCTTTTTTAAATAAATTCTGATCTTAAGAATCATTAAGCTCTAATATGAAATTTTTCAGACTGTCTTCAGTTTCATACTGTTTAGACCGTAAAATCTGTTCTAAATGAATAAAAAATGAATGTGGGTTGGCGAAAGATCCAATGAAGGAGCTGTGAAAATTTTCATATTTTAAATAATTTAATTTCGTTATTGTTTTGTACAACGTATGCGGCTGAGCGTTGTCATTGAAAAGCACTGAGTCATGCCTATTAACAAGCGATGGACACGTAATTTTCAATTTTTTATGTATTTTATCAATTTACTAGCAGTATAATAGATACAGTTGGATTGATTTCCATCCATTCTTTCAGGGTATCGTTTTCCCCAAATGTTTTTAGGTCCTCCACGTGGTTCATTTTGTTGTGAAAATTTCCCAGACCTAAATTTTTCAAACTAACACTGCACTCTTTTCGATGGTTAATAATATTCTTCCCAAATGATTTATTTCGCATGCAGCTTTTGCAACATTATTACCAAGTTTATATTCTATAAAATATTACACGAACATCGGTTGAATTCCTATCCTTACGAAATTCAAAACGAATAACAAATTGGAACACTTTTGAGAAAATTCTCTTTGCTGAAATGTGACTTTGACAATGGGCAATACAACTGTAAACGAGGTTGTGCCAAAAACAAAAGCTTAATGAAAACAGGGAAACAAGCTTTCACATATAACGAAAATTCGACACAATACAAGCTAAAGTTTTAATATTTAAATTGATATATATAACATTAATTGTTAAAATTTTACAATTTTAATACATATTTCTATTTACATTTTACTGCATATTTCGGCAGTACCTGCAAACCTACAATAAATTTAAGAGGATTATATTTTATACGAATTTTAATGAAAAAACTTTTACCCTGACTTTCTCTATATTAGCTGAAAATTTACCATGGATTGAGCAATACAACCCAAAGCATTTACATGGATTTGACTTCTAAATGATATTAACAACTTAGGAAGGATTATTTGGATGAAGGGGCTTAGCAACATGCCGTATAAGGTGAAATCTTTTTGAAGAGCCTACTTCACGCTGGTTACGTTAAAGAGAGCTAATACATGGAAGTTATATCGAATGGGATGCCATCAGACCATTGAAACAATTTATGCTGCACGTTTTCTTCATTCCCGATGGTGTTCTTGTTTTTCAACCGTTAATTTTTTTCTCGGTAAATAATAAAAGTTTAATTTAAAAGTTGAGTTTTTATTATAACAACTATTCTTTTTATTCTTCAAAATTAGCGACAAGGAAAAATATTTACGGATAAACACTCTGAAAGCTTACCGTGAAATTCATTTATTATTCAAGAAATATTATGATATAGATGGAAGTAAGAGTTCAATTTTTAAGGTATATTGAAATATATTTTAGAAAATTCATAGCTAAATATATTCCATGCATAACTATTTCTATCCCATCTCATTAATTTTTATGGTCATCGCATATACGCTCCCACGCTTCATTTTCCAATTGAAAACACACACACACATCGATTTTTTTTTATTAGGAAATCAGGAAAATATTTTATTAATGGATTTACGATAAATTATTTTCAAAATTAAAGAATTAAAATTGTTTTTTCATCATAAAAGTTTGTATGCAAAGATGACACACACACCATACACATACTCTTTTTTTCCCTTTAAAAAAGCAGAGTAGGTGTTTGTAATTCATAAAATGTGAATCAATCAGTATGTTTTCTTTCTTATCATTTTTACTGTCAGAATATACAAAGCTCATAAAATAATTTGTTAATTTTTTTCGCTTGTGATAAAAATGATTGTAATAAAGTGTTTCTTTTTCTTAACATTTAAATTATGAAAGTAAGTTGTATTAAAGAAAAAAATTCAACTTAGATTGAGAAATACTTCGCTTTATTTAAATCAAATAGATCGCGAAAAAAAAAAACAACAACAGCAACGTATAGTTTAAATGACTATATACAACAGGAAAAAGTCGAAATATTTATAATTCGAAAATACGAAAGTTTGAACAGGATTCGATATCTTAGATTTTTGAAGTTGCTGGAAATAAAATGAAATAAAATAAATTATAAGAAAAAAAATATGAAAGCTGAAATCAATATAAAATATAAATTTGGTTAAAATGAAAAAAAAAAGACTATAAAATCTTTGATGTTTATAACAATAAAATGGCTTATACTAATATCCATAAAATTTTCCAGCAAAATAAATAGCGATTAACGATACAGTTGACCCTAATTAATCCAGACTCTATTAAACCGGAAGTCACTTAATCCGAAAAGTCATTAAAAAAGAATCATAATTAATGAACACAAATAAAGCCTGGATCATCATATTAAGCAATACCATGTAAGTATGTATTGATTTGAAATTTCTCTTGTGTAATTACTTATCGTTTTTTTCTCAAAGTGCATTGTTTTTTTATACGAAGAGTGTTTAGTTGCGTACTTTGTCTCCCATTATAGGTTATTTTGCTTAATCTCTACTTTTGTTTATCCAGAAGGCTAAGAACCTCAAATAATTTTATTCTCCTGTAATAGTAAAACTCATCAGATTTGTCAAAAGAATGTTCAGAAAAAAGTAATCAATATTTAAATTTAGAATTAACGAGATCTTTGCCTGATTTAAAGTTTCTACAGGGAATAAATGAGTTAAATAAAATTCAAAGTAAGCCGGCATAAAGGCCTTTGTCATTACCCCTTCAATATACACTTATGTCCAAAATGTAAACATAATTGACGTTTATGGGAATATTTAAGGAGATCTATGTCCGAATGGTGGGAAATGAAATATGTGAGATTATACCACAAGAAAACAATGTCAAAGAAGGATATCAGTAACTTTTAATATCCAACGAAACAGTTCCTAAATAAAAAATAAATAAAAAAAAAATAGCTCTAACTAATGAATTATATTTTATTGAAAACTATTAAAATAATTAAATTTGGAAGTTTATAATAAGGGGTGTGTGGTGGCTTCTGGTAGCTACGCATGCTGCTCAATGATTGCCCATAAGTGCTGTGAGAGTATGAATGAGTTGAGTTGAGCCTCAAAGAATTCCGACCATTACGGGTAGCTCTTTTCATTCAAATGTCAGTTTAGACTCTCCCTTTAATGCGCAGTCGTGAGAGGAATGTAAATGGTTGGTCTTCTGGCTTGTAGACCAATCAGATTGAATCTCCTATAAACAACTTGTCTCGAGACTCGTACTCCTATGGTGGCTGTGAACCCTGAATGTTCTCTGGTCAAATTACTCCTCTGACGTTGCACAGTTGTTGCCTAATACCGATCTTGACGAGCGGTTGTTACTCTGGGTCGATCTTGTAAAGGTCGTCAGGTAACATCTTTCGTACTTTGAAACTGCTGGAGTATAGAGATCTCACTCTGAGGAACATTCAGTGGCCGCGGTAACCTAGTGGTCAAGGCATAGGATCGTGGCTGGCGCGTCATGAGTTCGAGTCTAGGACCATTAAAGACCCACCGTGTAGGGGTGCGATGTACGTTAAATCTGTCGAGAGCTCAAATATCCTCCCGTTGGTGTGGTGTGGTAGTTAGGAGAGGCGGTGCCAGATCAGGTGTCGCCTTCGTCACTTGACCATGGTTCAAAATTACGAGGTCCGTCACCAAAAGCCTTCGTGTAGTTGAGCAGTACGACGTCAATATTTACTCACTTACTGAGGAACATTCAAAATTTGAGGTCTTTCGATTTGAGATCATCCATATTCCAGAATTCCAATAATTATTCCTTTGAAAAAACATGTCCATTTGGCGTCTTTGGGGCCTTTTTGACCATTTAATTCATTCCTTAGCGCAGCAATTGAGCATAATTTTTCTGATCTCAGTATGGTGCGTGAGCATGTTTTACATTCGTTCTGACATGCAAATATGTTTTGGACATGCCAATGTCGACTGAAATGTTTTTCAGTCTATGTTTCTTTATAAGTGATTTTGAACAATTTGACCAATATTAAATCACGTTCTTCCATATTTTACGAATTATGCTTAACCTTTGTACACCAGAGTATTTAGATATGAGTCATAGTCATGTATGGCTTCTTTCTTACCGTGTATGCTAAGCGTGTAGTATTCTAACACATTGAAAAATATTCAGGATTTTTTTTCAGAAAAGAAAATACTTAAAAAAACTAAAAAATATTAACATAGATTCTTTGGAGAACACGGGAGCCACCAATAGGATCTGTATAGTATACAGTCATACATTATAGTAAAAAGAAAAAACATATGCGAATTTAAAAAATTCAAGGATTTAAAAAAAGATTCATATTCGAGTATCTGTATTCTCAGATGCTCTTTCTTAAAACCAACTCGGCATCAATTTACTAATCTGATTTAGTTAATATTTATGAACTGAGATACAATCTACCAAAATTTTGTGATGTATCTTAAGGTATCCGACTACGTTCGGAACCGTGATTTTAAATAAACGCGTAAGTGGATAATTTTCATATTTAGTGTCACTTAGATTAGAATACATGTATAACATTGTTTTAAGGACATTTTGACAAAGAAAATAAATTTAAATACAATATTTCAGCAAAAAATTAACTTAGAATAACCTTTTTTCAAAATGTTCTCCTTTTGTGAAAAATGCTTCTATTATAAATAATATTTTGCCTGTCTATAGCTCAGACCTCTATACAGAGGCTCAACTATGATTTTTGAAAAATTCATATTATTTTCAGATTTACAACTAATTGAAACAATTATCGGCATTTTTTTCTTGAAATTTCTCCCCTTTGTTGTCGTAAAACATGGATAAACCCACCTCTAAGTTATATATTTCAAAAATTCTAGTTGAGCCTCTGTACAAAGGTCTGAGCTATATACAGGCAAAATATTATTATAATAGAAGTGTTTTTCACAATAGGAGAATATTTTGAAAATGGGTCATTCTATGCTCATTTTTTGTCAAAATATTGTACTTAAATAATTTTTTATTGTAATACTATTCTTAAAACAATTTTATATACATTTTATAATCTAAGTGACACTAAATATCATAAATATTATCCCTTTATACGCTTTTGCAAAATCACGGTTCCGAACGTAGTCGGATACCTTAACTGCATTTATAATCGGTTTAAATTAGTTTCTTTTATTTAGGTCTAATAGAAAGTTCTAGAATATTCACATTCATATTTTAATGTCTATGAAATTTTGTGTTCAAAAAGTCGTGAAAATTTGAAGATTTGCATCCACGAAATATATTTACTGCCTAATGTTACCGAATTATTCAATCTTTCAATTGTATTACAATTGCAGAATCTGTCGAAAAAATCGTTCCATTTTGAAAGAATATTGTAATGTTTTGTAATAGTAATTTTATTCTTTATGCAACTGATTCGGAACTGAATATTAGCAAGTTTAATTGAAAAGTATGATAAAAAATATTCTGTTAAATCTACAAAATGACACGTTAACTATCTATCTATCTATCTATCTCTATCTATATATATATATATATATATATATATATATATATAAATGGATGTTTGCATACATGAAATCGCATCACTCCAACACTGTTCAACCGATCCCAATGAAAATTGGCATGCATATGTATTTTTTTCTGGAGGAGGGTTTTGTGCTATCTTCTTTGTTGCAGATTACCACCAGGTGGTGCTAGAGCATTTCAACTTCTTCACCGTTCAATCAATCGCTAAATTGCCAACAGGGTTGCCAAGAATAAAGAAATTTCGCTAGGATAGGTTCTCCTTTAATATTAATCTATCTATCTATATATATAAATGGATGTTTATATATATGAACTAGCTTCACTCCAACACCGTTCAACCGATCACTATGAAAATTGGCATGCATATGTATTTTTTTGTTGAGAAGGGTTTTGTGCTATCCTTTTTATTGCACCTCTCCACCAGGAGGCACTATAGCATATCAACTTCTACACCATTTAATTAATGATCAAATTGCCAACATGGTGGCCAAAAATATGATACCATCATTCCGCTATGTTTCCATTAAGTCGCCATTATAATGTAAGGAATGGCGTTGCTGGCGAATATTACAATTTTAAAATAAAATAAATACAACAGAAAGTAATATTAACGTATTACACATTCAGATATCAATTATTTAGACTATTTTAAGCCTTCATTACGCAAAATTTGGGGCAATGTGTTACTTTTGCTGAGAAGAGATCAGCTTAGGAAGGTTTTTTTAAAAAATCGACCCACAAGGGAGTTACGGGGGTGTTATAAATAAAAAAAAAATCATTTTTATCAGCTATTAGACCTACAAATTTAAAATTTTAAAAATATATATTTTTTTTTTTTTGTTTAGCTTATTGGTAAAAAACCTTTTTTTTTTGGTTTTGTTTGTTTTGTTTAATTTGCAATTCGAGTAAAATAAACTCATTAAAAACGTCTTCATCCTTCAATTTGTATGGCTTAATTTTTCATTTCACCCGTGCGAAGAAAGGGTATACCAGCTAGTGTTAACATATAAATCTATTTCCTTAAGTACAAAATTGGCTACTTTTGGCGAATTTCGGAGTGAATGTTCGTTTTCCATAGAAAACAAAATTGCGAGGTTAGTTGCCAAAAGCCCTCGAGTTGCTTTGTAATGGGACATTAATAAACACTCACTCACCCCCGGAAATTCCTCAGCTATGGTCATTATGATAGCATTAAACACATATTTTTCATTTGCAGATTTAGTCCTCTCTAGATCAAATAGATTGTCCCAAGTGTTAAAACTTTTGGCGATTAATCAGCATAAGATCACAAGCGCTGGCATGCGATTGATATCAAACTTCCTTTACTTCTTCTCTGTAGGAAAATCTGAATGAGACTCGTACCACTATCAAACTGCTGGACGACAAACTATACAATGTCACTTTTCCAATGGACAGCAGAGTGAGCCAAGTCGAAGAAGTCGTGTTTTCAACTCTCGAGAATATGAACAAAACTTTATTCGAAGACCATCTTAAAAAACTCTACTATAAGGTGAATGGAGTTGTCTACAAAAATGAAACACAGTAAGTAATATATTCCTTGAAGTGTTCTAAAATTTGTTAAAAATTACATACTTATTATCAATAATAACGCTCGTAAGTGAACAAAAAATGTACATGGTTTCAAAACACACGCATAATATAAGAAATTTTTTTTAAGTTTGAAAAAACTTTTTTAAGGTATCCCACTAAGTTCGGAACCATGATTTAAAAAAGCGCATAAATGTATAATTTCCATGATATTTAGTGTCACTTAGATTAGAATACATGTATAAAATTGTTTTAAGGACATTTTGACAAAAAAATCATTTAAATACAATATTTCGGCAAAAAATTAACTTAGAGTAACCTTTTTTACAAAATGTTCTCCTTTTGTGAAAAATGCTTCTATTATAATAATATTTTGCTTGTATATAGCTCAGATTCTGTACAGAGGCTCAACTATGATTTTTGAAAAATTCACATTATTTTCAGAGTTACAACCCATTGAAATAATTATCGGCCTTTTTTTCTTGAAATTTCTCCCCTCTGTTGTCGTAAAACATGGATAAACCCACTTCTAAGTTATGTATTTCAAAAATTCTAGTTGAGTTTCTGTACAGAGGTCTGAGCTATATACAGGCAAAATATTATTTTAATAGAAGCATTTTTCACAAAAGAATATTCTAAAAATGGGTCATTCTATCTTCATTATTTTGTCAAAATATTTTGTACTTAAATAATTTTTTATTGTAATACTATTCTTAAAACAATTTTGTATATATTTTCTAATCTAAGTGAAACCAAATATCATAAATATTATCCGCTTATACGCTTTTCCAAAATCACGGTTCCGAATGTAGTTGGATACCTTAAAGAATTTTAGTAGCCAGTTATAGATTTATCCAATTGTCAAATTGATGCTTCTGTTTGTCTAATGATAGTCACTGTGTACGAATGTGATGCCGATATGGTTACAGACCCAATCCAGCCGCATCTGTAGAACGCCCCACCACTCAACAACGCAGCATTATGATTGGAGAGCGACATTGCGTATGATTTTAGGACCGGTGTCACTCCCCTTTCTTTTGAGGGCAGTCCAATGTCCTTTACCTGTAGAATAACCCCCATTCGCAAACGGAATCAGCCCAAAAGCTCTTATAGGCTTACAAACGTTTTCTTGGCCACTTTTCTTCCCTTATCTCCGACCAAACGAACATGTCTGAGACGTGATTGAACATCATTTTCTCTCCCTGCCGTCCCTGTGTTTAGAAGACAGAAGACGACTGTGGTAAATGGTTGATAGAAAATGTAGAACCATCTTTCTGTGGACGCCATCCGTACTCTCAATGACTCTATGCTTAGACATGTTGCTTCGTGTATCGATGTCTGCTGTGGTCCTACAATCCACTAAATTGTCATTGTTCTTACTCTGCATTACGAGTATCCTTTCGAAATAAACACCAGTAATTTCTCGTAGTTGCCTCTATCTGTTTGTCAAGTTTTCTGGCCACTTGTTCGCAGTGTTGTATTTCCAATGAGTAATATCGATAAATAACTAATTGTTCCTCATATTTTTCAGGAAGTTAGACGAACGTTTAGATCAAGTAGAGACAGGACTCATGGATGTCAGTAACACCAGTACCATCTTACAGTTAGCAGAGGAATTGAAAAATCTATCCACGACCTTGAGTGCTTTGAACGAGACATTTAACGAAAAACTAATCTTCGAAGAATATCGTTTGGATATATTGGAAAACAAGACCGAGAAAATAAGCGAATTAGAAAGAATAGACGACCAAGTAAAGACTCTATTCAACACCACTGAATCTATACGGAATGGAGTATTCGACCTTCGGCGTGATGTGGAAAACATTGAAAGTAATTTTTCTTATTTTACTTCTGAAGTTAATTTGACAATGCATTGGCATTAAAATACATGAAATTTCTTTTATACGTAGGATATCTTATATGTATAAATTCAATGTTTTTATATTTGCTTGGAATTTATATGAATCCACATCGTAGTTCTGTGACAAGCTGTTGACTTTGGTAGGGGTGTTTATTTGATCCACTGAGCTACGGGTCTGCAGTTACGCCGTGCATGCCTTAGAGAAAGAAAGGAATCCCTATTTGGTCCAGTCATTAAGGGCTTTTTTATTCCTGCTCTTTGTTGTTTGCGACTTGCAGAAGGAGCGCCACAGCATACCCCCTTCCCAGAGAAGAAAGTTGATTTTTCTGTTTGACCTTCTGAACGATACTGAGAGAAGATTGTTTTTCCAGCTAATTACTGCAATCTCCAGTAGGTTTGAGTGTCGTTGGAACGTTTTTCCTTTGACTTTTCGGGCAATCTCTTGTTGAAATGGCGTGTCTAGTTGACGCGTGAGTCGTTGTCGTTTTGAATCACTAGTCATGATTTATTGGGAATGTCTTAGTTAGACTCTCTATGGAGTGAATTCAAAATCAACCAGTATCGTTAGGCATTGCTGCCATCTAGCATTCAATTCATAGGTCACCACTTCGTTGACAAGCTGTTGACTTCGGAAGGAGGTGTTTATTTGAAACACCGACCTACCAGTTCGCAGCTACGCCGTGCATGTCCTAGACGACTGAGATGAAAGGGATCTCTATTCAGGCCAGTCGTTAAGGGCTTTTTTTATTCCTGTCCCTTGTTGTTTTTGACTTGTAGAAGGAGGCGCCGCTGCAGCTGAAAAAAGTTGTAGTTCGTTCTAAGACATTACAGGGAGCTTCAATGATGTTTCAAAAAAGTAGTAGGCATATCTCCGCCAAAAAGTTTTCAAATTTATTTTTAGTGAATATTATTCTAAAACTGAAAGAGTTGTTTTGCGTAAGTACTACTTCGTCAAACGACGTGAACTACAGTCAATAAGGAAAAACCGTTTCTGCGCATGTTTAAGAACCGATTACTACATTTGGCGACGTCTTTCGATTTGGCAACGTCTAAAAGCGGGTTTTGTGGGAATTAACTAAAAAGATAATCCACACAATAAAAACAATTTTAAAAAAAAATTATCTGCTTGTTTTTTTCTGCTACTTTCGAAAGCATTATTTTGTCTATTTTTACTATTCATCCAAGAAAGAGTGTTTTCAAATGATTACACAAATATCTTTTCAAAACTCTAGTCAAACAGAAAGTCACTTAAGTGTTTACTCTAATCAAAGTTTTTTTAAAGCAATGTGTTACATTCAAATAAACGCAGTAATAGTATTCGATATATAATTCGATATTTAATATGTAGTAAATCGAATTATTAATCGATATATAATATTCGATTAATAATTCTATATTTAACATTAAACAGTTAACATAATAATCACAACTTTAGGACTACTAGACAAAACTTTAATTACGGTCCTAGTTCTCTATTGAAAGAAAAGTTTCCTAATTTTCCCTTCTCGTTTTCATTCTTGAGGTCTATCATTTTTGTTGCGAAGAATAATCACAAGTTTTATAAGTTCCATTCACATTTGTGCTTCTTCTTTTTTTAAAAATAAGTTACAGTTGCAGAAGCAGTTGTTATAAACTGGAAAACGATGTTATTTAAAAAAAAATTCAAACAATAAACATTTTGTGAATTACAACAAATATAAAATTAATATACCAAAGGATATTTTGAAAAATTAATAATTAATCGGAATTTATATAACAGCCAAACGATATTTTGAGAAAGTAATAATTGATCGGAATTTATATAACACCCAAACGATATTTTGAGAAAGTAATAATTAATCCGAATTTTTAACAACTAAACAATATTTTGAGAAAGTAATAATTAATAGTTATTTATAAAAAATCTCTATACCAAAGATAACTAATTATTATTATAGCTGTGTCTTTATGCGCTAGTAATTATCAATAAACATTTTATATATATTGTAAATATTTTAGTTAATACCTTGTATAAATATTTATAAATAATATCTTTATGTAAATATCTTCTTAACTTGGCAGACAGTACTCCGACTTGACACGATGATTGAAGAGATTATCAGATCCTCGAAGTTCTTAAGGTCTTTGATTTTTATTTAGGAACATCGAATAACTGTTTAAATTTCAAAGCGCCGCTGTCATTTTAAAGTCAAGCGCCCTCTTTTACAACTTCAAGCACACACGTGTTCGAAACAAAAAGAACCGTGTCCTTGTTACTGAGTTGGAATTCAAAACATTCTTTTCGTACTTACGACGTCATATTATTTACATCTCCAAGAGTAACGCAGTTTGAAAAGTGATTTGTCTATTTTTTATTTTTTGTTGAAATTTGAGACTGTGTGATAAATTTCTCTGTGTGTGGAAAAATGCTCCTATTAAAGGGATGAAATTAAATGTTTCCACCTTCTGCGTTTGAAGTTCCTTAAAGTATATTTAAAACAAGTAATATAAAAAGAAATTTAAGTCAATTCCTACTTAGATCAACAAAGAAAAATTTTATATTTTAGCTACTTTTTATTAAATAATTACAATTAATATACATATGTATATACATAGGACAGAATCACATCATTAAGTGGTAATTGATTTTTATTCATTATCATTAAAGTATCGTATTATTATCCAAAACAATCGTATCTATAAAATTTCAGTTCAACTGAATGCTTTAAAACGTGAGGGAAAAAAATCTTTTAAAGTTTTGACACAAGTCGCCAAAAATGATGCCACCGTGGCTGTATTTGTAATTCTTTGAATAATTAGTTTTAATCAATTCATTTATTAATTATAATTAAATTACTGTATTGTCATCCAAAATAATCATGTATATAAAATTTCAGCTC
>BMAV01026744.1:0-33461 GCA_019973955.1 Trichonephila inaurata madagascariensis | reverse complement strand
TTATACGGCGAATATACCTCAAAATTAAAAATTGTAGCTTGAAAGTATAAAGCTGAATTCACACCAAGGCGTGTCAGCGTCGAGCGTTGAGCGTCTAGCCAATCAGAGACCTTATCTCGCCCGAGATAAGTGCGCGCTATACGGCAGTGCGCGTTATACACCGGATTTTACGGTATATTTTATTCTTTATAATAAATAATACAAAGAATCAAATGGCAACATAAATTCTCAAACATTAAAGGTAATTTTTATTGTGACTTATTTTAGATGATACTTATTATTCGATGAGACTTATTATTAGATTAGTCTGCCTGAAACAATGTGTAAGGGCATGATTCTCTTTGAAAGAAAATGTAAAAAATAAAATTCCTTTAAAAAAATATTATTTTTGTGTTAGTACTTTTTCCGTAACATGTGTCATTTTCGGCTGTCATTGTGAGCATGAGTGAAAGGTGTTACAAAAAATTTTATCATCAAGAAAGAAACTAAGCTCAGTTAATGACGCCTATCATCGAGAAAATACACCAAATTAAATAAAATGTACAAATGTTCAAAAAGTATTTTAATATTTGTCAGGAAATTAGAGATAAAATTATTATAAAAAAAATAACGTGGCTAATTTTTTTTAAAGAAAAAATTTTAAATTCAATCCTAATTTTTTTCGCTCATTATTGAAGTACATGTTATATAAAACTTTGAGGTATTTGAATGTTTAATTTACTTTCAAATCGAAGTTATATTTACCACGTGTTTCCTGAAAAAACATCACCACGACTAACTAGAACTAAGGAGTTGTCTCTGCAAAATGAATATTTTAACTAAAAACAGTGAAGATATTTGTAATATTTTGCAAAACAACAAAAGGAAAAAATGGATAATTATATTTCAATGAATCATTCAAAACTCATGAAGGTTCTTGCATATCTTCCACGAAGTAGATGGCACATTCTTGACTGTCTGGGGCTTTCAAAACAAGATCTTTATGAAGACCCTCTAATGCTGTTGGACTTTTTGAGAGTGAATGAGATAGATCTAGCTTGGCTAGACATAGAGATGAGCAACAAGAACAGTAGATGGCTGCTGTAGCATAATGTTCATGGGTGTGAACTCGTGACCGGCGTGTCACGAGTTCGATCCCTAGGGAAGAAGAAGACACCCCATCTAGAGGGGCTGATGCACGCTAAACCTTTCGTTGCTCAAATTCTTTCCATTGAAATTAGGAGAGTGGGGTGTCGGCTCAGGTGTCATCATCCTCGTCACTTGACATCAGTTCAAAATTACATGGTCCGGCACCTATAGCGCCCGTGTTGCCTTGGAGTGCGGCGTTAATAAATACTTACTCACTCTCCATAAAGAATGCTGCCCTACTCAATTTATTTATTCAATTCCTACTATTAGCTCACCCTCTCTATATATTTATTTATTTACTTTTATCTTGGTGGAATTTTCGATCGTTAATGAAATACATTTTAAAGCACTCCATTGAGCTGAAATTTTGCATACATGATTATTTTGGATGACAATACAGTAATTTAATTATAGGTAATAAAAATTAATTGATTAAAACTAATTATTCAAAGAATTACAAATACAGCCACATTGGCATCATTTTTGGTGACTTGTGTCAAAACTCGAAAAAGTTTTTTTTCCCTCATATTTTAAGGGCTCATTTGAGCTGAAATTTTCTACACACTATTGTTTTGGGTAAAAATACGATAATTTAATTATAATTAATAAAAATTAATTGACTGAAACTAATTATTTAAAGAATTACAGATACAGCCACGTTGGTTTCAGTTTTAGCGACTTCGGTCAAAACTTTAAAAGAGATTTTTTTTCTCACGTTTTAAAGCATTCAGCTGAACTAAAATTTTACTAAACACGATTATTATTATTATTATTACACGATTATTTATTTATCCAACGCTCGTGCTTGGCTTCTTAACCATTTGACATCGAGTCTCTCAGTACCGACTGACGATGTCGACAGTCGGGTATTCATCGAGTCCAGTTCATTGGGGCAAGTGGTCGCCATCCATTCTCGCATGGCCGGAGAGTGGGCAGGCCTTGTTAGTAGCCAGGTGAAGCCAGTTGAGGTATACTCCCAAACACTCATGTCTGATGGTTAAGGGAAAACGGGCACAGCTTCGCCTCTCTCCAGGTGCCTCGGGATTGGACTCACAGTGTGGCCAGAGTTTCCCATAGCTTTCCAAGGCTCTGGGGATTTGGGGTCAAGGTAGTATATTTGTCAATGTAGGGGGAAATAATGCTCTTTTCTCTTCTGAGGGTCAAGGGAACTTTCGGTTGAAGGCTCCCTGCTTGACTTTTTGGTCGGCTTTCTCAATGCCGGGGATTTCAACATGACTTGTGACCTACCGTAAGGCCACAGTCTAGCCTTATGAAATTAGCTCCGTAATTTTGGAGAGATTTCCAATTTCTAATAATTTTTCCAAAAGATTACCACAAGTTTAGAATGAGGCCTCAGGCTTCTGAAACTACTCAATTTCATACTTGTGGATATCTTGTTCTTGATGTTCTGCAAGAGGAAGAATTCTTGTGTTCTTATCAAGTAATGCAATGGTGAAATGGCTTCGATTGTAACAAGCTTCTTTTGGAGAGAATGTGTACAGAAAACTTGTTTAACTACGAAAAAGTAAAAAAATAAATTTTTTTTTGTTTGGCAGAACACTGAAAAAGAAAGAAAACGACAAAACGTTTCAAAAATAGTAACAATCCAAACCATTCAAAATAGATTCAAAGACCTGAAGAGCTTTTTGTGTATCCTCCACAAAGAAAGCTGCCGGAGGAGACTATGAATATTGATTTTTCACAAAGAGAAAATCTCTACTCTCCTTAAGTTCGTAGTGCTGTGTAAGAATAGGTTAAACAGCAACAAGTTTTCTGTTGAGGAGATTAGGAATGGAAAACTTGGATCTCCTCATTTAGGCAGAAAAATATTCAATATTCGAAAAGACATTAAGAGAGAATATAAAGTAACAAAACTGTCTAGGTATATAAGTGTCCTAACCATTCAACAAGATTCGCAAACCAAAACGATTTTCTGTATAGCCATCACAAGGCATGCTGATGAGCGAATCTTCTCTGATCTTTGTATCATTCATTATTAAAACCTTAGTTTAGTGATAAAGGAGAAGTTTCAAAACTTCTCTCTTTCTCTATAAAAAAAACTCGTAATTCTGAGGAACATTGACTTCACTTACAACAAACGTCTTGTATGCAGAATACACATAGAAAAAACTATAGTTGAACGTAGTCTAGTGACTTCTTAAAATTTTTGAGGTCCTGGGTCCCTATGCAAAAGTAGGCCCCATCTGCACCTTATTAAGTAGGCGTTATATAACATAATTATCAAATACTTTGTCAAATAGTAATGTGTGACAAATACGTGGGTATGACTCAAAATCTTACAAACGTAGACACTAACCTATTCGACACACTGTCGCCTTCCGCCTAAATGTTAGACCTAGACGGAACGAGGGATATGACATAACAATTCAGTTTTAACACTGTTGCCAGTTGACATGTAGTTCGAAATACTCAGTTTTTCGAAGAATATATACATGAATAACATTTGACAGTTAAAATTATTCGAATCGTGATCTTATTAAGGCATAATCCAGAACCATACGAGGCTCCTTACCGAGTTAGCCTATGCGTTCAAACGTTCCTGACGTTGTGGTAGTTACCCGAATTATTAAGATGATAATCAGTGTTAGCTTAATTTAAATTTCATCAGTAAGCAATCTCTGTGGTAGACCGAGTGTGAACCGGTTTATAAAATGTACATTTTTAGACATTAATCTATGTTCCGATTGAACAGGTGTATATTTTTAAGTCAAAAATAATTTCTAACCTTTATTTATTTTTTGATAACTTTCAGTTAAAGTCTTGAAAGATCTCATACCCACCATCCAGGTAGAACCGAACAACGTGGACAGACCCTTTGGACTGATGGGTACCGGTGATATGGGTGAGCTCATTGTATATCCAAGAACCAGTTTCCAAGTGCATTGCCTGTACCCTCAAAATGCATGGGGAGAACCAACCTGGGACATTGAATACTTTTCCACTGGGGTTTCCGCAAGTTTAACTCCAGAGGTAAACAGACATCGCGTCAGTTTGAGTATTGTAGCGGCTACGCAAAATTTCAGCGGAATATACACTTGTAAAACTCCGTTTGGTGAAAGGAATTCCATTACCATAATAGTTCAAGGTAAGTTTTGTGTAATGATTTTGTTAGGTAAGTAAACGAAATTGGCTTGTTTTTGTAAATTATTTTGTTTAGTGGTTTCATTGGCGTGAGCCCAGTTTCTCACGGGAAATTTTTCTGCCTGTCAACTTATTTTCTGTTACCATTAATCTAGTGTAAAGTAGGGAGAGAGAATTTCTTTCACAAGGGGACTCGAAGTTGACTGAAAGGACAGTGTCGGAATCCTCGGTAAAATAATTGAGTCCAAAGAAGCATTACAAAACTTTTTCCATTCACAATACACAAGTTGAGCGTAGATTCCACAAAATCCTTTTAGTTGAGTCAACTATCGGAGAGGAGAGCATGTTTTTTGAGAGCTTCTGGTAGTGTTACAACAGGGCCAGTTGATCAAATGTGAAGGTATCCAGGCGATTTCTATTCAAAACTAGCTTCCGACTGTCCGCTCCTTCCGTTAGATGCGGCGAAAATTGACTCGTGTGAAAGGACTATAAGAAAACCATATTTGATCAAGTTCTGTCAATATACTCATTAATTTACTAAATACCATGATTAATTACAAAATACCATGATTTTGACGAACATTGCAAGAAAGGTGTAAGGGCACCCCTCTCGGGTGCCCTTCTCCTTGATTATCAGCGTGAGCTAGAGGTGTAGGAATAACGGAAGAACTAGAAGCTGCCATGATCTTAATTTGACTTTATTAAGATCTTAAGACTTAAACATCTAACAGATTAGATAATAATAATATATGTGAGAGAATATATGGTGGCAAAGCGCACAATATATATATATTACCGAAATAACGTAACCCGGACCACTATCAATTACTAACTCACCTAAGCTCAATTTCAATACTATCACAGATCCTAATATTAAATAGTCACTCCTACCTTAATTTCGATCTACCGATCCAATCTTACTGGAAGTTGCGTATTTACTGGAGTGCAATGGTATGCACCTTGACCTAATGGCGCTATGTCCGGAATAACTTCTGTTGGCTGACACTTAATCTTTCTAAAACCTCTTCACGCTTGTATCTTTGATTATCATAACATTCCTCAAATTGCCACACCACTTACCCTTACTTCTGTTATTTAAAAGCTTCCTAATTTGCATATTTCCTTCATGCTTCACTTCTTGGGTTTGGTTGGAAAAGAGTTGCTATTAATTCTGGTCCCAAAGAACCCAAAGGACATGTTAATGAAAAGACGCGTGAATCCGTCACAAAGGGGAAAAAAAGATAGAAACAGAATAATGAGATGAGTTAAAAATAGAGAAATATCACTAGTACATTCCTTGAGTGCTTTTTCCGCATTTATCAATTTTCAAAAGCAACAAAATTCTTGAGAGTGAAAGGATAACTTTAGCAACCCTGGGTTAGAAATGTTAATGAAGGTGTGCTACTGAGGGACTGTTTTTGCAGAAATAAGTAATCAGAGGTTTTTAAGCTGTCCTGTCACAAAATGCTCAGAGTAGCAATTAAGAACACATTTTTTTTTTTAAGAAAAGGATAATTTCGAATAAATTAAAGAAACTTCAAGCAAAAAGATGACTGCGTTCAAGAAGTTCTCTCTAGATATCAAAGCTTGTTGAACATAGGCTCAACATGTGCAGGAATAGGGGTTTCTCATTAATTTAGTATTCTCTGAAAAATTGGTCTATGTCTTCTCTAGGAATATAGGCTTATTCTTTAAGTTTTGATTTAGTATTGTTTTTCCAGTTGCCGGTTATGTCTCAAAAGTTTCTGCTGTGTAAAAACAATTTTTAAATGTGTTCATTCTTGCAGCAGCTCAGAATTTTTGTGGAAATAATTACGCATTTTACCGCTAAACTATTGGTTAATAGATTAGTAACCAATATGGAACTTTCTGTATGTCACATTTTCCGCATGCTCTCTAATCTCCTCTGTTCCCCTTACGAGAAAATGTTACTATAGTTATTTTTTGTGGCTAATTTTGTCTAAAATACATTCTAATGGGCCATCACCCAGCAAAGAGTGTTCATTTCTTTAGTATATTATCCTATTATAGCCTACAACTACTGGTTAAATTCATGGCTGATGTAATCTATCTCAAAATACGGTTGTTCTTTTCATGTATCAAATAAACCTTTCGTTTTCTTTGGCGAAATTCAGTGCAAAAAGGGATATATACTTATTGTATATATCAAAAATTAAAAACTAAAATCTCCAAGTCTTATTTGAAAGTGTCTTCTCAATAGCAAAAGATCGCCTCTCTCCAGGAAGAAGATGTACGTCAACTTTTTTCCCGTGACTTCGAACAAGCAATAATAGGATTAAAAAGTGCCTAGTAGTTAGTCCAAATGGGAGAATTTTTTTCTTTCTCTCTCTCTCTCTATCTATATATATATGTTTATATATATATATATATATATAGATAGATAGATAGATAGATAGACAGATCAGGTTTATACAGGATATGTCAACGTATCTATAAATAGGCATTTCCCAATTAATGCTCCATAGCTATTAAGGTTAGCCGCCATTGCAGAAAATCTTCATAGTGATTTTCCTTTAGCACTAAATACGATTACGAAGAATATACTTCACACAAGCGAATATTTTTCTTTGAAACATTTGGAAGAATACTGAGAAATATTCATCGTTGCATTTACAATGATTAATTTTTCTTTATTGTTTCAGATGTTTCATGTCCCATGGTAGAAGTCAATCGTGAAGCTCATGAGACCACAGTATACAGAAAACACCCTGATGGCGAGTATAGAGTGCTCAGTACAACCGTCGAGTACTTGTGTGAGGACGACTTCTCTATAGCAGCAATGTGTCTTCCGAATGGTACTTGGTCGAGGCCTCCACCATCTACTGCCGAATGCACACCTAGAAGTAAGAATCGTTTTGGAATTTTCTTCAATGTTTCTTTTTCCCATGCGAAGCTATTCTGGTACTTACGTATTATACCGAGTACCAATATCATCAAATCAAAAGGCATCCCCAAATGTTATGTATATACAGTCAATAGTGGAAACGATTCTTTCGAATGTTCGAACACAATAATAATAACGATGGTGATACTTGGTGACATTTTTGAATTGGTGATGTCTTTTGGCGAAATTGGTTGACTGTTTAATACGCACAATAATATAATAATGTATGTATCACAATTTTTATTTTTAAAAAAATAGTAATTCTTTTCTTAAATTTAAAATATTGTTGAAGATTTTAATAGTTTTATTTGTATCTATATTATTGTGTGTGTTCTTATTAATTCTTATATATTTATTTATTTGTTTTCAATATTTGAATTTAATCAAAACACCATACGTGTAACTTTACGCTTGTGGAACGTTTTGGAGGATTTATCCAGCGCATTGTTGTTTCTATGTAAATGGCTAACATTTTTCAACAAAAATCTGTGGAATGATGGGACTTCAATGCCATTTTAAACTACTCTTTTAAATACTCTTTTAATCCTGCCTTGAGTAGTCCTTCTTATCAACAGTTCTAAACTCTTATTAGGTGCTTGTTTAGTATCACTCTAATAAATACTCAGCGTGTTGAGTTTTGAAAAAAAGTCATAATTCTAACTTTATCAATAACTACTGGAAATTTTATTCTGCGTGTCCATTCGACAACGTCAGCAAAGCAAGTGAGAAAACGTTGTACAAAAATTCCACGTTTCACAAAAAACACAGTTTCCTTACAGTTAAACATATGTATAATTGATAGAGGTAAACAAGTAAAAATATAAAACTGAAATATAAATCATGAGGAACTTTTAAAATTTAACAAGAATTAAGTGAACATTTATGTAAAATAAGTTTAACATTTATTATTTAAGTTTAACATTTATTAGAATAGAATTAATTTCGATTATATCACACCATGCCATCTATTCCGCTGATTTTGAAACAGCTGACAGGTGCAGCCATCTAGTGAGGGAAAATCTCCACTAAAACTGTCCTTTACACTCTTTTATTCAATGGAGAAAGATCATCAATGACTTATATAAATTTTTAAACATCATACATAGAATAATAAAGCAATGTAATTTTTTTCATGATCAATTGCATTTTTTTTTCATTAAAGTAGATTTTTACAGTGTCTTCTCGATTGTGATCACAATATTATCCCCCAGATAGTCAAATTTTATCAGGAATTACTCACGGTTTCATTTCTTTAAAGTGGTTTAACCCGATTATTAATTCTAGATTTAGCGAATGCAAAAAATATACCTATTTCAAATGAAATTTTACTATATATGGAAAGTAAAAACAAAGAGGACTAGTTAAACATTTTGATGTTTTTGTGGCAAAAATTGCCACAAAAATGTTTTCCAAAATGGCGAACATGCGCTAAATCCTAAGAACCCAACTTACGTGCAAGTATTGCTAACTTGGCACTAAAATCCTAAGAATATAGGCGCCAAAGTTTTCTCACCGAATCTTGGGTTTAACTAGGATCCTACCGATTTCTGGCATAATATAGTCGAAATTTGAGTAGATCGTACATATGTAGAAGGTAAAATTCAGAATTTAACTATTAGTTATCATTTTAATGAAAATGCACGTTATGCACAGTTTCTACAGTGAAGTAAACATAAATTTATTGAAATATACCTCGCTTAGTGCGGCTTCTTTCAGTGCTGACCCCGCTGTAGTACGGTTCGTACAATTTGAGTATTTAAACTTCATATATATATATATATATATAGTAATATAAAATAAAGTGAAGAAGTACTAAAACCTACAGTGCTAAAGCAGGAAGAAATTGGAATTCACCAGACACAACAAATGTAGATACAAAAAAGTCTTTGGACTAAATTGGAGACCTATTATGATTTCTAAAGCTGTCACTGAATTAGACCAGCGAATTAGGGTTAGCAATGCTTTGTGGATCCAACCTTCCCCGTACCTCAGAAACTTTCGACATAATAGGGGGGGAAAACACCAAGTTGAAAAGTTAAGCCTAATACAACACGTGGAAGAAAAACCTGATAATACATTAAAATGAAGCTAAGAGAACAATAATGAATGTCTCAAGGAGAGGAATAATAATTAAAAATTAAAAAAAAAAAAAAAACAACTTACGTGTAAAATAATTACTGGAGATCGAAAATTCAACCTTCCACAGTAAACACCCAACGCGAAATGACTTAAAAGAAATAAAACGACTATTCGAGAATGAAAAATCGTGGCGCCATTATATATATATATTACATGTTTCTAGTCAGTACCAAGCTTTTTTAAAAACGGTCTTATTCAGCAAGCACAATTGAGACATGTTACGCAGAGAGAGCGTGGACGCCAAGTGAAGTCTAAGTGGCTTTACCACTTATGTACAAAATTAAGTACCCTTTTAAGTTTATGTGGTAATACTTGAAAGTTAAGGATGACATATGGGGATATAAAAAATAATGATTGGGGATTAGAAGTGTTCTGTTTCGACTAACTGTTCGGAGAAATAATTGGGTGTTTAATTTAAAACTTGAATATGTAGCGGAAAATAAAAGTTAAGTGGTACATAAGGGATTTAATTTTTAAAATAATTTAATTATCCTTACATATACATACATACCTATATATAAGGATTTATATATATATATTAATATACCGATTGATTCATTGTTATGTGGTTTGGAAAGATTTTGTGTGAAAATGTTCCCACTGAAATAAGGCTCCAAGTGAAATTGTTCCATACTTGATCAAATATTGGAGAAAATTGCGGCATTCGAAATGCTATTGCATAAGGGTTACTCAAATGAAAAGTGGACAAGTTCAACAAAAAGAAAGATTTTATCGGAATACAAATGAAAACCTTCTGGGGGTTGTAACACAGATCCCATCGTTTCGTCAGCAGGTCTATTTCTTATCTCTAGAAATAACGTGGTTGATTCTTGAGAAGGTCCTGTTTAGCTTCCTTCCCTTCATCGTCCAAACAGAAATGTAATACTGTGTTACATGGCTTTAACCCTTTATCTACCGCATTATGATTTACAGCAGTTTTTTTCATACAATATTTTTTTGGATCACTAGATTGAAAATTAAGGGATATACATAAACAAAATACTCAACTTTGGGAAATTTAATCCGTTAGAGCTAATTAATTTATTAAAGATATTCCACTGTAAAATTAATTATATACACTGTTCACTTAAAATAAAGATTTGAATCGTTTTCTAAGATCCTCATTAACATACAAAAAAAAATTAGACACTTAAATTTTGACATTAACTATTTTTTCGGTACAAAAATGATAATCTTTGCAATCCGCTGAAAACGCCGGCAGTTAAGAATGCAATTTCTGCTATAAAACTATTCGCCTTCCCCGTTAAAATACTCATCATAGAACCTGTGCTTCCCTACTTGGAAGATTAAATTTCAAAGAATATTCTTGCTAAGTATTGTCAGAATATTCGTAAAATTGGTTATTCAATGTTATTTTAAAGTGAGTGGTACTTAAATAAGTTTCGTCGGTAGATAAAGGGTTAAGGCCTATAAGTCACAAGGGGACAAATTCGGACTGTATGGGAGAGTTCTAACATTTCTCAACAGATTTTTTTAGTTGCCTTGGTTTCATAGGAGAACGTGTGAGCGAACATTGTCATGGAGATCCGATGTCGTTTGTTGTCCTTCTCGAAAACTTTTACACCAACTGTTCCAAGACGTTCCACCTAAACAGTGCTCACCATAGATTGCCACTATTCGTCAATAGATGTCCGTATTAAATTCACTTCCGCCAATCAGAATCCGTTCTATCGTACGTTGTTCCGATCTGGAAGAATCCTTATATGGCCCAACTTCACCTTCGATTAATTTACTCTACCACTAACTGGTTTCACAGTTAAACATTGTATGCAGTGTAACAGTTAAACATTGTGTGCATCGTACCATCCTTCGTGTTCCTGTATGGTGGCTTTGCTATAGCTATACTCATTCTGACGTAATTGCATGTCTCCACTTTTCATACGGGCAACCCTTATATATTCTACACGTATGGAACAAAGTTAGTAAAAATAATATGAAAAATAACGTGGAAATGTTTTGCCTCATTATGATTTTTGCTGTCTTGATCTTAAAACAGATACAATCTGTGCCGAGGGAGGGGGGGGGGTTAAACTTTATGGATCAAAGTGCCATTTTTTCTAAATACGTGTTTAACCCTCTATCTACCAACGGTACTTATAAGTACCATTAACTTTAAAATAACATAGAATAAGTAATTTTAGGAATATTCTGACGATCTTTAGCAGGAATATTCTTTGAAATCCACTCTTCCAAGATATATGGCAGCAAGGGTTCTATGATGAGTATTTTAGCGAGGAAGACGAATAGTTTTATAACAGAAATTGCGTTTTCAGCTGACGGCGTTTCCAGCGGATTTCAAAGATTATCATTTTTGTCCCGAAAAAATAGTTAATGCCAAAATTTAAGTGTCTTATTTTTTGTGTGTGTTAATGAGGACCTTAGACAACGAATTGATTCCTTATTTTAAGTGAACAGTGTATAATTAATTTTACAGTGGAATATCTTCAATTAATTAATTAGCTCTTACGGATTAAATTTCCCAAAGTTGAGTATTTTGTTTTTGTATATCCCTTAATTTTCAATGTAGTGATCCAAAAAAAAAATATTGCATGAAAAAAACTGCAGTAAATCATAATGCGGTAGATAAAGGGTTAATGAGGTGCAGACGTGCCGTCAAATAATTTTAAGGAAATAATAAAACGAAATACTATCAGCACAAACTCTATTTACTACGAAAAAATACCTTTTGCACAGTATAGTTATAAATGTTTTAGCTATACGTGTAATTCAAATTAAAATAACATTAGTGTGACTTCTATTATTGCAGATTGGATGACAAAAAACTTATATTAGGATTGTAAGTTGTTACTTTTTTGTAGAATACATGCTGAATTGGAGTCGTATGCCAAACGGTTTCTAAGCAATTAATTATTTTTGCTGTGGCTCACTCTTTTTGACAAGAGGATTTGTGATTTGTTTCAAAATACCGTTTTACAGACGATGTTCTGCATTCCATTATTCCAGAACATAAAACACATACCGCTTTGTCGCCTTTACTAATAATGCCAAGTTTCTCGGTCCACCAAATTTGAAATTCTGTGTTACATTTACTATCTTGCACTTTTTGTTCTTTTGCTGAGTTAGCCATGTTAAATAACAGTTAAAAATCGTAAATATAACGCAGTTAAACTTTAATGTACAGTTGTGTCAATGAAATTGACTATGCTATGCGTAGACAAACTTTTCATCATAAGCAATTGTAGTCCACAACGTAACTAAGGCAAGACAATAAGAAACGAGCGTGCTCCCCTCAGTCCCGCGAACGATCCCTCGCCTTTGATCGTAATTCTTCATTGTAAACTTTGAAATAAAATGCAAACCATTTTGATCACTGGCGTGCCAATAATATTGTGTCGCGTGCCACGGGTTCGCCATCCCTGATCTATGCAGGAGAAAAGGCTTTTTATGCTCTTTAATTTAGCGAACTGTCACGGGAACCACTTTTTTTTCGATATGTTAATTCTTTGGTTGAAGTCACAGTTGCAGGATGACACTGACAATTTCATTCTCCAATTGGATGGCTCACCACCACACAGGTCGACCAATGTGCGAGATTACCTTGATGCATATATCTCCCTCGTCAATGGATTGGACGATTCGCGGACTAGAATATGCCACTTACCCTATGGCCACCCAGAAATCCTGACTTAACATTTAGTGATTTCTTCTGGGTAATGGGTGTTACGTAAAGGACAAGGTATTCGTCTCTTCCCTTCCTGTTGATCAACGGAGCCGACATAGCATGTCACCATCACTATTGGTGGATTTGATTTAGATACTTTAACACTAGAACGTCCGTCGGTGTGGATTAGACATCGGAGTCTGTTTAGTTTGTTCTCCTTTTCGCATATTTGCAGGGAATTTAAAATTTTTTTGTGTGACTTTTAATCGTTTTCTATAGTGATTACACAGAAAAAGTTTTGTGGCTCTTGGTTATATATATAATTAGAAGACATTTTACAACTGAATATACCTAGAACGCTGGTATCATTTCGAATCCAAGGCAATTTATCATTATAAATAGCTGTCTTTCAGCAAAATATATTTCACTTAGATACCATTAGTAAAACAAACCTCCGGAAGTAATATCGCACATTTATTTAAACCTTGAACGCAGTGTTAGAGGGTTTGCAGAGGAAATGAGTCAGTTATACTAAAATCATTGTGTCTAAATGTTTCGTTGCACATTTGCTTATCTGCTCATAAAAGAAATACATTCGATTTTCGAACCCTGTGCAGAGCAGAACACCCTGAAACAGTGACTCATATAGAAAAGGTCTAAGCCCTAATGAAATTGCTAATTTGTTGGGAGAGCTTTCTGAGAATGAATCGGATGGTGTTTTAAAAGCAGTCCTGTTTTAGTTTTGATTCCCATGATGACATAAGACTGAGTGGAAGTGACTGCGAAGAATCTGAAGTAACTTCAGATGTAATTGATAACATTCCAGTATACCCTCGACAAACAGGGGTCCAACAAGCTTCACGAAACATAATGTCAACGTCAGCGTTTTATGATATAAAGGGTCATAATATATGATATAATTAAATGAATTAATATTAAATAGTCTTAAAACTAAACCTTACTGAACAGTAGTTCTACAATTATTTAGTTATTGCAATTATATATTTTATATCGTGGTGTCGAAACGACACTGGTGGACGTTTAAGGGTAATCGAAATAGTGTGATAGGACGATCTAGTGTCAATACGCGTGTGGGTGGAAATGGATTACCGCAGTGCTTCTCAAACTTTCAAAACTTGCGGACCAATATTCAATCATAATTTTCATCGCGCCCCCTCCATACAATAACAATGTATTAAATTCGATAATACGATACTCTGATGCTTAAGATACAGTACGACTTTTACTTCTTAAGTGCTAGTGGCGAAAATAAACGTCTCGCTCAGCCAATGTTTAAAATGCCTCGGACGTATATTAACGTCTTTCCGAAATACGATATTTTATGTTCATGGCTATCCATAAAATTATCCCGAAGGCTTTGGAGTGCAATAAAAATAACCTTGACAGTATTTGCGAAGGATTTACTTATTTCAGATTATTTGCTTCTTTATTCCCCCCCCCCAATACACCACACACGCTTGCATACATGCAAAACGGTGGCATTCGGGAGTGAATCACGTAACTTTTAATCGGCAGTAAGGGATTAATTATAAACCATACAAATTATCTTGGTTAGTGTTAATTTTTGCATATAATTTTACGCATTACGCTTTTACAATCTCATGTGGGGTCATTGGTAATTATTAAACTTGTTCTTAAGGTATCCGGCTACGCGTTCGGAACTGTGATTTTAAAAAACTCATAAATGGATAATTTTCATGATATTTAGTGTCACTTAGATTAGAATACATGTATAAAATTGTTTTAAGGACATTTTGACAAAAAAAATTATTTAAATACAATATTTCGGCAAAAAATTAACTTAGAATAATTTTTTTTTCCAAAATGTTCTTCTTTTGTGAAAAATGCTTCTATTATAATAATAGTTTGCCTGTATATAGATCAGACCTCTGTACAGAGGCTCAACTATGAATTTTGAAAAAATCACATTATTTCCAGAGTTTTAGCTAATTGAAATAATTATCGGGGTTTTTTTCTTAAAATTTCTCCCCTTTGTTGTCGTAAAACATGGATAAACCCACTTCTAAGTTATATATTTCAAAAATTCTAGTTGAGCCTCTGTACTGAGGTCTGAGCTATATACAGGGAAAATATTATTATATAATAGAAGCATTTTTCACAAAAGGAGAATATTTTGAAAATTGTACATTCTATGTTCATTTTTTGTCAAAATATTGTACTTAAATAATTTTTTATTGTAATACTATTCTTAAAACAACTTTATATCCATTTTCTAATCTAAGTGACACTAAATATCATAAATATTATCCATTTACACGCCTTTGCGTAATCACGGTTCCGAACGTAGTCGGATACCTTAACTTAGTATTGTTAAATTAATTATGAAATACATTGTGCAGTACTGATACAATTATAAGTGTATTATATCAGCGCAAATGTTTTTTTTTATTATGTCAGAATGTATTTTGTTTGTTTACTTTCAATAAATTAATAATTTTTTAAAATAATCTTTTGCTTTCGACTTTTCAATATGCTCGTGCCTCCCTCCTGGGGTTATTACGCCCCTCCAGAGGGGGGCGCCCCACAGTTTGAGAAGCGCTGGATTACCGGTTTAAAGTGTATCGTGTTCCTAAGGGATCGCACATAGAACATCTATGACTGCAGCAAAATTTAAAATAATCCCATACAATTCTCTCTTACAAGTGGCATATAATATCTTAAAATGTTCTTGATTTATATTGCATTGAAATTGTATACTTCTTTATGAGCCATCCTGTATAATTACCGTAAAATCCAGCGTATAACGCGCACTTTTAACACAAAAAACAAGATCGAAATTTAGGGGTGCTCGTTATACGCCGAGTATAAAAATGAGACCTTTAAAAAAATGAGTATTAAAACAAATTTAGACTTATAAATCGAAATACTGTTTATTTAAAAGAAATAACATACCTTATGTACTTTCATTGTTGGATAACATGAAAAGGCATTCTTTTTTGCCCATTTTAAGGCGAATAAACGTACACTGTTTCTTGTTACAATTAATCCATTCAGGCAATTTTCTAGGACCCAGTTCGCAACATTTTATTCTAGAATAGGCCATTTCGTTACTCCTTTACTTAAACCACATTTCTTCTTTGATATGTGAATTATTGTCATTTTATTTTTTATTTATTTATTTATTTATTTATTTATTTATTTTTTGCACTCCCTTATGAAGCTTTCGCCAATATCAAACATTCTTGCTGCAGCACGATTTCCATTTTCTTTTGCAAATTGAATCACTTAGATCTTGAAACCGCCATTGTGTTTTGCTTCGTTTACCAGGACCCATCTTTACTGCTCGCTGTTTTTGAAGCTCATTCTATATTATTCATAGTATTGAATATACTACAAACAGGGAGCGTAGTAAGTCTCGGGCTTGTTCTTATTTCAAAATTAATCTTCCACCTCGTACATCACATGAAAGGGGAAATGTTTATAGAAAAGCGTAGGAAAAATCCAGCCATGGCGCTGATTCGGTCGCCCCCCCCCCCTCCCTTCTTGCGTTTAAGAGTTGTATAATTCTAGAAGTATACTATTTTTTCAAAAGATGTGACGGGCTCACGCGTCTTTTCTGTAACATAACCTCTGGGTTCTTTCACGGCCAAGATTAATGGCAAATCTTTCCCAACCCAAATCCAAGAAGTGAAATGCAATTGTAAAATGCAAATAAGATAGCTTTTAAAAGAACAGAAGTTTTAGTAAGCAGGATGGCAATTTAGAGAAAGTTATGTTTAGAAGAGATAGAAGTGTGAATTTCCGGCCTATCAAAAGATTACCAAGATTTCTAGCCATTACTACAAGGTGCATACTATTGCACGCGTGCCTAAAGGTCTCTGAACAGTGATTGAACCTTAGCTTGAATCAAGGTAGGACTGATTATTTGATATTAAGACTTGTAACATTATCAGAATTGAAAGTAGGCGGATAATATAATTATTTAGATAAGTGATCCAAGTTACGCGATCAGATTTAGCTACAGCTACGTGTTTGGTTTATTCTCACTTAATATAAGTTTATCTAATTTATTAGAAATTTAAGTTATATTCTTAATAAAGTCATATTAAGAATTTTAAAATGTCGATTCATTTCGAGAATCCCACACCTCTAATTCACGCTGACAATCAAAGATATGGTCACCATAGAACGACCATATCACGAAGAGAGTCTGGAATGATTCATCCAATAAATAATGACTTCAAAACATAAGAAAATTGGACACGTACATTTCAATTTTTTTCGTAAAAAAGGGGGTGCGCGTTATACAGCGAATATACCCCAAAATTAAAAAATACAGCTTGAAAGTATAGGTGCGCGTTATACGCCGGATTTTACGGTAATTTTAATTATGCTATATGTATTCCTAATACACATCTGCTTTTTGTACGTGTTTCAGTTCAGCTTGAGTACTATAGATGAGTTTAATTCAAGTATGACTAAACTATTGGTGTCTTTGTTACAGTAACCAACTCACCATCAACTTGGGGTTGTCCTGCCCTCAACATAGATCATCAGTCGGGTCTGATTCTGGAATACGACAAAACGCTTCGTCGGGTCAGTTGGAGATGCCCGGGCGATAAAAGACTCGTTGGACCTTCCTACACCACTTGCTACCACGGATCGTGGTCCCACACAAGCCTTCCACTTTGCATCCCGTTAAAAGCCTAGAGGCATGATTCATCGTCTTTCTGTTAATGCGACCAGAGTACGAAATTCACCAATATTTATTGTAAATACATCTCAATTATTTCTTTCAAAAAATGTCAAATGTAGGAATATGTGTTACATTGAACAAGGTTTTGCTGAAAATTTATTTCGAAGAATTTTACTTTGGTGAAAACACAGTACTACTTCGGAATTAAAAACAAACCTGATGTGGATTTTCGAAGGTTTTTCGAAGTACGAGATATTTATTCACAGAAAAGAATAATTTCCTCTCCCCTCCCCCTTTACATACACTTCTGGTCCCCAATCTTTCTGACGCCAGAGACTGGAACTCGAGAAAGAAAGTTGATGCATTTTATGAATTTTACATTTTATATCTAATTTTGAGTATCATTATAATAAATAATGAAACAATAATATTTTTTTATAATGCTCTATATAACGCTATTATTGCTCTGTGTACGTGAATTTAAACTTGTATACTGTCCAAAAATTATTAGGTAGTATTTTACTTTTTAAAAACTTTGCCTAAGTACAATAGTTCCTTTTTTTTCTGGAATTCAAAGCAGAGATTGTTCTTTAATTTCTTTCTTTCTTTTTTCTATTTTATTTATTTTAATTTACATGTTTTTTTCCTTCATCATAGCATCTTCTCCATGTGTGAGGGTTTTTTGTTACATTAACGTTATTTAAATTTAAAAAAAAAACCCTAAAGCTTCGTTACTTGGGTTTAAAAACGAATTAAAAAAACTCTATCCAAAATTTTTCCATTGAATCTATTTGAACCCCAAAATTTTTATATTATTTGGTAGATTCGAGGCATCTTAGCTTTCATTGATCTAAGCTCTATGTTTATCCAAGCTACAAGTGGAATTTGTACATTGATATACAGGATGCCCTAACAATAGCCTTCAAACTCTACACAACCAAATTCCTCTTTGGGAGTACATAAAAAATGTTCAAAGAACTGTACCTCTACAATTCATAGTTTACGAGAAAAATACGGTAAATAATGATGAATGAGTGATGATGCATGATGGTTCATGCTGAGGCTCGTGATCGGTTTCTGTTTCTGTATGTCAGTGCTTCTCAAACTTTCAATATTCGCGACCCAATATTCAATCATCACTTCATCGCGGCCCCTTCCATACAATAACAATGCATTGAATTCAATTATACTATACTTTAGCACTAAAGTTACAATACGACTTTAACCTCTTATGTGCCACCGACGTATATAAACGTCTTGCTCAGCCAAAGCATTAATTTTCTGGACGTATAAATGCGCCTTTCCGAAGTACGTTCGTTTATGTGTAGTGCTATCCATAAAATTATTCTAAGGGCTTTGGAATGCAATAAAAGGACCTTGGCAGTGTTTGCGAAGGATTTATTTACTTCAGAGGATTTGCTTATTTATTCCTTTTCTCATTCCCCCCCCCCCCCTCCTAAAATACCCCATCAAAATACTAGCGTCTACGTGAAAAACGGTGACATTGGGAAGCGAATCGCGTAACTTTTAACCGGCAGTTGAGGAATTTATTATTAGCCCTTACACACAAATTATCAAGATAATATCAACTGATAATTATCCAACTTGTTCTTAACTTAGCATTGTTAAATTAATAAGAAAATACGTTGTACAGCACTGATACATTTATAAGTGTATTATATCAGTGTAAATGTGTATTTTATATTTTATTATATCACAGAAAGTATTTTATTTGTTTACTTTCAGAAAATTAATTATTTTTTGAATAATCTTTTGTTTTCGACATTTCAATATGCTCGCTCACCCCTCGTAGAGTTATCACGCCCCCAAGGGGGCGTGCACCACAGTATGAGAAACCCTGCTGTATGTGATTGGGTGAATATAGCATACTCCAGTCACTGGATCGAACGTGGGGGTTCGGTTCTATGGCCACTAGGATCGCTAGATCTCACACCGTTAGAATATTTTTCCTATAGGGAATCCTTAAGAAGACTGTATTGAGACTTGTGATTTGTATTTTGTCACTGTATTGAGATACACTGACAAAATAAATGGATTTTGCTGCTCGTCTGCGTGGTGCTTGTACTTCGATGGACACCGCTCTGGTGCGACGTATGTACTCATCTATTTCACTGCGCGCTCAATTCTTCCTCGGTATGCACGTCGGACACCTTAAATATCTGTCTTTTTAATTATTTGTAAATACTGCAGTTAATGGGTCCAATTCGGTGTCTTTTAATTGTTACGTCACACTTTGTTTTTCGAATATTTATCGTAAAATATGGATCTTGCAGGTATTTTTTATATATTCCCAATGAAAAATTTGTTGTTTCTTATGCCACTTGATCTCGACAGCGTCAGAACCAGGTCCATGAAATTCATCATGGCATCATTCATCAGCGATACTCAACCTGAGGCCCAGCAAGTGTCCCGGTCATGACCCATTGCTCTGAAAAATTCATTTATTTATGAAAATTTGGTGGGAAGTTCTTTGTTGAAAAATCAGATACATCAAGTTTGCTTTTTTGCTGTCGATGTCATATGGAATTTGAACTTAATTCAATCGCGAATTGATATTTTTTTCTGATTAGTTTTAACAGTCGAGTAGCGACCATTTTATGAGTAGAACTAATTTTTAACTATATTTCATATCTTGCAATCGAAAAATATTCGAAGAAAATAGATTGTTTCAAGTCGATTGGGAAGTTGACTATTTTGTTGCGAAAAACAAGCATGGTTCAGTAATTATTTGATTTGTCACCAAAGTGTTGCATTTAAAAAATACCAATAAACAGGAATCACACATTCAATGACTCTTTTCCTCGGATATTTCTTTCAAGAGGTGGTAAATAGGCTTTCTTGAATAATCTTTACGACAACAAAAAAGTGTTTTGTCGGTAGTAATGTCACCGCGGTAACAAAGTCACCCCATGAAATTTGTTATATTATTGGTAATCATATGAAACCGTTTACTGATACAGAAATTGGCTAAGAGTGATTCTCTTAAATGCTTCCAATTTAGAAAAATTTTACTGACAAAAATAAAAAATATAAAATTTTTTAATTAAAACAAGCAAAATAGGAGTTTTAATATTTTGATCAATTTCCAAGTTTTAAATTTCCTGTTATCTTGGTCTTAAAGCATTTCGCCCCCCCCCACCGCGTCCATTAATTCTCATGTTGCGGCCCGCGTGAAATAATCATCATATGTATGCGGCCCGCGTGAAATATGCACCATATGTATGCGGCCCGGCAGAATAAAAGGCTGAATACCCCTGGGCTAGATGTACGCCTGTCGTTGTCCGTTGCCGTGAGCACCATACAGGTGGCAGTACGACTTAGCTCGGTTTCACCCCAATTTAGAGGGAGAACACCCTGGGGGTGAGGTCAGAGCTTCCCATCTCCCTCCCACCAATAATCTAGTTGGGCAGAGTTAAGGCGCTATTTTTGGGACACCCTGTGTTTGCAGAGTAATCGTTTTTGTTATTGAACACATGATTAAAAATTGCAACATTTGTCCCGAACTGAGTGGAGCTGTAGATATACTTAATAGAATAAAAGAAATTAGAGTGCTGAGGTTTTTGATACTGACAGTTGAATTTTGTATTTTATTCAACTCACTGAAAAATCATCTGAACATTTCAAAACGCTACTGAAAAAATTTAATATGTTTAATCAGCAGAAAAATGTGGTGATAAGTTTTCAATTAAAAAAAAAAAGATGCACTTTGGAGAGTATTGAAAAAGTTTGCTAAAGTATTTAAATTTTATGGCCTACTTCTTAAATGTGATGCGTATGTTTCATTGAAACAAAAAAGGTATGTGGAAGTATTCCTGCGTAAATGATGTATTTCGGCACAAAAATATTGCTGTTACATATGTATTTGATTTTAAAAATGTACTTTTACAAAGTACAAAACCTATATAGTGATTTTAAAAGCATTGTAGATCTGTAGATATGTATTTTGTGATTGAAATAAAAGACAATTTCTTATAAATAAAATATTTATATTATCAAGTGTTAAATCAATACTCTTTTCTTTTCTTCAAATAATTACATTAATTGTTTAAATTAACTGCATCTTCGTTGAAGATAATTTTTTTTATCACACACACAATTATGCTGTATAAATACTTCTATATAAAAATATTATTCACGCACAAAAATAAATGAATCTATGCTTAATATATTTGAAATTTATTTTCTCATTTACTGGTATGAATTACCCTTTGCATTAAATGTTTTTAAAATTTACGTGGAAACAGAAAACAATCTAGCAAATAATAAATAGAAATAATTTAATTTATTTATTCCATGTGTGTGTGTATTATACATTTTAAATAAAACTGCAAACTTCTTGACTGTTAAATAGTTTAGTTTCTTGCATGTAGCACAAAATTTCATTTTTTTTTAAGTATAAAATTCGAACAATTCTCACTAACGTATATGGAGGGTTTTATATAAAAGGATATTCATTTTGATCGGAGAAGAAATGAATGAATAATTTTTAAAACCTTAAATGAAATTTTATTAAATTAGATGTGAATGCTGCTTTAATCCCTGTTATCCAGTTTTTATAACAAAAGATGAATGATGAATATATCCTACCTCAGCGCATCCAAGAAAATAAAATCCAGATACAGTTTCGGAAAGTTTTTATAAAGCATTTTAAATTTCCTTTTAAAAGTCAAACGCTGATTATCAGGATATATTTTGTTTCCAAAATAAAAAATATATAGATTTAAAAGTATATATTCCTAAGTAAAATTTCTGAAGTCATATGTATAAAATAAAATATAACTAAATACTTTTTCCTTGTAATAAAAATATTTTACCTTAATTGCAGCAGTTTTGTTAATAATTTTAACAACACAAAATAAATTTTAAAAATATAAAATGTTGTTAATGAACATTTGTTTTTATACTTTTACGTCGAATTTGTAAAATAATGCAAACGTTTTTCATTTTAATGTATATTACAACATTTATTCCTTAAATTTCAGATTTAATAATTTAGTGTCAGAACTTTGGCCTCAAAATTATGAATATAATTTATAAATGAATAAAGATAAGCATGTAATTCAATTGTAGTAGAATTGTAATTTAAATTAAAAATTTAGAGAGTTTTTGGAAATAAACTAATCTCTCATATTACTGAAATATATTTTACAAAGTCAAAATATGTTGAAAAGAATGCTCTTATTTATGTTTATAGCATGAAAAATGATTATCAATCTAGCTTAAGAATAAATGTATATTTTTATGTATAAATATTTACAGAAACATTATTCACAATACTCGCTTTGAAAATTCCATTATTATCCGAATTTCATTTTATGTAACGTATTTTAAACATAATAAATTATTATTATAACCAAAAGCTGATCGCCTATAAAAATAAAACAGCATAATTGTAAATCAGTTGGCTAGACATTACATAATTAAAAACTTAAACAAAACATTATTAAAATTTATTATGCAATATCATCTTATAGAATCAAAACGCATTAAGGTTAACTAAAATTTTTTTGCAAATCTTTCTTCACTTAACTAAAGCTCAGAATCTCTAAGATTAATCAAAAATTAATGATAATATATTAGAATTAAATATTTAAGGGGGGAAAATTACTCTTTTTTTTTTTAAGAGCCAAAAAATGTAGTGCAAAAATTCAAGCAAAAACAAAATATTATTTAACTTATTTATTAAGATAATTCTCTGCTGGAAATATTTTTTTTTACTCATAAATAAATATATTTGTGTGATATACATTTTTCTTTTCGTACCGTAGAAATACTTGTTAAGTCTCAAGGAAATAAAGTTAGATAAGGTAGCCCCATCTACCTCCTTTAAATGTACAAATATCTGAAATGAGGAAATAGGAAAACACGATAGCAAATATTCACATAAAATTCTCTAAAATAAACGTTATGGATAAAAAATTATAAAAAAAGGACTCTAAATTAAAATAAGAATCATTATAAAACGGTAGAATTTTACAACATTATAGACCATAATAAATTTATTTACCGAACAATTAAAATTAAGCTAAAATTCTTTTAAGTTTATAATTTTTTCTTCTTATTTTAAACAATTTAAAAGAAATAAATGTTATTACCAGATTTTTTTTGTTAAGATTTTAGTCAAATTTGGTTCATATATCGTATTAGTTTAATAGTCAATATAACTGAAGCGTATTTAGTTTCAACTATATTGTCTTAGAAGTGTTACACACATTATTACACACACTCAACTGGTCGATTTTTTCAATGTAGGAAAAGTGCACGCAATAAATAGATTCTTTCAGAATAAATCGATAATTATTCTGGAATACTTCAGTAAGTATACAATTCAGATTTACTTTTAAAATACACGTATAAATCCATAATAACACAAATTTAAATTTCACTAAGAGTAGTCGGTACACCCTATACCGACAATGTTAAATTGAGCTTTCTTAGGAACCTGTTTCTCAGAAACTGTTAAATATAAAAACTACAAATTTTGTCAGTATATTAATTTGACTTTTTTATTTATACCGAGGTTAAAATGTTTCAAATATATGGTTAGTTTTTTCAAATTCAACGTAAAAGTATATTTATGAATTTTTTGAAAATTGTCCTTTTTTTTACGTTAACAGATCTGTAGCAAAATATTTTGGGAAAATTCCCCCCCAAAATAACTTTATTATATATAGTGATTCACACACATAGGAGTTATATGCAGTAAAAATTGTCTGTGCATTTATTGAGTAGGTTCTGAGAAAAAGGTACACGCAGTTTGAAAACAATCATTTTGAGAAAATTGCAATTTTAATGTAAATAGTCATTTCATCACAAAAATAATGAATTACAACATGTACTTGTCCTATTTTATTAAACATTATTATCTTCTTAATTTATTTTGCATAAAATAGGAAACAAAAAAGTCTTAAATTGCCCCAAAAATACACATATAGCATTTTTTAGTTTTTTTCAACGAGATATTTTGTAGTATTTAAATCAATTTTCTCAAATTCTGTATCAATTTTCGAAAGTATTCAGTACGAATTTGTACATTCGCATGCAAACAGTATTTCTAAAAGTATCAAATCTCAAAAGTTTCTCTTAACTGGTCAAATTATTCCTAAAACAACCAAAATAAAACTATTTTTATGTTTTTAAACATAAAATTTATGTATTTTTATGTATATAACAAGCTTTACATACAACGGCAAAAATCATCGCATAATCAGCTATCTATGCACCTATGGAAAAACTTTTTGAAAACTAAAGCTCAAAAACTTGTCTGTACCTTAAATAAACATTTATATTTATACCGAAGTGAGAAATTTCAAACATATTATTCAGGTTTTCAAAACATACTTTTACGTAAAATCCCTATGAATTTTTTTGAAAATAGTAATTTTTTGACACAGTATCTGGCCTATTGCAAAATATTTTGGGAATATGTCAAAAAGTTCACTTCAGTATATATAATTACATATCAATGACATGAGGAAAAATTGCAGGTACATTCATACTGCAGATTCAGAGAAAAAGGTACACGTAGTTTTAAAAACATCATTTTTGAGAAAATTGCATTTTTACTATAATATGTCACTTCATCCCAAAAATTATAAATTACAACATGTATTTGTCCCATTTTATTAAACATTGCATCTTTTCAATTTATTTTGCATAAAATAGCAAACAAAAAGGTCTTAAATTGCCCAGAAAATACATATCGTCAGTTTAATTATCAGACTGCGTAACTCCATCTGGGGTGCTAATTTGAAAAAGTAGGACAATGCGACAAGTTGTTGCTTATGTTCGCCAAGATGGGCGATAATATTACAATATGGTCAAAAAATAAAAAAAAATATTTCTCGGGAAAGAATTCAAAACAAGTTCAAGAGAATTTAAAATTGTTTTTCAAAAATTTTACCTGTGGCACAATTTTGTGAATGCATGCAGAAAAACAAAAACCAATAAAGTTAAAATGTATCCAGGGGGGAAAAAAGAAACAATATAAGAAAAAATTTTTTTTTTTTTTACAAAATGTCATAAATTGTGAATTTATTAGAATTATAGTTTATAAAGGATAGAGTCATGATCAAAACAATGATTAATAAAGCTTTTAAAATTAAGTATAAAATTTGTTTTATCGTAACCAATATATGGTACAAAATAAAACATATTTCGATAAATAAAAATCGAAATATTTGAATTCCAGAAAAGAAAGTTTCTTAATAAATAGATAAATCACAACCACTCTATCTCAGGAAGTTCTTTGTTATGACAATTTGATTAATACCTAAAATCAATGTATTTCCTCAGTCAATTATTTTAAATGAAATTCGGAATATTGTTGTGTTAAAGAAAGATCTTCAAATTTAAACAGCATTAAAACGAATTTTCTTGTAGCTTCAATAATTTAATTATCTTATTTTCTCTCTCTGAGTATTAAAAATACTCACTAAAATATCATTCCAATATTTCTGATCTTCCCAGATTTAAGAATCTGCAAGATTTAATTTTTTGAACATGCACGGTAAAAAAATCCCAACAACAACAAAGACTAATGTTAAATAAACGAAATTTAGTAGGCGTATTTATACATCTGGAAGATGACATTAATTCAAATTTCGCGCTTAAGTGTAGCGCCATCAGAATTTGAAAATCATGGTTGCTTTAAATGCATGCTGTAAAGTTCGTGAGTGTGTGAAATTTGACGTATTGAGTTGATGTTAACCAAGAATGCCTCTAAGAAGACGAAGAAACCATTATCAACAACTCGTGTAATAGATCAACGAGAAAGTGGATTTTCTTTCAGCAATATTGCAGAAAGACTTAGTCGGAATGTATCAACTATGCATGATTGCTGGGAGCTGTGTTCAAGGGATGGTATTGCCTCACGAGGACCAGTCCGCGTGGCACTACTGAGAGGGAAGACAGCCGTATTGGGTGTACAACTGCAGCACATTGTACTGCCTCTGTGGCAGAACTTCCAGTTACAGTTGGTACTGCAGTGATAAAACGAGCAGTTAGAAACCGGTTATTTCAAGGACAGCTCTGAGACAGGCACCCTGTAACGTGTATTCCACTATCTCCAAGCCATTGCCATTTGCGACACCAGTGGTTTAGAGGACGGATTGGATATCTGTTATGTTTTTGGATGAAAGCAGGTTCTACTTGGAGCCAGTAGTGACCGTGTGTTGGTCAGAACGAGGCCAGAGGAACGCCTGCAACCAAACTGTCTGCAGCCTAGACACACTGGACCTACACCTGAAGTCATGGTCTAGGTAGCAATTTCCTATGACAGCAGGAGCACTCTCGTGGTTACCCCAAACATATAGACTGCAAATTTGTACGTCAGTCTGGTAATTCAACCTATAGTACTGCCATTCATGAACAGCATTGAAGGGGAGGTTTCCAACAGGATAAGGCTTGCCCTCACACCACTGTTGAACGCAACGTGCTCTACAGAGTGTTGACACGTAACATTGACCTACGAGATCACCAGATCTGTCTCCAATTGAGCACGAATGAGATATCATTGGACGGCAACTCCAGCATCAACCCCTGCCAGCACTGGCCGTTCCAATAATGACACAAACAAGTACAACAAGCAAGGAACAAAGTGACATTCAGCACCTGTATGAAACAATGCATGCAGGCTTGCATTAAAAATTCTGGAGGTTACACCGGCTGTTAACGTAACAACATTGCACATTTGAAATGCATTTTCTTGAGCTTAAATTAACCTGTGATCTTCAAAATTTAATCAATTAAACATGTAAATAAAACAAATTTAACAAATTTTATTTACAATAATTTTTCTTGATATTTGGATTCCCCCTCCCCACCCAGTGTATATTATACTTTACAGATACTTTGATGTGTAAAATATTTTCTAGACTTAGTGAATTTGCTGCTTGCTTATAATTTCAGAAATCTCAATAACATTGGTTGAATATCTGAATAATTCGGCTATAAACGCAAGATTCGTACTGCAAAGATATTTAGTAGATTTATAACAGCTAAAAAAAACTTTCAACAAAATTCAAATTTGAAAGCCTAAAAAGAAATTTTCATATCAGGTATCAGATTATACAGGGTATATCTAAACTCTTGGGCAAAACTCTTAGGTGTGATAGTACACATCAAGACACACAATATTAAATAGGAAACTTAGGGTCCCAAAACGACTTACAAAGGAGATAGGCGCCATTAAAGTTTAGAGTCCGAAATTTCAAATGATTATAAAAAACGGAAAAATGAGTCGATTCATTAGCGATTTTTGCTAAAGTTATTCTTTATGTCAGCATTTTCTTGAAAAATAAATTTAAAGATAAAGTTTGAAAAATGTAGATAGAGGGCGCTTTAGACATTGGAGTAACGAACAACTATTTTTTACGGTTATTTTTTGTATCACATTAAATGCTTTCAAAAGCTTAGACTTAAATTTTGAACTCAAAATCTGAATCGTTGGGGATGGTGAAGTAGCGCAAACTCAAATGTGTTCATGAGGTGAAATTTGACCCCCCCTTCCCTCCTCCTCCGGACACAATTCAGTTATTCACGGTCTTAGATGCTCGGTCGTAGACTAGGCAGCAACTACTACCCACTAAACGTAAAATAAACGAGAGAGGGATGACAAAATTAAGGGGACATGGTACGATTTACGAAAATTTTTTTTAATTTAAGGATTTTTAATATTTTTTTGGTTGCTTCCTATGTATGTATACTATGTTAAACATATTTTGTGCTCAAAATTTCATAAAAAGCTAGCCATGTAATCTTTTGAGGAAAAAACTTGAAATTTTTGAAGTGATTTTAAAATGCTACTCCTCCCACAAAAATTGACATACATGCATGAAATTTGATTTACACGTACATCAAACTATGAATAATAAAAGTTGGTAGGGGTTTTGCGTTAACGTGATTGGTATTCTTACAATACTTCTTTTTATGAATGTTTATTGAAAATTCCTTAAAAAATGTATAAATCCTGAGTTTAATTATTTTTAAAAAAATAAATATTGCTTTGATTCAAAAATGCATACCAACTTTTGTTACATGTACTATTGGCAATAGGTAAAAAAAATTTCAAAGCATTAGGCGCAATAGAAAAAAAAGCCTTAGCATTTTAAATGAAGACAAAATAGTTATTTTATCTTTCTGAGGTATGGCAGTTTAAAGTTTGGATTTGCCATAGGGATGCGAATAAAAACGAACGTAAAAGCTATCATAATTCTGCGTTTTTTAAGTTTAGAGCTTTCAAAATTTGTGAGGTTATATAAAAATATATAAAAAAAATTTAGGCTAAAAAAAATTAAATTTGATTTTTTGACCGATTTTGGTCAATTGAATCGTACTGTGTCCCCTTAAAAAAGTTATTCATAACAGACATGAGGAATTTTCCGCGCAAAATACTCGATTATGCAAATCACCCGATTTGCATTGCAAAGTGTAGTACGCAAGGATTTAACTGTATGGTGTTAATTGTATGTAAGGATGTAAAGTGCTATAATTGCTGTGGTTGTGTGCATTCATCATATTTTCGTTTTTGACGGCTGTAGGGATGACCAGCTAGACTAATCAAGAAATGGCTGATATCCATTTCATTTAGGGCAGAGGTTCCCAAACTTTTTTGTCTCATAGACTCCTTGACATGTGTTTCAGTATGGAGTAGACCCCTGCTTATGTAATATTGAATTTTTTCAACTTTATCAACTTAAATGTCTCTTTTTGACAGCTACTACTACTACTATAAAAGATTTAAATTTATGACTAATGAACTATACAGTTAAAAGTTCAAAAAGCGTATGTTAATTAATTAAATTAAAAGTTAATTAATATATAAAATAACTCTTAAATAAAATAACCAAACAACATACAATTGATTTTAAGGGGAGGGATGAATCTGGTGCTACAGTAACAAATTTTCAACATTTAGTATCAATCTTGTCAGGTTTAACCTTAAATCTCCTATGTTAGTAGTGTCCAGTTTCTTTTTTTGTTTTGGAGATTGGCAACTGCGCTGTGAAACTCCTTCTTACTAGGAAAAATAATTAAAAACTTCCTCACGATATTCCATAATTCGGGACAAATAACAGGTTTGCCTTTCTAAAGCCAAAATTGCTGGCCTCCGTTTCTAAACTTTAAAATCTTCATTGGTGCATATCACGATCAGTTCCTGTTGTCGTGTGACATTTTTCTTTCAATATGACCATATAAATTCATTGCCTACTGTGGTATTACCACAGTCAAAGCATTCTCAAACCTGGTTTCAAAATGTGAATAAAAGGCAGTTAAATGTTGAACGTAAGTTAAAACGGGCTGGCAGATTGTCTGGATTAATTAGAGAAAATTCCGGACCTCCAGTATTATACTTCTTTAGTTTAACTCAGGAAAAGAAGGCTGAAATGGTTCCTGTTTTAAAAAAAATTTTTGCTGTCACCTTGTACGGGAAAATTAACTTCGTTAAATTTAGTTGTAGTTGCTCATGCCACTTGTCTGACATAGTCAGATCGAGGCCCACGAAATTCATCGTGGCAATGGGCTAGAAGTACGCCTGTCGTTGGCTTTTAGCCTTGAGCCCATACAGGTGACGTACAATTTATCGGAGAAATTCCCCAATGAACGATGAGGCGACACCACCTATCTCCACCTCCACAATTTAGGCATGGAACTGAATTGGAGGGAAATTTTCTCTAGCTCCCTGCACTCGTGATTCAGCCCACAAGACTTTCGGACCCACTGATTTAACGAGCACGTGCTCCGCGTGTATTCGGAGGGTATTTGGCGGTACGAGCATCGAACCCAGGCCTTCCGGTCCGGAGTCTGGTGCTCTAACCACTAAGCTACCCACGGTCCGTTAAATTTAGTAAATAAATCTGCTAAATAATTAAAATTTGGTTTCCACTAGATTAAATTTTCTTTTAAAATTAAAGTCACGATCTACACTGGTGTGCAAAACTTAAGCAACAATGTAAAAATTTAGCAGATAGCCATGAAATTCCCCGAAAAAGGGGGGTCTGGAAAATCAGTAGAGGGAACACGTAAATCAGTGGCTCATTTCGTATTCAAAAATCAGGGGAACAAAACGTCAGAAACGTGTGAGCGTACGAAAAACGCGTGATGTCGGCCGCCTGTAACGTAGAATGAAATGAAGGACGGGACGTTCCCCAATTCTCTGCAAGTGTCAGTGGGGTCAGTTCTGAAATATGGCTAGAAGAAATCACCTGGATGACTTCACACGTGGAAGAATGATCGGAAGCGGAGGAGGGGCGTACTGTCACCGTGTACTGCAGAGTTCGGAATCCCCAAAAAGTGTCTTTCGCGCTTGGGAAGCCAAACCACAGGTACAGCTGTTAAAAAGGTTGGTGGCCCCCCGGGGACGAAACCGGGGATGACCGATATATCATCCTGCGGCAAAAAAATTCGACGAGTTAGCAAGCGCCATTGTTCGAAACCTGTAAAAAGGGCCAACGGGTTTTCGGGGGGTTAAATTTCCCCCCGCCGCCCTGAACGCTGCCCCCCCGTTAAAAGATGGCCACTGAAGCCACCGTTTACAGTGGGCCAGGGGCACAAACTGGACAACGGGTTCAATGGGGGTCTTTTTACGGATGAGGGGTTCAGTACCAGAAGCGATTCTTAAGGGGTTTTGATTTGGAAAAGATCGGGACGGTTTTTATCCCAGTAACATAAAGGAAAAACATCGTTAGGGTGGTCCGGGGTTTTTGTCTGGGTTGGTATTATGCTGAACGGCGTAACTGGCTTCACTTTTTTCGAAGAGGGTCTGTAACCGGGGACCTTTGTGGGGGGTACTTCTTATGTGCATCTTTTCCGGGGGCCATTGGCCCCACTTCATTTTTTTGGATGAAAATTTACGGCCACATCCCCTCTTGCTGTTAGGAGCTGCTGGAAAGTGAAGATATCACTCGAATGGATTGGCCAGCGTGCTCCAGATTTAAATCCCATCGAACATGTTGTGGGATGCTTTGGAGCATATTCCACACGCTTACATCATCCGGAGAACAACCAACAACTCAAGCAGATGTTGATTGAGGAATGGGCATTCCTACCTCAATAAATGTTGCACCAGCTGGTTCTGAGTATGCGGAGACGGTGCAAAGCAACCATTGTAGTAAGAGGAGGGCATATACCATATTAAGGAACATCTGCTTGTTGTTCTTCCTGTTGGATAGACAATCATGAGACACGATACTATGCGTTCAATAAAGCTTGTTTTTGTTTGATTCCATACTGTATGCGTTTTATTCCTTTTTCAGCGCCGATGCTTTCGTCATCCTTTACGTACATAATACTCTCCCTCATTTCAGAATTTCAAGTCTCTCAGATGATTTTTCGTGAAGTTATGGCAATAAACCCACCTGTTGCTTAAGTTTTGCACACCAGTGTAGTTTAATGAGTGCCAATATCACATAGAACCCCACACACCTCATTGACCCCAATTATTTTTTTCTTGACGTGAACCCCTTGCAGGTCGTCATAGACCCCTGGGGTCTATATAGACCACTTTGGGAATCACTGATTTCGGGCGTTGCGGATGCGAATGCCCTGGAGTCCCGGCGATTGTATGGGGAACGATTTCTTTCGAGACGCTTGCCGAATGCAAAAACTTTCGAACGCTTGCATCAGCGTCTCAGAGAAACCGGTTCGTTTGTTAGTGGGACGAACGACACATGGCGTACCAGGAGAGCGGGGGCACCGGAACTTGAAGAGCATGTATTGCGTGAATTTGAGGAGCAACCCGTAATGAGAACGCGGACTGTATCCGCTACCGCAAATGTGAGCCACATGATGGTTTGGTGAGTGTTGGGAGTCGAAGAGTCTTCAATCCCATCATGCACAACGTGTGCACGCCTTAAAAGCAACCGACCATTAGCCACGTATCGAATTTTTACGATGGTTCCTTCAACGATTGGCTGTGCAACCAGATTTTGCCGCACACGTGCTATTCGTCGATGAATGCAGTTACAGTCGGGAAGGCATTTTCAATGTGCACAATGCACACAACTGGACGTACACTTACCCAAAAGCTATCCGTCCTCATTCATATCAACGGCGTTTCAGCGTCAATGTGTGGGAGGAATTATCCAGGATCATTTGATCGTACCATATCTTCTGCCAAGGCGCCTGGACGGCGGACCGTATCTTGTATTTCTTCAAGAGGTGCTTCCAGTTCTACTGCAAAGTATTCCAGCCAACATAAAGGCTCGTATGGGTTTCCAACATGACGGAGCGCCTGCACATTTGTTCGGGCTCACGCGTCTTTTCTGTAACATAACCTCTGGGTTCTTTGACGGACAAGATTAATGGAAAATCTTTTCCAACCCAAATCCAAGAAGTGAAATGCAATGGTAAATGCAAGTAAGATAGCCTTTAAAAGAACAGAAGTTTTAGTAAGCGGGATGGCAATTTAGAGAAAGTTCTGTTTGGAAAAGATAGAAGTGTAATTTGACGGCCTACCAAAGATTAAGGGATTCCTGGCCATTACTACAAGGTGCATACTATTGCACGCGTGCCTAACAGTCTCTCTGAAAGTGATTGAACCATTGCGTGATTCAAGGTAGGTCAGATTATTTAAAATTAGAACTCGAAATATTATTAGAATTGAAAGTAGGCGAATAATATAATTATTTAGATAAGTGATCCAAGTTGCGCGATCTGGTTTAGCTACAGCTACGTGTTTGGTTTATTCTCACCGAATATAAGTTTATCCAATATATTAGAAATTTAAGTTAAACTCACTGCGAAAAACCGGTATTCTGAACTGAGTACAAAATACTCACTTTTAAATACGTCACATACTCAAAATAGCTCCGATGCAAACATACTCAAATTTGAGAATAGCCCAT
>BMAV01026742.1:0-218798 GCA_019973955.1 Trichonephila inaurata madagascariensis | reverse complement strand
AAAATACGAGAACATTGACTTCTGGATATTTAAAGTACACTCTGAAATCTTTACTGTTTAAATTGATCTGGTTTTCTGATATATTAATATAACATCTTTATATTGTCTTACAAGAGAATGACTTCTGATATTTATGCCTTGGGAAAATTGTGATGTGTATTGTTGATATGGTATTATTTATAAAAATGAGGAAAATATAGTAGTCAACTATAGAATGCTATTAGTGTTTAATATTTCTATTTTTAAATTATGCATAGGTTCTATTTTGTGTTCACTCAAAAAGAAAAAAATTAACAGTTGCAAAATTTTATTGGTCATAATGAACTATATAACACAACTGTATTGCTAATACTTTCACATTAAAAATTGAAAATAACTTAGACAAACAATTGTTATTCAAAGCAACTACAATCTAGACTCCTTAATTTATTGACTTATTTTTAAATCTTGGATATTGAGCAATTTTTATTTTAATTGTTTTTGTAGCCGATGGAATTTAATTTTGAACATATGTTCCAAGATTTAAAGTAGCTGGTTATGATTTGAATTTTGTATATAAAAAAAAACTTGGATCAATATTGAAGAATTTAAGAGTTAAGTGAAACCTACTTAAATACTAATACATAAAAAAGGACCAAATTATAAAATAAGACACTGACACACATTAGTTTTTTAAGATTTCCTTGATATACAAATCTACATGTATTATTTAGCAATTTTGTTGTTTGGTAACCTGAGTACATGATATATCAAGATAATATAGAAACTATTAAAGTAATGACTTTCTATAATTGACAAAGAATATTAATTTGTAAATTGGGTTATATATAATTTATACTACATCTTTCTCTTAATTTCCAGAAAAGAAATGACATCTATCTGATAAGTCTTAATAAATTATCTTCAACCTTAGAATATAAATCTAAAATAGTTGCATTTAATGCAATTTTTATATTAAGTACACTTTAATATTTTGTGTATAAATTAATTTGTTATATCCATTATCTGTTGAAAATACAAATTACTTGTATGAAATTTTTCAAAACTGAAAAATTTAGTATAACTTGCATATAATATAGCGTTTTTCCTACTTAAATAAAACTAGGTTTTATAATTTGGTGTGGGAATTATTTACACAAATGTCACAATTTTGGCAAAATCAAAAATCTTCTAAATTAATATAAAACCATTGAATTACAAAGTCAATATGCACAATGGAAATTAAATGCAACATAGTTTTGTATATCTAAGAGAAATTTAAAGAGAGGTCTTTTAGCTTGAAAAAACAGAATGCATCCTGTAAAATCTGAAGGTTGACATAAAGGTAACTAAACACTTTTTTACCCTCTTTTTTTTATAGTCATACAAAGTTTAACTTCTAGCAAACTTTGCCTTTAAGAATAGAATATTTTTTCTTATTCTACTTCTTCATAACATTAGCTGTAAATTATTTAGATATAAATTATATTAGTGTGTTTGTAATCTTTAGATATAAATGCAAAGAGAATATAATAGATTATTAAAATGGAATAGTTGGAACTTATTTTAGTTAGTTTTGAAGATTATTTCAATTTAATTGAAGAAAATTAAATATTTTCCCTTAATAAACAAAAATATAGAAATGTAGGCATTTTGACTGAAGTCTTGTGTAATCATAAATGTAAATACTTTCATGGTTGCTTTTAAACTTTAAAAGCTTCTGTAGATACTTTGAAAAACTAACCTTGAAATGAACGTTAATTAGTTAACGTGTATAAAAAAACCTTGTGAGTGAAATTGATCATTAAAATAAGGTGACCAACCATCCTCCTTTAGGGAGGACAGTCCTCCTTTTACAGGTTCTGTCCTTCCTGGAAATATTTTAAAACTGATTTGTTAATCTCTTTTCAGAGATGTACCAAATATGTGTCCAATATATCAAAGTATGGTCTGAAACAAATATCACAGGAGATAACAGTTTTCAATGGTGTTATTTGGCTTCACACAAGTAAATTGGGCAGATATAAAAATTGTGTTGAATTTTATGGAAAGAAATGCTTGATATTAAAATCGATGACAATTGTCTGTTTAAAGAAATTAGAAGACTGAATGTATATTTAAATTCTAATAAATTAGAAAATCAACATGCTGAGATTGATGAAAGCTGGGTAGAGAAATACTTAACCATTTCAAAAATGAACACTTTCCATATGATAATTTAGTTATTCTTGATGAATTTACATTGTGCTGCCCTGGAATTCATGCAGCAGTTGAAAGAGTTTTTTCAGTTGGTAATGATTTTTGGATAAGTGAGAAATCAAGTTTGAATGTTGATACTTTATAGCTGTAGTACTTACCTTAAAATTCAGTATGAAGTATATTTTTTACTTCAAAATTTCCAGTGAATTAGGCAATGATATTTTGACAAAATTATTCCATGGGAAAATGCTCATTTAAGTAAATATAATTAAAAGGAATGCAAGGTTAATTGGTGTATTATTATTTGAATTAATAAAATTTTCATATATTTACGTTATAACTTTTTCTTAAATTTTTTGCATGCACTTGTCCTCCTTTTCATTGTTGTGTATGTCATTAAAGTATACATACACAACAATACATCTGGAAAAGTGATACATACATAAAATAGCCCATATTACTTGCTATAACTTATTAAAATTCTTAGCTTTTATTATATAAGAAGCATAAATGTGCAAATTCAATAATTTTAGGTAAAATTATATAATTATTATTATAAAATAAATTTTTCAGGCTCATACAAGTTCTTTACTTAATAGAAGAGAAATATATATCTTGACATTTATGGAAGCATTTGTTTTTCGAAAGAGTAATTGTTTATGAACATCACACTATAAAGCAACATTAGGGCTAGTGGCAATAGACCTCGTAATTTTGAAGCATGATCATTTGATGAGGACGATACCTGAGCTGGCACTCACCTCTCCAAACTTCTGCAACAGGCTAATGGTAGGACTTTGAGTTTTGACAGTTCGAATCGAGTTTTTACGAAAAATGTTGTTTTCCGTGAGGTTTTACTTTGATTGATTGAATATTAACGTCGCACTGTTCAGCTACACGAGGGCTTTTGGCGACAGACCACGTAATTTTGAACCATGGTCAAGTGACGGTGGACGACACCTGAGCTGGCACCCCTCTCTCCTATCACACCACACCAACAGGAGGACGTTTCAGCTCTCGACAGATTTAACGTGCATCGCTGCCCTACACAGCGGGTCTTTAGTGGTACTGGGCTCGAACTCATGACAAGGCAAGCCACGATCAGATACCTATACCACTCGGCTACCGTGGCCACAAGGTTTTACTTTGAACTATTGTGATAGGTTAGGGTGTAAGACGCTGGATCCTCGATTGCATTAAATTGTCAAATCTACAGCAGTTCATGGACCTTGTGGTGTGTTTTACCCCAAGTTTTCGTGTATTGTTGATGGATGACATGGTGTATAAAATAGATTTTTGGTGTTAGTTATAGATCATTCGAATAGTTTTTATGAAAAATGTGGTTTTCCGTGAGGTTTATACTTTGAGCTTTCGTGTTTAACCTAACACGAACCTAGATTAAGACGCTGGATCTTCGATTGCATTAAATTGTCAAATCTACAACAGTTCATGGACCTTGTGGTGTGTTTTACCTCAAGTTTCAGTGTATTGTTGATGGATGACATGGTGCATAAAATAGTTTCTTGGTATTCATTGGAAAGCAATTTGGATGTGACGAGTATTCTTCAGTTGGATTGATGGTACTTGCTTTTTTTTCTTATAATATATATTTATATACAATTTACAAAAATGCCACTTTCTTTAACAATGTTATTTATTTCCAAGATTATAAATTAATAGTTTTATGAAATTGTAAAATCTACAACGTTCATTGGTGTGTTTTACCCCAACTTTCTATGTATCGTTGATGGATTACATGGTATAATATAATTTGAAATAATATAACTTTGTAATACATTATTTCATTTACGTAACACTTCTTAGGATGTCACTTTTTCTTTATCAATGTTATTTTAATAACAAAATTATAAATCATTAATAATTGCATTAAATTGTCAAATCTACAACGGTTCATCGGTTTTGTGGTGTGTTTTACCCCAACTTTCTATGTATCGTTGATGGATGACATGGAATAATATAATTTGAAATAATGTAACTTTGTAATACATTTTTTTATTTACATAAATTTCTTAAATATGAAAAATATTTTACACACATATGTGAAATAATGAACAAAACATAATTAACACTTTATTTAATGAAATACTGCATATTATCTTTAAAAAATATAAAAAATGACCATCTTTAATTTTTTTTTAAAAAAAGGATGTTTTAAACGTTACAAAAAATTAGATAAATAGAAACACATAATCAAGCAGTTTTTTAATGAAACAGCTGCTTATATTATCTTTAAAAAATATAAAATTAATACATTAAAATGTAGTCATTAAAATTATAAACACATTATCAATAGACATTAAAATAATGCAATGTAAGTGTATACATAATCAACTATTCAAACAGTTTTTTTATGTAAACAGTTATTTTGCTTACTGTGGTGGAACAGAGTTCTCGCCCCTCACTCTGAAAACTGTCTTTAAATACAATATTTAATGCACAGGCTAATGGTTCCACACAATTTTTTTTTTTTAAAAAAGGTAGTTTTAAATGTTAAAAGTAATAAAATATATAAACGAACACTTTATCAATTTCATTTGTCATGTTTTACGTTTATTTTATCAAAGCACATACGAGTGTTAGCATTTTTATTCTGAAAATTTTGCCATTACATGGGAAGTTGTGATAGATCTACCCTCCCTCCTAATGCATTTAAAAATATTTTTTCCTTTGTTTTACTGAACATAATAGAATTTTTAATACACTTCTTCATTTACATACATCTTATAAAAATGTCTTGAACATGAAAAATATTTTACACATAATGTTAAATTATCTTTGAAAAATATAATAAAAAAGATTAATCTTTATATATTTATTTTAACATTTATAACTATCTTTTTAAAAAAAATTTGATACTTTTATTTTATCAATGCACGTATTACATTACTTCCATAGAGAGAGAAACAAGCAATATGAAAAAAATTAAATCAATTCCTACTTAGGTCAACAAAGAAAATTTTTACTTTACATTACTTTTTATTAAAGAGTTACAATTAATATAAATATGTTTATACATATGACAAATTCACAAGTTAAGTGACAAAATATAAAGTTATTTGCTTGCAATTTTCCTTTCTATGTAATATGTATGTTTTATTTCTATTTTATTTGTTTGTTCATTACTGTTTATTTATCAACTAAATTTTTAATTATTACAGTAAAAAAGTATAGTAAAACAGAAATTACATTCTCAGAAAATAGGTCATCCCAGGTGGGATTCGAACCCACGACCTTTGGATTCGTCCATTGCGCTACAGGGACACAATGAACGATTTTCCTTTCTATATATGCTGTTGGACTATTATTTTTGTTAACATAATTTTTAATTTAATAAATGAATTTATATTTGAAAAAACTGTATATTAACATCAAATATCACCCACTACAAGTTTTAAAAATAAAAGCAATGTCTATATATTATTCTTCATTATTAATTGCCATCCTTATTTTCTATGACTTTTATGACACTTCAACAATTTTCTAAAGTAACAAAAGTAATTTTAATTTCAAAGTATTTTTCCATTGTTTTACTGAGCATAATACATTTTTATATTACATTTTTTCATTTACATACCACTTATAAAAATATTTCTTGAATATGAAACTCATTTTACAAACATTTGTAAAATAATGAACATAACATAATTAACCATATATTATTTGGAAAAATATAATAAAACTGATGATCTTTAATTTTTTTAAAAAAAGGTTGTTTAAAATGTTAAGAAAAATAAAATAGACACTTATCAATGCACACGAGTGTTAGCATTTTTTTATTCTGAAAAATACGCAATATTTCTTAGAACTGCAACACAAAGAAATTTCAAAAAAGTATATTTTATTGAAGCTTTTACTTATATAAGTACAGAAAGCATGTGCAATGCCGGGCCATACAGCTAGTCTAACATATGCTCTATAATCTGATTTTTTAGAAAATTCTACATTGCATACATCACAGACAAATTATCAAATTATTATTTATTCTTTGTATGAAGTGAATAATGCATTTTTAATGATGATTTCTGAGTAAATGCTTTGTTGATACATCACATACATGATCTTTTTTTCCTAAATGTGTGAGATTGTGCCTCTTTAAACTTGATTTTCTTGTATACGCTACTGCATATGTCACATGAATAAGGTTTTTCTTTTGTATGAGTACGGTAATGATCATTAAGAATATTTTTTTGGTTAAATGCTGCATTACACATAACACACACATATGGTTTTATTCCTTCATGAATGAGATGATGTTTCTTTAAATTTGACTTTCCAGAGAAGGCTGTATTACATACATCACAAACATAAGGCTTTTCTTTGGTATGAGTGCGATGATGAACTTTTAAAGTATAACTGCTAACAAATGCTGCATTACATGTAATACACACATAAGGTTTTTCTTTAGTATGAGTGAGGTAATGTTTTCTCAAAACGAATTTGCTACCAAATGAATTTTGACATAACTCGCAGACAAAAGGTTTGTTTTTTGAATGACTTTTAATATGTTTAGCGTAATTCGATTTATCAGAAAATGATTTATAACAAATATCACAGGAAAAAGGCTTTTCTCGAGTGTGAGTTCGATAATGCCCTTTCAGATCTGGGGCGCTAACAAATGATTTATTGCAAAACTTACAAACATAAGGTTTCATTTTTGCATGAATATAAAGGTGTGTTCTTAAACGATATTTTCTTCCAAATTTTTTCCCGCAGATATCACAACGAAACTGCTTTTCTCGTGTAAGGCTTTTCTGTACATTGTCTTTTGTACATTGAAAAGAATTTTCTTGCGAGTCAATGGCATCAGAGTTTCCAGAATTCGACATTGTATAAAAGCTTAATTTTTCTCAAAAAATACAATCGGGAAATAAATTACGTTTCGCAATTATAGTTTGATTAACAAACGTACCTTTGTTATTCAATAACTGCTAAACAACACATCAATTGCTCTCGCGTCAGGCATTTCTTTCACATGGAAACAGCTTGTTCCTCATTGGTGGATGTGTAATATTACAATGAAAGGGGTTGCCTTGTTTGGCATTATAGCGTCTTTTATGCTTTAATAATTCGTGGAAGTGAAAAAATATAACATTTTTTCCCCTTCTTCTCTGAACTCTCTCTTAGTAATTAGAATGTTTCCGGATTGTTTTTCAGTCTGTCTTTTTCTCCAGATCATAACCACGAGAATTTGCTCGAGCTCGTTAAAAATTTAATTTTCACAGATTTAGTTTTGCACGGAAAAAAAACAACCCCAAGGAAAAATAAAAACCATTTGTTATTTGAGCTAATTAAACGAGTAGCTTAAATGTAAGTTTAGACGTAATTATGCAATTTTTAATTATGTATTTACTCTTATTAATAGTACTTTAAAATGAGTTACATAGTTCCAGCTTTATCTTTATTTAAAAAGTAAATTATAAATAAAGAAAAAATAAGCAAGTTTTATTTTGCACATATTTTTATTGATAATATTTAACGACTTTCCAAAACGGAATGAATCCATACTGATATTAAATGGAATCCTTTCAGACACTGTTTGTAAAAAGACATGATTATTCTGAGTATAAGTTCGCACATGTGCTGGTGCCCGAGAAATCGAATTTCAGTCAAGCATGATAATTAACATAATTTCTATTACGTAATGAAGGGATTTCTTTTGTTATCTATGTGAAAGATTTATTTGGTATCATTTTAATACAAAAAAATAAACAACATTTTTTTTTATTTTTTTAAATTTTAAAATTAAAATTTTTAAAATGGCGTATAACGCGCACCCATATTTTCAAGCTGCTTTTTTAATTTTTTAAGGTATATTCGCCGTATAACGCCCCCCCCCATTTTACAAAAAAACCGAAAAGGGCCGTGCACAAGGGCTGGTATGTGTTTTTAATCATTTGTTGAGGTACTACCCCAAAAATTTTTTAAAAATAGTATTTTTTTAGAATCAAATTTTTTTTTAATTTCTTTAAAGGGTATGTCGTTTCTTTCAAAAAAAACAATAGTCCTATCATATAGAAGCCCAAATTTTTCTTTTTGTTTTTCTCTTTTTTTATTTTTGAAACTATCTTTTTTTTATCCTGGTCTATAACCCCCCAAAAATTTTTCAAAGTGCGCGTTAAGCCGGGATTTTCGGTTTTGCATTTTTTTAAATTTTTTATAAAACAATTTTTTTAAACAAATGTATATTCTTCGATTTTTATTGATTTCTATCTTGAAAATAATATGATAAAATGTAATGACTTATGGCTGTTGCACAAAATACATTTGCTACTTAAAATTTTTTTTGGAGTGATAACTTCTTTAGGCGCGTTTTCATGGAGAGTGAACTTGAATGATGCGTCAGGTTCAGCTTTGTAACGCTCATTCGGCATTTTTTGTCTTTAGTCGGAAAAGGTCGTCCACGACAAACACACCCTAAAAAGCAATCATGGAAAAAGGGAGGATTTTCCCCCCCTCCACCCGAAACAACAGGAAACCCGGTAGTTTGTATCCCCTCCACCAATACACCGTGCAAGTGAAGCTCCTAGCTTCAATATATCCCCTCCCCCGCCACCTCTTTCTACGAAAATGAATGGCGGGATTCTTTCTAATCTTAGTAAAAGCATGAAATTGAAACGTAATATTTTTACAAAAATAGGCTTAAGAGAGAGAGAGAGAAATCCAACACTAAAATTAAACTTAAAATGAAGAAAAATGACAAATTTTTATAGAACTAAGTAAATGGTATAATTATCATTAGCAATACTGCAGCGAATTTAAGAATAAAAATCTATTTTTGTCAGTGAATCAATATATATAAAAATAAGGGAGATACTACAATTTATGTCACATCAGAAATGGATGTAGCATTTAACACTACTAAATCATTTGGGTTTAACCAGTCATGTATCGGAAAAATTTGTGCAGCGAAATGTAGAACAGAAAATTGACAAATAATTTCTAATGGTTACTATTTATATATTTCACCAAATCAAAGTGTAGAGAAAATTATCGAATTCATTCACAGAAATTTAGTTCCCTTGTGACAGGGCTTTTACGCATTTCAAAATTTTCCTCGGGATTTTTTGGGGCCAGAGTGGCAATTTTCCAACCAACTCAAAAGTGGAACGTATATATTAAATTGGGAATCATATTTTGGGAATTTTTAGAATCGCGAGTCCAAGTGGACGCTAGGTATGGTTGCTGAAAAGGGTACCAAAAATATGAGATATAGCTAGAAGAAGAACCTTAATACCGGAAAAGCCAACAGTGCCGGTGCAGATTAACCAAAAGAGGGCCCGAAACCAACGGAGAAAGCCGGATTAAAGCCAGAACAGAAGAAAGGACCGTGCTGTTTTTTGGGGCGGGGTGGCGAACCATTTTGATCAGGGGCCGTTTTTCAAAAAATGTTTAATGAAGACAGACGTGCCGCAAATTTTTTTACCTTTTGGAAAAAAATAAAACTAAGTATACTAACAACACAAAAACTCTTTTTTTGAAAAATACCTCTTGCACTGTATAGTTATAAATTTTTTAGTTATACATGTGATAATTCAAATTAAAGTAACATTAGTGGGTCTTCTGTTGTTGCAGATTGGATAACAATTTATATTAGGATTGTTAAATGTTACTTTTTGTAGAATACATGCTGAATTGGAGTCATCTGACAAAAGGTTTCTTAGCAATGAATTATTTTCTTAGCAATGAATTTATTAATTATAGATCTTCGTTCCTCCTAACAGACACAGATCGCTTGGATAGTGTAGAACAAGTGTTCTCAGGGGCAGGGACTTCACAGCCTACATTGAAGCTGGATCGGCTTTTCTTAACGAATTACCTGTGATTTTAAGTGAGAATTTTAATGTAGATTTTTCAAAAGATAAATCAGAACCTTTAGTAGACTTTTTAAAATCAAAATTCAATTTGATCATGTCAAATGATTCAAATAAAAGCACGATGAAGTACAAAAGTTAGGGAGTTTTCGAAGTGATAACTTCTACTGGCGCGAGCGGAGGTGGAACGAACGAACGTCACGCTCGGGTGTAACGCTCAATGGGTTTTTGCCTTCAGTCGGACATACCCCCCCAAAAAGGAAAGGAGGACTTTTCCCCAGCCATTCTGACAAGCTGTAGTTACCCCCCCCCAAACCCGAAAGTAAAGTTCCTAGCTTCAATCTAAGTAGGTCCCCCCCCCGCCACCCCTTTCTTTGAAAAATCGGGATTCTTTTTTAATTGGTTGAACAGAAAAAAAGTCAATTTTAAACAAATAAAAATTTAATAATAATAAAATTAAGTTAATTCCTATTTAGACAACACAAAAAAAGTTTTTTTTTTACTACTTTTAAAAAGTTACAATTAATATAAATAGTATGATACAGAATCAGAACATTAAGTGGTAATTAATCATGTAAAAAATTACCCAAAACAATTATCCGTTACCCAAAAAAACGTTACATAAAATTTCAGTTCAACAAATGCTTTAAAAAGTAAAAAAAACCTTTCAAGTTTTGAACAAGCCCCAAAAATGGTCGCAAAGGAAACCCGTGGCCGTATCTGAAATTTTTAAAACAATTGTTTCAGTGAATTAAATTTTTTAATTAATTATAATTAAATTTATCGTACTTTTACCCAAAACAAAGGTATAGAAAATTTCGGCTCAAATGGCGGTGAAAAATGAAAAAAAAACCTTTTCAATTTTTTTACACAAGTCACTAAAAATACCCCACGTGGTGATTTGTAATTTTGAATAATTTTTTTAATAAATTTTATAATTTTTATTAATTAAAAATTAAATTAGTGTATTGTAATCCAAAATAATCATGTACATAAAATTTCAGCTCAATGGGAGGCTTTTTAAATTTTTTATTAACATTTGAAAATTCCACCAAGATAAATATATAGGAGTTTGAGTAATAGTAGGAATTGAAGAATAGGTTTAGGGGAAAAGAAAATCTTACACTAAAATTAAATATAAAATGTAAAAAGGAAAAATTTTTTAGAACAAGTTAGTAAAATTATCATTACAATACTGCAGTGATCTTAAGAATAAAATCTTTTTTTTGTAAGTGAATCAATAGCAATAAACAAAATAGTTCTATTAATCACATTACCTAAATATACTTTGAGACTGAAAAGAAAATTAAAACAATTAAAAATTTAAAATAACAAAATTAAATACAGGTATTAAGAAAAAAATCACACTAAATAATTTAAATACGAAAACAAAATATAATTGGGAAAACTTTCCTTGCAGGCACCGGGAAAATTTGTACAAAACTGCCAACTAAAAAAGCAGAAAGGGATTAAGTATATAAATCTTCTGATTAAACCCCTTTTAAAGGTTTTTTACCTAAATTCCTCTCTTCCCCAACTACCTGTTTTTATCCCTTTTATTAAATTAATTCAGGATAGAATTGAATATTTTTTAAAATTCCCAAAATTAAAAAACCAGATCGGCTCTGAACAAATTATCTATGATTTTAATAAATTTTAAAGTAGATTTTTCAAAAGACAAATCAAAACCTTAAGTTGATTTTTTAAAAAACAAAATTCAATTTAATTATGTCAAATGAAGCGGGGGAAGTATGGAACAACGCTTGAGGAGTTTTTTTTTTTAGATATTTTTAAAATTTTGAATCTAAAGGATTTATAACCTATTTAAGCTACCATAAACCCTTTTTTTCCCCTGAATACAATTAATTCCCTAATACGATTCATATATTTCGACAAAAATATTACTTTATGAGTACAGACATATGAATAAATAATTTTATAGGACAATACTAATATCCCCCTGTTTTTTATTCACCAAACTAATCCCTGAAATAACATTACAAAATTTGAAGTTATCACTTCTATCGTGTGGTCATAAGCACACACTTTTTTATTTTACATATTTAAATAATTTGAATCTTAAGTATTTATAACCTATTTCAGCTACCATAAACCTATTGTTTCTTTCTTAGAATACAATTAACTCACAAATATAATTGTATATTTTGCAAAAAAATATTATTTTATGGGTACAGACATATGAATAAATAATTTTAAATGTGACAATACTAATACTCCTTGTTTTTCATTCACCGAACTCATCCCAGAAATTACATTACAAAATTTGAAGAAGTTATCACTTCTATCATGTGGTTATAAGCACACACGCACTCTTTTTTTGCACATTAAATTTTGAAGTTTTTTTTTTTCTCTGACAAAATGAGCTCTAATTCATGTGACAATATAGCAGGGGTGGCCAAGACGTCGACCGCGAAGACATTTTAGGTAGTCCGCGCGACCATCCCGATAATGACCTCGGATATTAACAATTTAATTTATGACTTATGACATAGAATTAATGAATTACTTAAAATAAAATTTTCCAACAGTTTACGCTTTAAAACCTAAGACAAACTGTGGAAAGTAATACAGTGAATTTGTCATTTTACAGTGGAGAATTAAATAGAAACAACTTGACAAAGTGGGGGATGCTTAGATTATATCCAGTAGCTGGCGCGATGATAGCGACGCGGCGAGTCGACTAGTCTACCCGTCACACCCGTCCGTTTAGTTTCAGTTCTCAGTTAATGGTCTTACGTTGCAGGTCGCTCGCTTCCTACCGCACTGATACAATAATTTGTTGTTTCAACAATCCGTTAAAAATGAAAATCGCAGGGACCAGTGCTAAGAGAAGTAAAACATACCATTATCACAATGAGCGAGAAGATGATTTCTTTTTTGTTATGGTGAAGGAGAAATGTGTTTGTCTGATATATAACTCAAGTGTGGGGCACTAACAAAAAAAGCAAACGTCGAAAGACATTTTAAAACCATGCACTTAAAATACGCTACAGACTTTCCAATCGGAAGTGAACTTCGAAAAGTTAAAGTGCATGAATTAAAGTCACATTTACATTTACAGCAACCGTTATATATTTACGAGATCAGGCACCAAAGCTAAATCAGTAACATTAGCGTCGTTTAAAATTACAGAAGTTTTGATAAAGCGAAAAAAACCATTCGAAGACGGAGAATCGATAAAAGAAGCTTTCTGTAAAGCGGGAGAAGTGCTTTTCCCCGATTTTAAAAACAAATCTGAAATAATATCGTCAATAAATAATATTTCTTTGTCAAGTAACGCTGTGATGCGACTGACTGAAGCTATGAATAATAATTTGGAGGATTTATTAAATGACGATTTAAAAGCTTGTAAGAGTTCCTATCACTTCAATTTGATGAATCCTTTGATATTAGTGACATTGCACAGTTATGCACTTTTGTGAGAATGATTTTCGAAGATATGACTTCAAAAGAAGAGTTATTAACTATAATTCCATTGAAAGGACAAACGAGAGGCCAAAATATCTACAATTCATTTAAAACTCTTTATTGATAAGACAAGATTTCCATTATATAAATTGGTCTCTATTACAACAGATGGAGTCCAGCAATGGTCGGGAATCGAATTGATTTTATTGCCTTGTGCAATAATGATGAGGAAGTTCCCAATTTTACCAGCTATCATTGCATTATCCATCAACAGGTATTGTGTTCAAACATACTAAAGTCTAATGATATAATGCAAATTGCTTTTAAAATCGTCAATTCAATTCGATCAAGAAGTCTTCAGAGACAACAGTTTCGGGCGCTTTTGGAAGACACTGAATCAGAGTACGGAGATCTCTTATTGCATACAGACGTAAGGTGGCTAAGCCATGGTGCTTTTTTAAAAAGATTTCGTATTCTGTTACCAGAAATAAAAAATTTTTTTCTAAAAATGAATGAAGAGCACATTACTGAATTGGAAGATGAGAAATGGCTCAAGAAACTAGCTTTTCTCTGCGATATCACTGCAAAACTTAACGACTTAAACCTAAGTCTACAAGGAAAGAATAAATGTTTAACATACACGATGTGAGCGCGATTAAAACTTTCAAAGAAACGATAAAAAGGTATGCGTCTCAATTAAGAAAACATGAATTGAGAAACTTCAAAAACATGGAGGAAGAGTGCATCCATATATATAATCCAAACCGAGACTTCGAAGATTTCGCCGAACACTTAGATATTTTGTTTGAAGAATTTGAAAGAGAAGATTCGCTGACTTAATTAGGTTGAAAGAAATACTCAAATTTATGGTATTTCCATTTATTGAAAATGTCAACATTGATGGAGTATCTGAAAAAATAGGACATTTAAGATACCACATCAGTCACGGTTGAGGAAAAATTATGAAATTAAGATGCTATATATTTCTTAAATCCAGAGCATCTAACGATACTGATTTTTGGAAATTAATTTCTGAGGAAACGTTTCCAAATATTTACAAATTGATTTTGTATTTGAAATCATACTTTGGATCGAAGCATCTTTTCGAATCTGCTTTTTCAACCATGAACGTCATAAAAACCAAACATCGGTCGCGTTTAACAGATGGACATTTAATTTCGTGTTTACGCATTGCAATAAACTCGTACCAGCCACAATATGATAAACTTGTCGCAGATATACAGTGCCAAATTTCAACTAAACGAAGTGAATAGGATGGTCAATTTTTGATATATGAATACTTTGATTATTTTCGTCAGTAAATTTTTATTTTGTAAATATTAATATTAAATTTTTTAGAAAAATTAGATAATTTACCATTTTTCTTGTTAGCGAAAATAAATATATAAACATGTACGTTACGTTAATTTTGCTCTGCCATTGGTAGACCGCCTTCGATTTTTTTAAATATGGAGTAGACCACGGATCTCAAAAGTTTGGCCACCCCTGCAATATAGCCTCATGATAAATGCAGTCACGTGTTTTCGGCCATTTTCAGCAAATGAATACTGTACCACTGGATTAAAAGGGAAAGAACTTTGCGTGATTTACGTTTATTCTATACTGGTGTGCAAAACTTAAGCAACAATGTAAATTTTAATCAGATAGCCATGATATTGCAGAAAAGGGGGAGGGGATTCCAATCAATAAAATGAGCATGCAGTTCAATAGAAAGATGTTGCGTATGCAAATGTCAGGAACAAAACGTTCTAGGCGTCGTGAATGTACGCAAAATGCGTGCAATCGGCGCAAACAGGTCAAGACTACAATAAAAGGAAGAATGGAGGCGCTATTAAAGACATTCCCTGCAAGTGCAAGTGAGTTTTTTCCTGAAAGTCTGTCCTGTTGTTACTAATGCTACCTATGTCTAACGGTTTCAGATAGAGGCCCACGAAATTCATCGAGACAAAGGGCTGAATGTACGCCTGTCGTTAGCCGTAGTTTTGAGCACCCTGCAGATGACAGTACGTTTTGGGGCTTGGTTCTACCATAATTTTGAGATAAAACACCCTGCAAGTGGTCAGGGGCCTTCATCCACTCTTCCTCTTTACGAGAGAACTTGTGGCTCGACGGCTAGTTAGAGTAACCCCATGCCGCGAAAGCTTTAAGGTATCTGACTACGTTCGGAACCATGATTTTAAAAAAGCACATAAATGGATAATTGTTATGATATTTAGTGTCACTTAGATTAGAATACATGTATAAAATTGTTTTAGGGAAGTTTTGTCAAAAAAATTATTTAGATACAATATTTTGGCAAAAATTAACTTAGAATAATCTTTTTTCAAAATGTTCTCCTTTTGTGAAAATGCTTCTATTACAATATTTTGCCTAATAGCCAAAACCCTCACAGAGGCTCAACTACGATTTTTGAAAAATTCACATTATTTTTCAGAATTACCACCAATTGAAACATATATATATATATATATATATATATAATTATCGGCGCTTTTTTCTTAAAATTGCTCCCCTCTGTAGTCGTAAAATATGGATAAACCCACTTTTAAGATATATATTTCAAAAATTCTAGTTGAGCCTCTGTAAAGAGGTCTGAGCTATATACAGGCAAAATATTATTATAATAGAAGCATTTTCACAAAACATTTTGGAAAAAAATTATTCTAAGTTAAATTTTGCCAAAATATTGTATTTAATAATTTTTTGTCAAAATGTCCTTAAAACAATTTTATTCATGTATTCTAATCTAATGACACTAAAACATAAAATATCCATTTATCCTTTTAAAATCACGGGTTCCAACGTAGTCGATACCTTAATATTATTACACAGACTTATTTCTTATGTTCATTTTGCTTATAATTTTTAAAATTATGATTATATTTCAAACATTTTGTACTTTTTGAAGCCATAATCCTTGGTAAAAAATGTGTAAAAGATTCAAATTATTTAATTTAAATTTAAAATAATTATACCTGTTTGAAAATTGTATAAGCATTTATAAACATTCATGCCTCCTCCGGGATTCAAACCCAGGTCTTACGGTACAACAGCCAGCGTCACTAAACAGTTCTTGTAGAAAAAAATAAATTATAGCTTTAAAAAAAACTAAAAGACACGCTTTTTTAGTGAATCGAACTAAAAAGTGAAAAAATAATTCTTAATATAAGAATAAAATGATTAACAAGAAAATGAATGCTATTGGGATAAAAGCGTGAGGTGCCCTATATTAATTTTGTTATAATTTCTTACTAGTTCTATTTCGAAATACTGAGTTAGTGTAAGAATGTTGTACAAAGCACCCCACGCCTTTACCACAATGTCAATCATTTTCTCGTTAATCATTTTATTCTTACTTTAAGAATTATTTTTTTACTTTTTAGTTCGATTCACTATAAAAGCGTGTTTTTTAGTTTTTAAAACTCATTTATTCATTGTTGAATTTATCCTTGAGTTTGATATTTGGATTCTGAATTATTTGGCTGCTCTTCTGGAATTATGGTCTTGCTTTTCAATGGATGTTAATTAATGGGTCTGAAGGGTATTTATTCTCTCCGTTTATGGGGCCTCGGATCAGTCTCATATCGTTATATTTCAGATTCCGTCTCTACAGATACAGGTCTAACTATTAAAAGTGTGTTAAGAAGAAATATTAAGTATCAATCGTATTATCACTTTTTAAATGCATTGCTATAATGGTAAATCTGTGATATGGTCGATCTTCGTTGACCATATCGTGGGGTTTCAGCGTAAGTTAGAGGTGTGGGATTCTAGAAATGATGAGACATTTTAGAATTCTTAATATGACTTTTATTAAGAATTTAACTTAAATTACTTATATATCGAACAAACTTATATTAAGTGAGAATAAACCAAAACACGTAGCCGTAATTAACACAGATCACGCAATTGGATCACTTATCTATATAATTATATTATATCCTCCTACTCTCAATCTTAATAATATATCCGCATTCAGAATATAATCTCCTACCTTGATTTCTAAGCAACGGTCCAATCCACTTCAGATATTCATCTAAGCTGGCGTACAATGGTATGTACCTTGGATGAATGGCGAGATTTTCGTGATTCTTAGGTAAGCCGTCAATTTACACTTCTATCTTTTCTGAACTGAACTTTCTCTAAATTTCCATCATGCTTACTAAAACTTCTGTCCTTTTAAAGGTTATCTTATTTGCATCTATCCCTCGTTTCACTTCTTGGATTTGGGTTGGAAAAGATTTGCCATTAATCGTGGCCGTCAAAGAACACAGAGGTTATGTTAGAGAAAGGACGCGTGAAACGTCACACATCGTACCATCACTTCTAAACGTATTTCTTTATAAAAGTAAAAAATACTTTGCAGTTAGAACATAAATTATTTTTATTCACATGCGCGAGTCATTTTTTTCCCTTTCTCACATAAAGAACACTTTTTTGTTTATTTTATTTGTATTTATAAAAAGCGTTTTCATTTTTAGGGTTGCACCTTTTTAAGGGGTAGGGTCTTTTAGTCGCCATATCTGGAAATAATCACCAAATTTAGAAATGGAGTATGGAATTAGTCGCCAAATTTGGAAATGGTATATAAAATTAGTCGCCAAATCTGGAAACGATATAATGAATTAGTCGCCAAATCTAGAAATCCTTAAAATTATTATTATTATTGACGATCCTGATCAGGACAATGGAACAAAATTTTGAAATTATTATCCTTGAAAAGTGTGCAAAATTTCGAATTAATCTTACCTTTTAATGTGGGTAAAAATCAAGTCCAAAGATTCCATTACATACAAGTAAAACTTATAAAAAAGTGTGTTAAAAAACATATTGAATAATATCTGCAATTATTAGAATTTAAACACTGGCGTAAGTAGTCTTTAATGGGCCTTGTATCAAAAGTCCTTGAAGACTATTTTTCGAGCCCCTTTAACACTTAGTGAAATTTTTGGTTACACATTTTGGGTCCCCTGTATCTTGGAAGCCCCGTAACATAGATATGGCTAATATTACTGTAGATACGCTCCTGAATTAAAACAAAAACTTATTGAAAATTAAGACTTAACTTACAGTATTCTATTAATTTTTAATTCCAAATAATCAAAGATAATATTATAATAACATGTAATTAAATTAATTAAAAAATTAAAAATTAGAAAATTATTATTAGAGAAAAAAATCTTGCAGCTTCTTTTGTCTTTTGAGTAAATGATTTTCGTTGCAAAGACTGTTTTTGAAAAAACACTTCAATATTCACATAGTCTTATTAATGTTAACGATGTTCTAAATTTAATTTTTTTTTTGTTTGGGAAGTGGTATTGCTTTAGTACTATGTTAAAAAAATGATGGCTTTATGCGTTTTTTTAAATGTCCTAGTTGTAACAAGATGCCGCATGATCAAACAGGCGAATCAAGCGATTCACAACATAAATGCAACACTAAAAACAAAATAAAAGGAAACATATATTAAAGCTAATCTTGATCTATATATATACAGTCAAACCTCTATATAACGAACCTCTATATTGCGAATTTGGTGAAACCTTTTTTGGGCTCTCGAGAGTGAATGAAAATTGCCCAGTTTTTGCGTAGCAGTGAAAAACAGTGGGAAGTAGTATTTCCCCATCCCCCGAATCGTCGCCATGGTAGAGAGCCAAGGAGGGAAAAAGGGGGTGGGGACACCAAAATATTGGGTCATATCGGTGAAAAAGTTGGATAGTACTTTACGTCTCAAGGCTGGTCAACTTGCCACCTTCCAATTAAGGGTCCTTTTTCCCCAGACCCGAGAACATTATTAGCGGTCATATCAGTTGCAGTGTGAGCATTACGGTGTAGAAATAGCTCTCGCAGCAGCAAAAGCGTGCCCTTTTTGGGGAAATTTTCTTTAGATTGTTGGCTACACATGGCGATGTGTTTGGTGGCCAATTTATATCTTTAAATTTTCATTTGCGTCGAAATATTTTTGTCTAGTCAAATGCCTAAATCAAATGCAAAGAGGAAAAGAGTTTCGTGAAAGGGAAAAGAAAAAAGAAAAACTAGCATTGAGTGACAAAAAAAACACAACAGAAAATAATGCAAATTCATCAAGTGCTACTGCCAAAATCTCGATCAGAGTACATGAGAAAATCAAGCACGAAAAAACATTGCAAAATATACTCTTAATGCCGAATTTAATAACAAACAGAAAAGTAGTGCAAAATTCATCAAGTGCTACTGCTAAATCTCCATCAGAGTACATGAGAATATCGAGCATGGTAAAAAGCTTGTGTAAATATACTCTTAAAGCCGAGTTTAAAGGATGTAGGAGAGAATACTGTGAGACTCTTCTTATGACCTTTGATTAATACAGACTTTATGAACCACCCTGAGCCGTCAACTACGAACCCTCCCAACAAGTCTAGTGCGTGTTGGAACTGATGCATGTGAATCGATAGTAAATTCTATCTTACGTTACAAAGACTATGATTTCCATAAAAATGCGTTGCCGCGGTAGCCTAGTGGTCAAAGTATCAGATCGTGGCTGGTGGGCCATGAGTTCAGGCAGGGGTGCACTTATGACCCGCCGTGTGAGGGAAGCGATGCATGTTAAATCTGTCGGGGCGCAAAATACCTCATTTGGTATGATAGTTAGGAGAGGGGGGAGTGCTTGACCATGGTTCAAGATTGCGAAGTCCGTCGCCAAAAGCCCTCGTGTAGCTGAACAGCGAGCCGTTAATATTCACTCGCCCATAAAAATGCTCACAAAGATTTCCAAAAGCTTTTCGTTGATAATCCTTTCGGTCACGGGTGTTCGATTTGTGATAGATTATGGTTTAGAGATGATTTGAGAACGCGCCTGTTGCTGAGCAGAAAATTATTTTACTGGAAATTAATTTGGGAAGACATTAAAGAATGTTACAATTGCCGACAAAGTTTAAGTAGGAGAAAGGGTACCAAATTTATCAAAATATAATAGTTCTGTGTGTGTATACACAGAAATTCCAGCATATTTTCCTAGTTTGGATTTGATATAAGACTCAATTCGCCACGAAAACTTTTCATGCAAATGAGGCGATTGAGACATATACACTGTCAGATGGGAATATTAGAGCAAATAATCAATGTTCCAACGTCGCCAAAGAAGTTTCACTTCTATCGCGTAGCGTTCCACGCACCATTTTTTTTTATATAGTGAACTTTTTCCTGGAACCTTGAACATTTCACGATTTTCTTCGTAAAATAACCTCTCTATAGTGAAGTCCATTTTCTAGATAACGAACTTCTTTTGTGATTCAATTTTTGTTCTCCCTTTTTTTAAAGTATATCTGAGAAAATTTCAAGTTATTCTCTCTTTATATCACATTTTATGGTGGTCATAAATCTTTGAACTGGTTTTATTAGATCCTAATTCGCCTGGATCAATAGAGTTCTGGACGTTTCATCCAAGAAGTGCAACCTTTAACCCCCACTGTCCAGTTCACTAGAAACATCTTCGACATCCTCTTTCACCCTCAGTAGAGTTGTCCCGTGTTTTCTAATTATAAAATAATGCATGTTTAATATTACTTGTATGCTTTAAATTATAAAATGTCCTTAAAATTCATTAATTTTAGTGTAAAAATTTATTTTCTTAATACTGAAGATGCAGTTGGACATTCTTTTTCTTGTTTTCCTTGCAGTTTTTCTTTCTCTTTTGATGGATATGATATATAAAATAAACATATATTAATTTTAAAAAAAAAGTGTGAATAATTACTTTTTTTTTAATATATAGTGTTTATGATTTTAAAATTGGTTTTATGTGGCATATAAAGTATATTAAAAGAGGAACCTCTATATAACGAATTTTCCATGCAACGAATTTTTTCTCGGGATTTAGCGACTTCGTTATATAGAGGTTCGACTGTATATCTGCTCACTTCCCTGTATACTCCATCTACTAGTTGGAGAGTAATTTCATGTGATCTAACCCACTTAACCCAGGGATACTCAACCTTTTTTCCCGTGGACCACGCGTACATATGACAGGTATTTTAACCCGGCTGCAACATACGGATAATGGGGAGAAAAAAACACTTTAAAATCAAAACAACATTGAACTAACCAAAATTGACCAAAATGTATGAACTCTCATTTGCGCGTCTTATATTTTAAAACTACATTAACCTTTCTGTCAAACACACGCAAAATTATATTTTTATGCATCTTTTTTTGAGTTATAGGGGAGTTTCAATTTCTATCAGGGGTTCTAAGCGGGGTGGAACAGGCAAATCGTACTGTCACCTGCATGGTGCTCAAAGCTTTAAGAGCTAACGACAGGCGTAAAATTCACAGCCCTCAGCCGCGATGAATTTCGCGAGCCTCGATCTGACTTTGTCAGGCAGGTGGCATTAGTCATAACACAACAACACAAGCCTCTTGTTTACATTCTACTATAAAAAAAAAGCATGTTGATAGCAAAATTGATAGTATGATGATTGATTGCTTGATTGGTAGAATTTCGCTCTAAATTTTTAGTACGTTTGTGATGGATCTATATACGCGCTTTTTTCAATTAATCCTCTTGGAAAATCTTTGGACTATCAATTCTCGTTATTCACAACCAACCCTTCGGAAGAAGATAAAGGTCAGGGTGGCTGACCCTGAAAAAGATGTCTTAAAATTTCACGAAGAAATGTTAAATATTTAATTAATTAAGTAATGTGCACGACCAGGATTTTTTGTTTTCCTTACGAGGTTTTCCCTTGGTTCTCGCCTGAATGGGGTGCTCAGTAGGTATTTTTGTGAATGTACAATAGAATGTCTTAATTAAATAAAATTAATATAAATTCAGGCTAGTTGTATTTTTGCGTGTTTCCGAGTATCTAAATTCTGGGTATGATGTGAGTTAAATTTAAATTCTAGTCGGCGATTTTTTTGGATTAGATGTTCATGTTTTTAATGTAATTTCTATCGGGTCGTTAAGACTCTCAATACATCACGTTTTCTTCACAGATGGGAATGTGACGGAACTATATGCGCTTTCTTCAAATAATCCTCTTGGGAAATGTTTGGGCGTTATTTACAACCAACCCTTCGGAAGAAGAGAATCGTGATATGTCAATTAACTTATTATAAATAGGCGAGATTTTCTATCTTGAGGGAGAGAAGATATACTCGAGCCAGGTGAGATTACTACTGAAGGTATAATATTAGAATTATAGTGATTTGATTCTTATTAGGAGGAAACTTTAAAGTGATGATTGTTCACTAGGATTGATTTGATATTAGATTAAATCGGATGATAGGTTTGATCCTTTATTAAGGTAAGGATCAAGTTTGATTGTCTCCTAATCGCTCGCGTTTTACCGTCGTTGTTCCATTTTCATGGTTAACATTGAGACATTCTTTTTCTATTATTAGTTGAAATTATGTCTGTTCTTTGTATAGTAAATAAATATATTATTTGGATCATGTCAAGTGTGTGTTTCTTCCCTTCTCTCCTCACATCTAGATGCCCGAGAGAGAGGCGTAAGCCTCTCACACATTGTTTTAAATAACTAAATTTTCTTTTTATTAACTTAGGGCAATGGGACATGACAGGGTTACTCAGAAAAGGCCGGAGGGCCACATGCGGCCCACGGGCAGCAGGTTGAGTATCACCGAGTTAAACTGTCAACAACTTCAAAATTATGCTCTTGAGATTTCGTAACAAGAGTTTTTTTACGGATTAGGGTTGTTAGCCCTCCGCCCAACACCCGAACATAGAGGATGAGACCCTTAATATAGTCCTCAGGTGCGGGGTAGCCAGCTATTTCCCCGGACACTGGGTACCCATTTTAGTCAGCCTTCTACGACATGCATGTACAAAATTTTGACAAAAAATGAGCATAGAATGACCCATTTTCAAAATATACTCCTTTTGCGAAAAAGGCTTCTGTTATAATAATATTTTGCCTGTACATAGCTCAAACCTCTCTACAGTGGCTCAACCAGAATTTTTTAAATATGTAACTTAGAAGTAGGTTTATCCATATTTTACGACAACAGAGGGAAAATTTTAAGAAAAGAACGCCGATAATTATTTTAATTGGTGGTAACTCTGAAAATAATGTGAATTTTTCAAAAATCCTAGTTCAGACTCTCTGGAGAAGTGTTTACTTTATATAAGAAACAAACACACAACACGACGCACACACGACACGCACCACACACACACACAAAATATTATTATTTTAGAAGCCTTTTTATAAAAGGAGTACATTTTGAAAAAAGAATATTCTAAGTTAATTTTTTGCCAAAATATTGTATTTAAATCATTTTTTTTGTCAAAATGTCCTTAAAACAATTTTATACATGCATTCTAATCTAAGTGACACTAAATATCATAAATATTATCCATTTACATGCTTTTACAAAATCACGGTTCCGAACGTAGTCGGATACCTTAATGCTTCAAAAATTCTAAACATTTGAAGAGAAATTATGCTTATAAATGTATGCATAAATGGATAATTTTCATGATATTTAGTGTCACTTAGATTATACATGCATAAAATTATTTTAAGGACATTATGACGAAAAAAAATTATTTAAATACAATATTTTGACAAAAAATTAACTTAGAATAACCTTTTTTTCCAAATGTTCTCCTTTTGTAAAAAATGTTTCTATTGTATTAATATTTTGCCTCTATATAGCTCAGACCTCTGTACAGAAGCTCAACTATAACTTTTGAAAAATTCACATTATTTTCAGAGTTACAACCATTTGAAATAATTATCGGCGTATTTTCTTAAAATTTATCCCTTCTGTTTTCGTAAAACATGGATAAACTGACTTCCAAGTTATGCACTTTAAAAATTCTAGTTGAGTCTCTGTACAGAGGTCTGAGCTGAATACAGGCAAAATATTAATACAATAGAAGCATTTTTTACAAAAGGAGAACATTTGGAAAAAAGGTTATTCTAAGTTCATTTTTTGCCAAAATATTGTATTTAAATAAATTTTTTTTGTCATAATGTCCTTAAAACAATTGTATACATGTATTCTAATCTAAGTGACACTAACTATCATAAATATTATCCATTTACACGCTTTTGCAAAAATCACGGTGCCGAACGTAGTCGGATACCTTAAAGAAATTTCAAATAACTTTTCAGTTTTTTTAAAACGGAAATTTATATAGTGTTTGAATTTGATCCTTTATATAACTAATGGAATAAAATCACCAGTTAGTAAATTTTGCTATTGATGAAATAAATTTTTTCAATGGTAATAAAAGTGCCTAAATATTAAAATTTGCTAAAAATGCAAAGAAGTACTTGTAAAATAACAAACTAGTTTTAAGCAAATTCTCATTAAATGCAACAATATTGGAATTTAATTCGATTCTAAAGACTAAAAAAAGGAGTTCATCATGGCGGGAAAAACAGTTTTCATAAAATCAAAGCTCAATGAAAAATAGCTGACGTTTTTTTTTATTGAATGGCGCATTCCATAATCAAGTGACTCATGATTGATTCTGATAAGAAAAGATTTCAAATTCGGTCAGCCATATTAGTTGATACGATTAGAACATGATACATCTGATTTTATTACAACGGACACGGCTCTTTAATTTATGTAAATACATTCTATTATATTATTATTTTTTAAAAAATGTAAGGATTTAAATTTATTATATTTACTTAAGAGATCTTTTATAAGGAATATATACATAACACATTTTAATAAAGTCTAATGATAAGCCTAACGAACAAGAAGAAATTTTGAGGTATACTACATTTGAAAAACCCAGTATTGGATAGATTACATGTTCTTACATAATTTTGCTTTCCAATACATTTTTTAGAACAAAATAAGAAAAGTTTTTAATGTTTTATGACTGAACGTTTTGTCTTCTTTTATGGCAAATATATGTACTATATGTATATATATTTAAGTGAACAGTTTGAATGAAAATTTCTGCCTATATTTCATCAGTAATGTATACAAATATTTGTTCACTAAAAATTAAAAAAAAAAGTAAAAAATCCGCAATGTCTTTTGAAAATACTTTTAACGGAAAACTTATTCCATTTCAAAACAATAGCTTTACATATTTCTAAATAAGAAAAAAGCTGATATATTTTCTTATTAATGAAAAATACCATAATTTTAGTAAATAAACTAAACATTAGTCCAGAAAAACTGGCCAGAATAACAATGTTTAATTTTGGCTTTATCTTTTTTTTTATTTTTTAGTTCAAGCAAACGATTATTTTTTTTCATCTATTTTTTTTATATAGTTTTCACTTTTCTACATAATCTTAAAAGCGCACCTGATTTTTACAATTATTTTTCAGATATTATTCAGCTGAGAATATTTTTCTAATAAACCGGAACCATCTCTCTCTGGCAACAATTTCACAATTATTTTTCAAGGTATTGAGTGGCAACATTGGCTACATATAAAATAAATCTTTTGCCATTCGATTATTTAATTCAATATTTGAGAGCATTTTTAAGTTTGCTTAGAATAATTATAATTTAAAAGTTTCATTTCGTATTTTTTCATTGTAGTATTTTACTCCATCGATTTTCGACGAGGTATGTACTTCGTATTTTTTCTTGAACATTTATAACTCCTTTTTTTGTTTAATTTTTATTTTAACTTTATTCTACATATTTTATTACTTGATATTTTCGCTTGTAATGGTTTTCATATTTAGGAATTAGTTTTATTTTATGCACTTATTTAATTTTATATTTATAGTAATTGAGATTTCATATTCCAAAAATCATTAATTTAGAATTTCGTGCGATAGATTTAAATTCTAATTAAAAATTTATGGATTTATGGAGGACAAAAAGCAAGTTATATGTTTGGACATGATGTAAATGGTACCGTTAAAGCTCGAAAACCGTTAATGGTCCGGTTATCTAGCTAAGCTGCTGATGAACTGATTTGCCTCGCTTAAGTGCGGAATCAAGGGTTTTCCATACTTTAATTAGGTGATCTTCATATTAGCGGTTTTCGTACCGTTCGCGTTCAAAAGTTTGTTTCTTTCATTTTCTTTCCGTTTAGAATTTTAATTGAATGTTGACTCATCCCTGAATAATTTATACTATGTTTCGAAAATTCATTTCCTTAATTGTAATAATATTTTGCCGTTGTTTTTTTTTTATTTTTTTTTTAATAATTGATGTTGATTCATCAAATAATTTTGTTTGATTATTCCAATGGAAATTTTAGCTTTTTTATTTATAATTTTTTAAAATTTTTTTTTCCCTTTTATTGTGTTGTTTTTGTGTTTTTGGCATTTGTTTTTGTTTGTTTTATGTTGTGTTGTCATTTATGTTGTGTTGTCTTTTTGTTGTGTTTTCCATTTTTTGTGTTTTTTTTTGTGTTGTTTTTGTTGTGTTGCCCATTACATGTTGTGTTGTCCATTATATGTGTGTTGTCATTATATGTTGTGTTGTCATTATATGTTTTTTTTTCCCATTATATGTTGTGTTGTCATTATATGTTGTGTTGTCTTTATGTTGTGTTTCATTATATTGTGTTGTCTATTATAGGGTTGTTGTTATTATATGTTGTTTGTCTATTTATGTTGTGTTGTCTATTGTATGTTGTGTTGTCTATTGTATGTTGTGTTGTCTATTTTATGTTGTGTTGTCTATTATATGGTGTGTTGTCTATTATATGTTGTGTTGTCTATTATATGGTGTGTTGTCTATTATATGTTGTGTTGTCTATTTTGTATGGTGTCTATTTTGTATGGTGTGTTGTCTATTTTGTATGGTGTGTTGTCTATTTTGTATGGTGTGTTTCCATTTTGCATGGTGTGTTGTCTATTCTGTGTTGTGGTCCCTATTGGTGAAATCTGTGAAAATCAATAATTAATCCTCTCTTGATGCCAAATTTTTATCACCAAGGAAGCTTTGCAATGCAAGAAATCTCCCCAATTAAGCTCCTGGAGTTTCTGGTGAGTCACTATTGTCCTGATGGAACACAGTCCCTCGCCTGTTTGCCATTTCTTCCAGTTTCCGGTGAACTGTTAGCTTCAAACGATTCAATTGTTTACATAAGGAATCCAAATTTAGTGTTTGGCCATATGTAATAATGGTTTATTCCTTTCCAGTCTCCCTAAATGTACAATAGAACCTTCTTGATTTGGCCACCGTTTTAACTGCTTCACCACGCGTTGACCACGATCGTTTTCGGGCAACGTTGTTGTATGTGACTCATTTCTCATCCCTAGTCACCCTTCGTTTAAGAATTGGTCGATTTTATTCCGTTTGGATAAAACTTTGCAGCTAAAATTTGATCCATCTGTTTTTGTGTTTTTGGTGTGGCCCCCAAAAACATCGCTTCTTTCTGAATCCAGCTTTGTGCAAATGTTTTAAAAAAACTGCTCTATTTGATCTTCAGCTCCCAATGCTACAACGCTAAAATGCCGGACAACTTTTGATTATTTCTGTAGTTTTATTGACTTTTCCCAAAACCAGGCATATCTGAAAAGGAATCAATAAACCCAAAAATTTGAAATTTGGGTTTACAGTATCGGGACAATAAATCCCCCTCAAAATTTAAAACCGCCTGGTTCGCACTTTCACCTTTATAAAAGAAAAATATGAAAGCCCCCAAAAAAAAATTCGGATATTTTCCAGTTAAATACCCTGAACTTACAATTGAATGCAACAAAAACAGCAAAAAATTTTTTTAATGCGGTCATATTTCAACAAGCATTAAATCTGAAAATTTTTTATGATACTTATCACTATCAATCACTACAGTCATCTGAAAGCAATGGATTTCTTTTCCCCCCAACTTTAAAATTTTTCCAAACACCGGAAATCTTTTTTCATGATGTGTAAAATTTTAGTCTAAGGGCCATCCCTTTACCGAAAGGAGTTTTTCGCTTTCGCCGGAGTCCAAATCGCACCCGGAGTTTGTCCCCTGACGAACGCTGTACCAGGCGCTGATGGCATTTCCCAAAAATCCCCGTGGACCCATACCAAGGGTCATATGCATTTTGATTCATTGATTGGTATGAGCTCCGTTTACGTGCACAAGTAGGCTAGGGGGCACTAATCCTTTCAATTGGGACTGGGGGGCGTCACTGGGAGTCTCCGGATCAACTGAAAGTTTAAATTTCCGATGTAGGTTTTGGTGTGGTTCTCCCCCTAGTTTTAGATACGTAACGATGAAAAGGTTTTTTTCCCCAAACCAAATTTTTTTCAGGTCTTTTTTCATGAAAGATTTCTCGCAGAGGGCTCATCCCTTGACCGAAAGGAGTTTTTCGCTTTCAGCCGGAACTCTTTGGGGCAAATCGCACCCCGGAGTTTGTCCCCCGACGAACGCTGTACCAGGCGCTGATGGCATGGTTCCAGAGTCCACCGTGGACCCATACCAAGAGTCATATGCATTTTGATTCATTCGATTGGTATGAGCTCCGTTTACGTGCAGCAAGTAGGCTATGGGGACACTAATCCTTGCAATTGGTGACTGGGTGTGCGTCACTGTGGGAGTCTCCGGATCAACTGAAAGTTTAAATTCTCCGATGTAGGTTTTGGTGTGGTTCTCCCTCTAGTTTTAAATCTATTTGCCATTTTCAGCCACGGCAGCCTGATGGTCAGGTAACAGATTCGTGACCACCAGCATGTCATGAGTTCGAGCCTAGTACAGCTAGAGACCCGCCGTGAAGAGGGTGGCCGATGTAAATATGTCAAGGCTCAAACGTCCTCTTATTGGTGTGGAAGTTAAGAGAAGGGGTGCCAGCTCAGGTGTCTTTTTTGTCGTTTTACCTTGGTTCATAATACGAGGTCCGTAGCCCAAAGCCCAGAGGGAATAGTGGAAATTAATATTCACTCCCACTATTTTCCCTTTGTGAATTTAATTGTTATTGCGTCTATTGGCCCTTTCTGTAAAATTTTTCCCTTCCATTTTGAGGGGCTACTGTTTTAATTGTGTTTTGTTTTGGGAATATTTATCCCATTTTGCCTTCTTGTTGACTTTTTCATTTAATCAATAGTTTTTTTTTGTGACCCCCTTTTTGGGGCTGTTCCTGCCCCATTCTGTATATTATTCATCTTTCTGTTCATTTGCCTATTAATGTTTGACCCTAGGGAAATTTTTTCTCCATTTTCTTTTTTTGATCAACTTTTTTTTGACTGTTTTATACCACACTTGATATCCAGGAACAAAATTTTACCCCGGTTTATCTTTTATTCCCAATTTTTTATTCTATTTTTTAAAGCTTTTTAGTCTATTGTCAGATTTTTTCTCTATGTATTTTTACCCCTTTTTTTCATCTGTATACTGATCTGAATAAAAAATAACCTTTGCCTCCCTTTTTAATGGGGGGACTTTCCATACAAGATTATTCATCATCTAAATAGTTTAAAAATAGATATTGGGGCAAAAAAGAGTATGAGAAACCAAGATAATATTTTATTGCCTGATTTGTTGGGCATCGAGTTTACAGGGTGTTTTATGTCCAAAAATACCATGCATTGGGCAGCTTTTAGTCTTGTTAAGTGCTTCGTTTGTTTTTTCCCCACATTTTTTTTGGGGGGCAAAATCGAGGCTTGTGGTGGCGGAAGGGTTGGAAGTCCACAAGGAAAGTGAATATGTACCACTATGGGGGAATAACAAAGTTTTTGAATCATTGAATGTTAAAGGGAAATTAAGGGGGTCCGGATATAAATTTTAAAAAATCGATATTTTCTAAAAAATTAAAAATCTGTTTTTTTAAAAATGAGAAAATACGATAAATTTGGTGTTTTTTAAATTCTTTTAAAAGAAGCTACTCCTTGATGCACATCAAAAAATTGCTAGGGAAAACCTGTGTTTCCCCTTTCATAAGTTTCTGATGAGCGGAATCTTTAAGATTTCAAGTGGGGAAAATTAGAGTGTATTGGGGTTATCCAAAAGTGTATGAGTACATGGTATGGTGTTAATAACATTATATTATCAGTGATTCCAAGATCTTCATTTGAGAAATTAAAAACTCTAAAATTAGGGGTAAATATGGCTATTGAACAGTTCAATATGAGACACTTTGCAAAATTAATGATCTTAAAACATTCTGATATTGAACCAAGTTATAACTGTGTCATGCTTCAGAAAACTAGATGGATGTGATTCATCCCAACAAAAGCATCTTGAGATCCCCAAAAAAGACAAAATTGTTAAAAATAATGAAAAAAAGAAAATTAGAAGAGTCTTTTGTATGAGCAGAGTAAAACTAAAGCTTATATGCCTGAAAATATTAAAAAAAAAATTTTAAAAAAATTTTTTTACTTTAAACCTGTTTTTTAAAATGTAATGTTTTTTATTTTTTTTGCACCTCTTCTCAAAAAAAAACTTATCATATAATCCTCAAATTTTCAGTGAGCAAACCTTTTTAAAAGTTTTAACAGAGGGGGAATTGGATATATCTAGCAAACCTTTTTTTATATAGATAGGACTTTTTTAAACTAAATTTTAGGGAGAAAAATTGGATAATTTTTAAAAATTTCATTATTAATTTAATTTTTAACAAAATGACAAAACCCAACATTAAAGTGTTTTTAACAGTACACATAATCTACCGTAAAAATTTTATGCATGAGAAATAAGTAGTTTCTGAGAAAAACGCTATTCAACTTACGCTATTTAACATGGGCTCCTATGGACGTGCTGGGCCCCTTAAAAATTTAAATATTATAGAAACTAATGTGTATAAATGATTATCTTTATTGTGACAATCAAGCTACAATAGATTTTTCTAAGTCCCCTATAGAAAATTCACGCTCTATTGATATTAAGTTCATTTAATAAGAAATCTAGTTATTCAGAAACTTTTTATTCTCAAATATGTAAATACAAAACTAAATTTTGCAGACATTTTGCAAAACCTTTATCTATAAAAGCAATTTGAATAAATTGTTAGAAAAATTTTTGAGTTAAAAAATTTACAGTGTAGATGCATCTAATATGCACGCTGGCAAACATTTAAAAAAGTTTTTTAATGTTTAGGTAGAGTAATTTTTTATGTATTTTCTAAATGCTTATTTTTTTATTTTTCATGTAATACTGCCCGTCGGATGTCGGGATTTGAAGTGCCCACGAGGATGTCACCTTTCATCGAGCGAAGTTTTGGAAGGGTACGAGTGGATTTTTATAAAGTCTCGAAAGAGGTACCTACCATTGAAAAAGGGTAACAAAAATTTAAAGTTTTTTTTTTTAGAGTACGTGGAGCCAGCCGAAAAAATTTTTATTCTCTCGTACTTTAGGTACAAGTCTACCCAATTTAGGTGATCCCAATGGCACTAACCACTTTGATCTTGACCCGGCACTTCACTTGACGACTCTATTGGCATCTAATCTAATTTAATTTTAATCGAAATCGAAACGATCTCGTCATGTCATCGATATGGTATGGTATATAAGTTGTGCTGTAAATAAATTTGTATATATTAGCCAAGCAGTACACCTTCAGCATAATAATCCACCCTTTATTTTATTAACAGACTTTTCCAGATTGGGATTGAGGGGGTTTCCCCGTAACCCCTACCCGAACATTTCCTGAAATTTGTAATTTGCTCTTACGCTGGTGCGTTTTTTACTGTTGCAGTTTTAATTGGCCAAATTTGATTTAGTTATTTGAACGCTTAATAATGGTAAATGCAAAAAAAAAACCAAACCTATTTGCACTACTTAGGGCAACATTTTTTAAAAAGAAATAATTTAAAATTTTAGCCGAATCATTTTTGTAATAGATTTAGACTGATATCTCACCCGAATTGTCCCATGCAAAAATTTTTTAATTAGATTTTGGAAACCCAAATGATGTTAAGGTTTTATTTTGAATTTTTTTAAGAGTTTTAAGAATACGACACAAAAGAAAGGCTTCAGATTTGGACACATTCCTATTGAGTGAATATTAACGTCGCACTGTTCAGCTACACGGGGCTTTGGGACGGACCACGTTTTTAAAACCCTGGTAAGTGACAGGACACACCTGAGGGCCCCCCCCCCTAACTACCACACCACACCAACGGGAAGACGTTTCATCCGACAGATTTTGCGGCATCGCTGCCCTACAGGCGGGCTTTAGTGGGCTGGGTCGAACTCGGACAAAAACCCCACGATCCATACCTATACCACTCGGCTACCGGCCAAATTTTCCCCCTTGAATCCAAAACTCTGAAAGAATTGATTTCACTAAAATTATTGACAAATTTGCTTCTCAGAAAGCCAGAAAAATTATTTTATAATTAACTATTAAGTAGCCTTTGTAGAAGGACTAATTTATATACCTTTCGTTTCACGAGATTTGTATGCTTTAGTACTTTTTTATTAGATTATATTTTCTGATTAAATGCTGTTGTTTTTTGTTTTTCTCATTATAAAATGTCTATTTTTACTTCAAAGGTAATATTTTTGTTTGTTTATTATTTTGTCGCTATATCATAACCTATTAGCTAACAAAAAAAATAACGTTTTGCGCTTCAGATTCTATTTGCATTTTTATTAATATTTTACTTTTTAATCTTACGCAGGTAGATGAGTTTATAATCTCAATATATAAGTATTAAATATATAAATATTATAAGTAAGTAAATATGTAAGAATTACAATTAATGATTAAATAAAAAAAATGCTTATTATAATACTTATTAATCAATAGATAATAAGTATTATAATAAGTAATTGAAAATATGTCAAAATATAAAAATTAAAAAAGTATTATAATAAGTCGAAATATGAAAAATTCTCTAGAGGGATGGCACATTAAGTCTTCGCACGTGGGTGGCCAACATTCTAGGATCGTCCCTGACCTTGGGTGCTGAAGTGCTACAGCAGATGTTCCGTCAGGTGGTCAGTCTGACACGAAACCTCCAGTGTTTAATTCCTTAGCAAGCTTGGTACTTTGGTACTCCCTTATCAACCCACTGAAGGGATGAAAGGCTGAGTCGACCTTGCCCAGCCCAGTGTTTGAACCCCGGACCTGAGGCGGGGTGGCGAGATACAGCTACCACTCGGCCAGTGGACTTCCACATTATACACAGCAAACATAGTTATTCTATGGTAGGATACACTATTTTTTATTTGAAAATGAGTTTGCTCATATGACCTAGCTTTTGAGAACTAGATCCACTTAAGTAATTTTCCAAATAATTTTTAAGAATGTTTTTTACGTGTAAATTTCTATATATAGTTACAAAATATATGATTTTTGTTTAAATATTTTCATTCGTTATTAAAACAAAACATTAGAGGAGACTTGAATCTTAAATGAAAACAATATTATCCGTTATTTTACTCTTTATTGAGAAAAGAAAATTTATTGAAATATAATAGTTCACTTTTTTTTTCTTATTGTTTTTTTATAATATAAAAAGTAAAAGACAACTTACTGAAAAAACCCAATAAAACGTCACCCTTTGGGGGCCCCTATACTTTCAAGCTGAAATTTTTTAATTTTGAGATTTATTCGTCGCGTATAAGCCTCACCTCCTTTTTTACATAGAAGCCTGAAATGTATGTGTGCAATGCTCTTGTGTTTTGAAGTCCTTTATTTGAGATATTACCCCAGACATTCGAAAAGATTACATATTTCTATAACTACAGTCCTTTATAAAGAGAATGTCCTTTCTTTTAAATGAACAGTATTTCGATATATATATATAGGAGTCTGAATTTTTTTCTATGCTCATCTTTTTCTTATTTTTAAAGCTCACATTTGTATAACCGACAAATAGCTCGAACTTGTAAATTTCGACCCAACTTATTGTGTTAAAAGTGCGCTTTATATGCCGGATTTTACAATACATAACTTTAAGTGATACCATATAACGACCGAATCAATTCCCTGATTTAAATAAATCTTTCAATATATATATTCATTGGCCATAATATAAAAAAGTATTACATCATTGTACTTGGTAGGGATAACAAAATTTATTAAAAAAATATTCCTTTTTATATTGCTTTTATGAAAAGATTTTTTTGCTTGTGTTTTCTCTTCAATTTTTGTTAGTATTGAAACTTATTGATTACATTTTGAAAACATCTACAAAATCAATTCGAATTTTATTCGAAATTTTTTGTGATCTTCCTTTAATCTACGAATACAGAACCTTTCCCATGTTATAGAATTCCCCTATATTACGGAATTCATCATTTCATCATCATACAGAATTCATCTCATGTTTATAGCAATTGAATTTAAATGTTCTATATATGGTTCTATTGTAGTTACATAAAAAAAAACACATTTGGAAATTCAGAATAGCTATCATTGGTTCTTCTTTATGGATTCTCCTATTCTACAATTTATTGAAAAGTAGTCACGTTTTTTAAAATTTGTCCAATATGCCTTCAGTTACAGTCAAGGAATAGCGGGTTACTAAGCAAATAATTATAAAAATTGTCACCCAGTACCCGAGTTTTATTGAAAACACAAATTTGTGAGAGTAATACTTTATTAACACTTTAATTCTGATCATATTGCTTACCATTGCAATTAAAATATTTAATTAAAAAAAAAGCTGACGAAAGCAATACTTTATTTTATTTAAAAGTCACATGTAGTATGTATTTAAATTTATAATTTCGAAAGATGGTCAAATCTTTTTATTAATGCAATATCTTTCCTTGGTATTACGAAACGCCATCAACGACGGAAATTCCCCAAATGACAAGTAATCTTATTCTACGAGTAGCTGATTTTTTTTTTTAGCGAGATAATGGTTTGGCACAGTAACCTTGTTGAATTTTTGTCTCCTCTTTGAGAAAAATGCTCCCTCTAACGACTTTCTTGCGGCACATGCTTTAACTTCGAATGCGTACTTTACTAGTTATGTGTGATTAAAACCCTGATGATTCAGATTAAAAAGTTAATAAACTTTTAATCTTATCATTTTGAGTATGCAGGAAAATATAATTGAAAATTTCACATTTGACTCGGGAAAAAAAAATTAGATTTATATTAAAATTTTTTATATTTTTGAGTTTGTATTGTATGTTTAATTTACGCTAATCTTTCGATATTTTAAAAAAATATGAATACTTCTAATATCCTTTTTGAATCTTGTTTTAAGATTTTGAGAAATTAGCTGAATAAAATAGTCATTTTTCCGTTAGCTAACGTTTTTGACAACTCTGTATTTTAATTTGAATCGAATTAATCGTCATTGGTCAAATATTTCCGTTTTCTGTTTTGTTTTGCAATTTTGTTTCTGTCGTTGCTGTCAGGCATGTGAAAGTGCTCTATTCATATTGGGAAATATGCACCAGGAGCAGTTATGTGTATTATATAATACAATTTTTTTATAACTTAAAATTTTACCTCCGTAATTTTTTGATGATTTATATCAATCAAATCTGAGCATGTCTACTTTTTGACATGTGAAAAAAACCAACAATACTTAATACTCCTAAGTGTTTGTTATTCCGATATCGCATCTTTCAACTGTAACACAAAAATGGGATTTTCCACTGATCTTCAAGATTCATTTTCGCATGAAGCATTAGTCGGCTTGCAAGACGCAGAGTTGAGATTGCTTGAAAATATGCGTAAGTGCGTTTTATTGCGCGCCAAATGTGACAGAGACTATGCTTCTGCACTAACTATGGTTAGCGCCCAAGCCCAAAAACTTGATCAGTCGAAAGAATTAGAAGGTAGTTTTATTGCCAGAGTAAGTATATATTCCTCAATGTATATAATTTATTTAAAGAAAATGTTATATAATTTAAGAAAATAAGATTTGTTTATACTGAAACTATACCATTCATTTTTGGACTTTTGATTAAGAACTGTAAAATTCGATATCTTGCGTTTATTTACAAAAGAATTGGGTTATGTAAAAGTTGAAAAAATATAATTTAAACTTTTGTTTTAGGTTAACTTTAATTTGATTAAGTAATATTCTGAACATATAGAATATAAGAGAAAAACATTTTAATTGCTTGTTTTTATAGCATTTTCATGCTTAAATTATTTTAAAGCTGCTTTCATATGATGTTTAGAACTCTATTCAAACCTAGAACATTCTTTTGGACAGTTGATCCTTTGGTACTTGCATATTATTGCAACAATGCCAACATTCAAAATAATACGCCAAGTTGGCAATCTCGATTTTGCATGTGTTGTGCATGCTGAATTGGCAAACAGGTGCTTTGTTTCATATAATGTCACCAATACGGTTGTGATAATATGTAAGTAAAGATTCTTATAAATTTATGATGTTAAAACTCAATTTGCTATACAATATTACTAATTTTCACATTAGCACTTAAAATTCAAAATTCATTTGGCATATTACAGTATAGTAGACAAACTATAGCATTTTACTCTCTCAATGTGCTAAATTCATGATATTACATTCTAAAGGCAATCAATCACATGTTCTCCATTGAATTCAAAATTGACCTTAAACTAGTATTTGTTTTGTTTTAAAATTTAGACAAAATTTCAAATTTTATAATTAAAAAGATGTTCCAGTATTATGGATAAAAATTTCAAAAGATTTTAAAATTAAAAAAAACCTTTTTTTGTTTTATTTTTTAATTTCATGGTTTCTCTTATTTTAAGTTTATTTTTAAAAATATGTACTTTTTAAAAAGGGTTTAAAGAAGCCAAATTTTGACAACAGTTAAGGCTAAACTTATTGGCGGAAACACATGATTGTATTTATCAGGGACTATGCCCCAATAAATTAACCCCTGGATTGAGTGAGAGAGGGTTAGATTAGTGTTGTACTATAAAAGCATAGGGGTTTGGGAGGATTGTATTTTGGATTTGGCAAATACGGCACTCCCTAAAATGGCACCCCCCCCCAATTCCCCCGGGGCTATCAGGAGGACTGAACTTGACAGATTTAACATGTGACAGCCCCTTTACGTGGTGGGTCTTCACTGGTACCAGGACTCAAACCCATGACACACCACTGACCACAAGTTCGTGATCATAACCACTATTTTACTGCAGCCTCTTAATGGATTTGAACTGAATACAGATGTGTAATACAATAAAATTTGCTGCTTTTGATAGAATAGTGAAGTTACCATGATAATGGAACAGAGTATTGATTATATCTGAAAAAAATCAAATGTTCAAAACTATCCATGGTGTAATTTTCTTTTCTCTTATTTTCTCTAATGGAAACTGAATATGCAAAAGGGTTTAAATACATAGCTCTGTTCAGTTTTAATTTTGAAGGAAGCTTGATATGCAGCTTTATACCTAAATGTCCTTTTTGTGTGTTAGGGTATGGATGAAGAATTTGACAAAAGAAAGGGTTTATGAATGCTAAGAATGTTGACTTTCCATTAATTACAGTTGTAACCAAAATATGGCTGAATAACAGAAAGGAGTTCTTACTATCCATAATGCTAGAGCAGATGTGTGTGTGAAATATATTGAAATGAAAAAATTACAATTTTCCCAAAATTTCTTTGGGAAAATTAGTTTTTAGAATAATTTAAAAATAAATTTTTGAAGAAATGAAACTAAGAATATTTATATTAGGGGGGATGTGCATTTATTATAAATTTCAAAAAGGGACAGATATCACCACATCAAAAATTAAAAACTTAAAAATAAAAAAAGTTCCCCCCGGGTGATTTCCAAACAGCCATAAAAATTGATCTTCAAGTCAGAATTTTGCAGTGATTAGTACCTTAGTAAGATGTGTATTGACCATGGACACTAATACACATTTTGCATCTATGTTCTCCATGCTCTTCACTAAACTCAAGTTTGGGGGAATTTCCCCCCTTTTTGTCTAAAGGTGGTTTTTGTGCAACACGTCTGCCAAGAGCATCCTAGGCATGTTCAATAGGATTTTTGGGGGAGTAAGCAGGCCTTTTATTTTGCATTTGTGTCTGATATTTATCTTCTGTGTGGCTGTGCATTTTACCCCATAGACGAAAGCTGGACCTACAACCCCCTTAAAAATCAACATTATCCAGAAAAACCCCTAAAATTTCTTTGCTTGCAGAGGGAGCTGATTCTGCTATTGTGCATGATGTCTGTCCACACTATCATGCCTGGGCCATACTGATTACTCTAACAAACTTTTATGTATAATGCATTCCTCACTTTCTCCTCTGTAATTGGTGGCCAGAATTACTTGTCACACTGAAACGATATTCATCAGAGAACATCATTCTAGACCAATTATGGTGACCCTAACTAACATGTTCCCTTTCCCAGTGTTATCTCCTGATGGGTTTGGGGTGGATGCAATGAACAGGCTTTCGTGCATACAAACCAATTTTATTTAATTGCTGAAACATTTGTACTGGTAGCATTTGCTGGGTTTGAAACTATCTGACCAGGAGTGAAATTTTTGTTCCTTTTTGCCACAAAGGTAAAGGTCCCAAAAATGTGGTGCCTACCCCGACCCTTGTCTGATTTCACAAGGCATTTCCCCCTTCCGCATTCTTTAAACGTAAATTTTTTGATACACCCATTACCGTTGTGGTTCCTTTGACCTGCTTCCAGTCATCAAAGGCCATGATGATACCAAATGATGTAGGGGTGAATTTTGTCTAATTTTTACTAAAAACCCAAAAAGAATTTCAGAGAAGAAACTTTTATAACTCCCTACTATTTTAAAACTTTAACAGCATGAATTTCGGGTCTGACTGTTTTTTTTATAAGTAAAAGGTCCGTCCATGCCCCTGAACAAATTTCTTTTATTTTAGCTGTCTAAGATGCAATTTTGCATTAATCACTTGTTCCTGAGCAATTGTCAAGCAGTGTAGATCTCTTTGCTGAATATTTGTTATAAGAAGTTGCAAGATTCTTGAAGTATTTGAACATTTGTAGCTCATTGATGATTGATATGATCCTCGGTAGAAGTACGAATTTCATAATTTGTTAGTAATGGCCAGCTGGGTGGCATAGTTGGTTTGGCGCTGGCCCTGAATGCTCAAACTTTCAGATTTGATCCCAGCCTAAGTCTGTGGTTTTTCATAATGTAAAAAATCAGAAACATCGATGTCGTATTATGTGGCATGTGAAAGACTCCTGAGTGCCTGTTTTTTGGGTGCTTTTTGGAAAAAATTAAATTTTGGTACCATTTCCTTTTTGTCGAGCTGAGGTGCCCCCTTTTGGGGAGGAAACGGGCATAAAAAATTATTTATGCAATTGGTATACCACCTATATAGTGCTGCCCTAAAAAGAAATATCTGTTTCCAGGGATGTATTAGATCTCCAATGGTAAAATATCAAGCCACAGCCCCATTAGGGGGAAAAAATAATTTGTTAGTAATGGACTCTAGTCAAGACCCTTGCCAAATATTATATGGAATGATAGACCCTCCATGTTTTTTTAATTCAATTATGCTTCAAAATTTTCCACAAAATGCATTGAATGTGGTAAAAGGAAATTAAAATTCAGATGACTTGCTTATAAAATCCAAGGCTTAAAAATTTAATGATCAGTTGTTTTCGAGTTTAAAAAAAGGTAGTCTAAAATTAAAAGGAAGTGTGATATTTTATAAAGACCATGCTTTGTTCAAGAATGGGAATCTTTTTATGCCTTTAAGATGGCATGATTTTTCAATAATTGAGTAAAGTCAAAATTTTTCTAAGAGTGTATCCAAGAAAAATATTTTTTAATTCATGAAATTAAGTCTACTGTTAATGAATCTCAGAAAACAAGAGTCTGCATTTTCTACTTTCCTATCACCTTTTTAAACAGATAAGGAACCCGGCCCGAAGAATATTTTGTTCACTTCAATTGTGCTTTTTTGGGTGCAGTAATTTGTGGTTATGGTCATGAACTACCCCGTGTGTCCGGGGTTTGAGGGTAGGGGCTACTGGGAAAACCCCAAGGGAGAGTGAGCTGATGGGTGTTGTTTTATCAAGGTTCAAAATCATCCCCTTATATGTGGAGTTTGGAGAGGGAGTAAAAACTTGGTGTCGCCCCGGGACTTGACTGAGGCCCCAAAATTACGGGATCTTTACCACAGCCTTTTTTGTTGTTTATAGTGCAATGTTAATAAACACTCACTCATCAGTCAGTTGCATGAGTTTCATTTTTGTGGGTAATTCCCTGTGTTGTTTTGGGTGGGAAAACCACTTACTTCCCCCAATGGTGTTTTTCCCAAAATTTTTCAAATTAAATCAATTTCTTCAAGTATATCAAATTTAATTAAAGGTGAAAATTCCAGAGTCCATTTGGACTTCAAAGTTGTGTGAGAAAAGTAACAGGGAACTTTGTATGAAATATGAAAATCTAATGAGATATCTTTCTTGTCATTCAATCATGGTTCCAATTTATGATTAATACAACTCTTTCTAGTGCAGTGTTAATTTGGGCAACTGTGTAACACAGAATCCAAAAATATATAGTTATCTACACTGTTGTGTAAACAAGGCTCTTTAAAAAATAAGTGCATTTTAAAATAATTTCTCATGACTTTTTTAGGCTTGGTATGCCATTTCAGAAGAAATGGAAACAACCAGTAAAATAATCCGAAGAAATGCTGATAGTTTGACCTCATCCACCGTTGAAGCAATTACCAGTTTAATATCTGAAAAACGAGCTCTGAAGAAAACTTATGTGGAGGAGCATGATGCTTTGAATCGTGAATTAATTAGAGTAAGTTTAATTGAAGTATTATGATTCACAAACTATGTTAATTTTGTAAGATTACTTTACTTCACTAATTCCAACTTCTTAAAGGAAATGTATTGAGTGAGTGCAAAAGTTCTACCTGTTTTTATTTCCCTTAAAGAAGAGCAAATAAACACATATCTATGATTATCCATAGTCCCCATTGCTATCTATGACCTCTTGCCATCTTTCTAGTAGGAGAATCCCACGATGAAATTCCGGTGGTTTTGGGAGTCAAAAAGTCATGGATGGCAGTTTTCACTACATCAAGATCATCAACGATTTTCTGACTGAAGGAATTGTGCAACGTACAAAATAGATGATAGTCAGTTGGTGCCAAGTCCGGAGAATAGAGAGAGGAGAGGAAGGGTGGGGTAAAACCTCCCAACCGAAGTCCATTAACTTTTATCGAGAGATGACCTGGCATTGTTGTGATGAAGGATAACACACACCATGACAATTGTTGAGACCTGGCCGCTTTGCTACCAAATCTGAATGCAGCCTGTGTAACTGTAGACAGTAAAAGGCAGCATTGATGGTTTGATTGAGTGGCACAACCTCACAGAGAATTATTTCTTTCACCCCACACCCACTCAATAACACCTTCTTGGGATGTTCAGCTTTCGAAGCCGATGCAGGCTGATCAGAAGGGCGACACATAGTCCTATGATGCTTTATGTTATGGTACATAATCTATCTCTCATCATGTCACAATTCGCGTCAAGAATAGTCTTTTTTTATACTGAGAGAGCAAGGAAACACAAGTGGCAATTTGGTCATCCCATTGCTTAGCTCTCAGGTTATGTGGAACCCAATGTTCCAACTTTCTTGTAAAACCCGAGTTAACCAGCCATCTTTTGACTGTTGTCCTGTGTATGTTGAAGGTCTCAGCTAGCTCTTGCACTGTTAGATTCTGGTTGTTCCTTATGGCTTTTTCAATGTTGGCTTCTCTAACGTGTGATGGCTATCCACTCCTGTCTCTTTCCCTAAATTAATGAAACCATCAACTGCACATACTTTTGTTTATTGCATCCTCCCCATAAATTTGACAAACATTGTGACATTCTGTGGCTGCTGTGCACTTTTTATCAAACTCACATAATAAAAATGTTTCACATTCTTCTTCTTGCTTTCCATGTTACACCCTCTGAGATTTTTTTTAGATAATTGTGTGAGATATAATGCATTTATACCTTAAGCATCCACATATTTGGTTAGCCAATGATTATTAATATATACAAAAACTGTATTGTGAAGTTAAGTCATTCAAAAGTATAAGCTGCAATTAAATTCTAATAATTAATTTTTATTAATAGAGTAAAATGTCTTTTTATAGTTACAAACTTCTGTAGATTCCATGAAGAGTGAGTATGAGAAACTATTAGAGATGTGGAAAGATGCGAAATCGAAATATGAAGAGCACTACATAAAAGGTAATTAATTTTGTTAATTTTTTTAAAAATTTTTTGGTACCGATAGATTAATTTAAACTTTAGCATTAGATTCAAATTTACCAATAATTTTTTGGCAGTAGCATATGGGTTCAAGTCCTTGTGCTAAAAACTAATCACTTAGAGAGACTAATGCAAATTAAGTCTATTTAGGCTCAAAGTTTACACATTGGTATGATGTGGAAGTTAGGATAGAGTTGGGTACTAGAGAGAGAGCTGAAGTGTTGTCCTTGTCACTTGACTATGATTCAAATCTACAAAATTCATTGCCTGTAGCCTTAATTTAGCTTCTTATTGCAAAATCAATAAACAGTTGATGAATCTGACAGTAAAACTAAGTTTTGAGAACATCTGTTTTTATATTTTATTGAGGTCCTACTTTTTCTACAACTATGTCCTAGTTCTGCTTGAAAGCTAATAGAATGTAAACAGTAAAAGGTACTTTAGAGTGTAAAACTGATTATATATGTTCTAATTAAATTTTGCAAAAATTTCATTTCAATATTCGAAACTGGAATGTGCGATTCGTCATGTATTCAGTATCACACTCTTGGCTGCAGTAGATTTCTGAACGTTTACTATTATTTAAAAATTGTGCTTTTTGATATTTCCTTTCAAAATTTTTTCTATAGTTTGCTTTTATAGCTACAACTTCTTTTTTCTTCAAAATACTGATATATATATATATAAATATATCTTTAAAAGGGTATATGCAAAAGGATTTGTTCAGTGAAACATATATATATTTTATCTTTATGATATCATTATTTATTATGTGATGTTTTTTTATGTAAAAACTCATTTTGAATGAAGAAACTTGCAATTCTTGAAATATTTTAAATAGTTTATTGATATTAAAGTAAAAGTCAATTGATAAGCACTTATTTTTAATTAATATTGATATGTTTGCATGCTCTAAGTATATTTATTTTTATGAAAACCTTATACTTGTGCAGGTAAAGGAGCTAAAAAAGTTGAAGAGGCCAAAGAACGTTACCATAAAATTGCAAAAAAATTGCATATTTTACATAATGACTTAGTGCTGACTCTATGTGAAGCATCTGAATATGAAAGACACTTCCGTACTACCCTTTTACCCGGTCTTCTTTTTTATCAACAAGTAGTTATGGAAGATTCTGCTGAAACCTGGTAAATAGAAGAACATTTTTTTTTCTCCAAATGTTTTTTTTTCTGTAAGATAGATATTAAAAAACATGTATATTTTATTGTTGGGTCAACTTCAACACTTAAGCAGTTGACTCCAGAGTCTCTAGCACAATAACCAATTTTATGGTGCAAACACTGTCCATATTTATGGTTATCTTTTAGTCGATAGCTTAATTACTCCTTCATTATTCTCATGACACAATCACGACACAGTTTCGAGTGGACTCGCTTTATTTTTACTCACAACACTTTTTACATTAGTATCAGAATTACTGGGCATGCTATTGGGCTGGCGCAAACACAGTTAACATATTCTTATTTGAAGACACAACAATACACTCCTAATTCTCTTAATTATACAGATGAGCTTTCTCACCCGAGGAACGACATATCAGCCACATTGCACTGGTTACACCATGCAATCACTGTATTAGTTATTTACACAAATTGTAGTTAAATTGTTAACCACACAAATTGCACAAAATACACTTTAAGAAATGCACTAATAAAAAATACAATTCACAATACAATTCAACAAATAAAAAAAAAAACAATTCACTGGAATTAATTAAAACATACAAAAGAAAAAAAAATTAAAAAATTTTTACCCCAGTAGTATTAATCATGGCATTGGCAAAACCCAAACTTTAGATAGGGAAATTTTTAAAAATTATTTCAAATTGTGTTTTACTTTAATTTCACGAATTTGTTATCCCCCCAAAAATAAACCTGAATAATTTTCCCCTTAACCACTTGTAGGGTGGCAAATTCTCTTCAATTAAGAGCACTAAATCCCCAATTTTTTATATTATTTTTTTCAAACATCCTTTTTGTACCTTTGGCTTTTTGGTTAAGATAACTCGATCCCAAAATTTTCCCACATTAATTGCACTGTTCTAGAAATTTTTTTCCCATTTTTTAAAGGTAACTCTTTTATATTTATTAAGTTGGGCTCAATAATAAATTCGGTTTTCTTTAATAAAAAGTGGGGCCAAGTAAGAACTTCAAAACCCATTCTCATTAGTAGAAAAAGGGGAAAAGGGGGTTAAATTTAGCTTTACCCTTTTTTGAACTTTTCATGGTTTAAAAATTCCCTCAAAATCAAATTTTATTCCCCCCAAAACCCCTTTTAGATGGTATTTAAAAGGATTTAATAGCAGCCCCCCATAGACCCCCCAAAAGTTGGGTGATCTAGGTAAAACTTCCATTAATGCTTTCTCACAAGTACCCCTAGCTAATTGATCACCCTGGTTTTCAAATTCATCCATGAATTTTTTTAATTTCCCTACCCAGCCCCTTTAAAAAAATTTTTTTGGCGTTGTCAGAAAAAAATTTTTTGCACTTTTCCCCTTTCGAGACATAAATCTTTTCAATTTGTAAATGCATCAAAAGTTAAATCAGATACTATTTATGTGTACGGCTTTAAACACAAAACAGATAAATATACAAACATTAGATTTTATCAAATTTCCCCGGGGTGGCCTTTTTTTTTTGGGAAGAAAGGACCACAAAAGTCACCCCCAAAGAGCAGTTGGGGGAAGTAGTAGAAAAAAACCCCTTTTCTTAGGAAAATTCCCATTATTTGAGATCTATAACAGGTTTACATTTAAAAACCCCCAATGCATTTTTCCCAAAATTTTTTCTACAAAGTTTGGGTGACCATTCGGGAGGCCAAAATTTTTGAACATGATTAAAAAAGGAAAAAAGGCACCAACATAAAAAGTTTTGAAGAAAATGTTCCATTATTATACCATGACAATTTATGCGTTTTGGGTAAAATAATTTGATGTTTTTAAATTAAAAAGTAAAAATTTGTATTCCCTTAATGGGCCCACTTTTAAAGCACTCCATCTGAACCCAAAAACGGTTTTAAGACTTTTCAACCCCCTTTGGGCAAAACTTGTTTTTTTTGGAAAGACATTTAATGTCTACTAAAATTTTTGACTTTGTATCCCCCCTTTTTATTGGGAAGTTTTCCCCTTTATCCAACTCATCTGCTTCTAGTGGGCCTTTTGGCTTTGACCTTCCCCCCGGGTTTTTGTTTACGAACCTAAAAATATAACAAAAGATACGGAATTTTTAAAAAATTTGGGTTGGGAAATTGCACAAATTGTTCAAAAAAGTCATTACAAAAAATGTTTAGTATTTTGGACTTCCTTCCCAAGTTTTTTCACCCAACACTGTTTTTCCCATTTCCCTGAATTGTATGCATCGTTTTTTTTCACTAACTTTCCAGTTTTGTTGGATAATCACCCCAGATAGAAACTTTTGGCCCCTTTTTCCCCAAAAGTTCTTGGTTCAAAAGTTTGCCCGGATCAACTCCCGAGAAATCAAATCTGCAGGATTCGGGTTTGGGATGGACATGTCTCCATCCCCAAGGGAACAAATTTTTGAATCTTGGGAATTCTATTCTGCAAAATTTTTTTAAAGGTCCACGGTTCTTTTTTTAGCCATGACAACACTATCATTGAATCAGCCCCACAGATAAATTTTCTGATTCTAGTTTCAAGGCATCAATCACTCTTTTCCGTTTGGAAAAAAGGACAAAGGCACATAACTCTAATCTGGGAATGGTTAGGCCTTTTGGTGAAAACTCTCGATTTGCTAGTAATTAATTTCCCCAAAGTTTTCCTTCTTTTTTTTGATTTGCAATACACTGCAGCTCCATAAACGCCCCTGATGCATAAAAAACCATAAATCTCTATAGATAAAGGATTCTCAATCCCATATCGTCTTTCGATTTGTTTATTTAGGCTCTCTAGCCCTAATTTAACGGTGCCATTCAGAATACCTTTTTTTGGGGAGTGGATCTTTCCAGTCAATATAAGTCTCCAAAGTTTTTTGCATAAACATTTTGGGCCTTGGACACCCCGGGTCCCACAAGTCCCCAAAGGACCCCGAACCCCCCGGCAATAGTTGAAAAACGCTTTTCTTTGTATCAAAATCTTTTTGGGGAATCCCAATTTTAAAAGGGAAAAACGTGTCTTTTACGGGGTCCCAGGACACCCCAATGTTTTTGGTCTCATTTGGTTTTGGAAAAATCGTAGATTTAAATTTAGACACTCAAAAATTCAGAATGATTTCCACAGTTTTTTATGCAATTCCATGCCTGCACTTTTCAAAATTCAAATTAACTGGCGTTGTAGCTCCTTAGCCCTTCAAAAGGTTTCTGCAAAAACGCATCGCCCATGTAGAACTGGCCCAAAGGACTGGTGCTGCTGGGGGAAATTTTTATTTTCTTCATCATAGGACAATTTCCCCAATTTCGAAAGTTTAAATATGGGGCACTGGTCATCCCATAGGTGACCGTTTGGAACTCATTTTTTTTTCTCGGTCATGTTTATTGTCTTTCCACAATATTTGTTCCAGAAAAGCTTTTGGAATAAATTGGGATCATTCTATACATTTTCTTTTTCCGCAGTCAGTTTTAAGGGGGAAATCGAAATCTAATCACCCTGAGCATATAAGTCATTTTTGGAGGGCCCCTCCTTTTAACCGAATATCTTTTGAGGGATAATCCATTATCTTAGGGCTGGGCGCGGGGGGAAGAAAAACCCCTTCACCTTAGTGGTACTTTTTTTTTCCCCCCCATGGGCCCCATGATGCAGTAAGAAAATAGTTCATCTTGGTTTCATTTTAAACCCCCTCATTTCCCCATATTCCCAATTGTTCATATTCTTGCATGAATTTCTTTTACAGTTTTAGATATTTTGGATCTCTTTCCAAATTTAAACCACAGTGCATTTTTAAACCTTTAAAAGGGAATGCCCTGGGAAATTTCCCCAAACAATTTGGATCAGCTTTAAAAGGGCATTTTTAATACATACCCCCCCCTCCCTTCTCTAAATGCCCTAAAATTTTCCCCATAAATTAAAACCCTCATTATTTTTGTTTACTTTTTTTTCCCGTTTTCCCACTTCCCAAATTTTTTGCAATGTTTTTTTTTAAATCTTGTCCCTAACTAACCCGGGAAAAGAACTTTTTGTTTCATTTTGAATTCATTACCACTTTTAACGTATCCCAAAAACCGTGGGTTTTTTAAAAATTAGACCTGAATTTTTTTTCTTAAATTTTTTGGGCTCCCAAAAGTTCAAAAAAAATTTCTGCACCTTTAAAAACAAAATTCCAAATTTTTTCTGGGGAAAATTAAAACGATCATCCCGCTAACTCCCCTATATCTGACAAATTCCCGGTATTAAAAGCGTTAGGAAAAAAATCTTTGGGGTTTTCTTAACTACCCAACATATTTAAATCCTTCAAAAATTTTATTTTCTTTTTTTGAAAAAGGGCGTTTTAAAGCAACCCCTTTAAAAACATAGAGGCATCATTTTTAAAACCCCGAGGGTCAAAGTATTAATCTTTTCACTTTTCAGTTGCAATTTATTGGGGACTCATTTGTAATAAGACCCAAAACCCTACTGCCTGGCCCAACAAACACCTACTTCATGCCAACCCAAAATTTATCCTTAACTAATATAAAGCATTTCCCAATAAGCATTTTTTAATTTTTTTATGACTCAAAGTAGTCGCCACCATTTCTTGATTGTTTATAAATTTTAACCCCAGGAATGAAAAGGAGGGGGAGAAATATTAGGGTACATGGTTGGTTTCTCTTCCCAAGGGCCGGGAAAGGGGGTTCGGGAAAACTTTTTATTTTCTTTTAAAATGAAGTAATTTATAACGGGGCCCTTTCAAATTATGCAATTTTAGGGTTACACTGTTTAACAAAAATTCTGGGAAAAGGAAAATTTTAAAAACACAATTTATTGTTTTTTAAAAAAATCCCACTCTTTTCATTTATGAAAAACTTTTTTTTTTAAAAAAAAGGGCCCAAAAATTTCAAAAGCATGTGCTTCCATTTTTTCACCACAATTTTTTTTCCCCTTTATTTTTGAAAAATACGCTTAAACTCCCTCTGACTTTAGCTGTTATATTTCTGTTTATTTAAATCAAATGGGGTTTTTTTTTTTATTTCCAGTGAAGGACCTGGAAAAAGTAATTGGACTGCTTTTAATTTTACCTTTTTAAAGATAAATAAATATCACATTTTTGCCCCTTAAATTGGGGGTTTTAAAAAAAATTTTTTCCTTGTTTTTCATTAATATGAGTGGGGTAATTTCTTGTCAAAAATTTTCTCATCATTTTTTTCCCCTAAAATTTAAATTCCCCCATACTGACTTTAAAAAACATTAAATTTTAAAAATCGAAGTAATACTCAAATGTTGCATTTAAACCCGACTTTAAAATTGGAAAATAACTCCCCCAAATTTAATTTTTGGGTTTTTTTTTTAAAATCATTATAGCATTCTTTGGGTGTAGGCTGAAATTCTTTTTAAAACTAAATTTTTTAAATTTTTCATAACCCCGCATTTTTCCTCTGACACATAAATCATTAATTATTTTCTCCTAGGATGTTTTTAAAAAAATTCCATTTCCCTTCTTCGGGGAAAAACCTTTTGTTTTTAATGCTTTCTTTGAACTGAAAAAAAAAATTTATATGACTCAACCGTTTAGGGTTTTTAAAAGATAGTTAATGTTTTTTCACTTTTTTTTAACGTTTAAAAACTAATTTTTTACCCTTTTTTGGGGGGCTTTCCCGTTGACAGTGGCCAATCTTGGGGAAAAAACTTTTCCAATATTAGCAAAGGTCAATTGCTTTTTAATTTTTCTTAAATTTTTAATTTTTTTTAACTGTAAATTTGTTTCACTTTCCCGACTGCTTTCGCTTTAATTTTTTTTTTTTCTAACTCTAAATTTTTTTACTTTTTGACTGCTTTTTGCTTTAAATTTTTTTTTTTCTAACTCTAAAATTTTTTCCCCGAAGATTTTTTTAAATTCCCCGTTTTTTTCAACAGCATATAATAAAATTTTAAAATAATTCTTTTCCTTTTTTTTACACTTTACTACTTTCAATTAAAATTTTTTAAATCAAAAAACTTTTGCATTATCTGGACAATTATTTTAATTCCCCAATTAAAGTTTTAACTCGTTTTCTTCAAATTAGCAATTAAAAAAACATAATTTAAAATTTTTCACAAAAATTTAAAAGGGGAAATTTAAAAAACATTGTTTTTCCCCACCTCCCTAACAACGTCGCCCGGTTTGGGCCCCTTAGAATACAATACACATTAGTTTCACTCCCGCCATTTAATCCAATGGGTAATTTTTTAAAACTCCGGTTTGGGTCGGACCAAATGTTATCAACTTCAACACTTAAGAAATTGACTCCAAAAATCCCCTAACACAATAACCAATTTTATGGGGGCAAACACTTCCCCTATTTATGGTTATCTTTTTGTATAAAAAATACCTCCTTTTTCCCTTATTCTCGGCGAAAAAAATCCCAAAACAGTTTAAATTTGGGTTTTTCTTTTTTTTTTTACTTTACAACACTTTTTACATTGATCAAAAATTACTGGGCATGGCCCCCTTCTGCCAAAACACAAAATTCACATATTCTTATTTGAAGAAAAACAATACACTCCTACCCCTTAATTATACAGATTGGCGTTTTCAAAGAGGGGCTGACATTTATTTATTCCAACAAATGTAAAAGTAACTTTATATATACAGAGTAAGTATATTTATATATACAGACTTACAACTGAGTTCCATTCAGACTGTCAGCATAAGTCAAATTTATAATTTTCAGTGCTATTTTCATTGTAAAAAGAACATAAATCACAGAAACTGAATATATGAATGTGTAATAGTTGTACATAATCTGAAAAAGTGGTATTCTACTGTGTTTAAATATAACCTGAAATTAAAAATGTAAAAATAGTAAAAACAAGGGAATTTTTTTTTCATCTTTTTTAAAAAGTTTGGAAAAAAGTTATTTAATTGAAGGGAAAAATCTCATTTTAATTTCTGAAATTTTTATTAGAAAATTTAAACAAAAATATTTGTGAAAATTGTATCAGAATTAATTATTATACTTTTCTCTTAATATTATATATATTTGTTTGTGCATGTGTGTAGTCAAAAATCAAACTATTTATTTATTTTTAACAACATACATACATTTAAATTAAATTACAAATTTATGTTTTGAATTAGAATTTAATGTGATCAATGTGTAGCATTCCCCTTGAAAATTCAGAGGTATCTTCCCTCTGAAGACAGTGCTTTGCTTCTCATATTTTTGTGCAGATGTGCGTTAAAACCAATGTATTTTTTATGTTGAGTTACCTGGATGCTATTAAAATCAGACACACTGACTAATGATAGCATCTCACACTCGCATGAAAGATGATCATACACTCACAAGTAATCATGAGTCTCCTTTTGTACACTCCCTGGGATATACATACCCAACTTTAAAGAACACTGATATATATACAGCAAACTTGTAATCATCCAAAAATTTCACCTAATCTAGACTGCCATAAAAAAATCACAGTTAAAAGGTAAAACCTTTTTCATGTATCTAATGTACTGAATTGAGTTCTCTTTTGTAATTATTTAACCACTGTAGCTGAGTAATCGTGATTGGGAACTCATGGTCCTTAGATGCTCAAGTTCTGATATCACTGTAGACTCATTGTTTAGAGGAGCTAATGTGTGATAGGTGCTCAAAGTCCTCATGTTGGTATGAGGTGGAGGTTTGGAGAGTAGAATGCCAATTTGGGTATCATCCTCGTCACTTGATTGCTGTTCAAAATTACATTCAATGTCATAAGTACACCCTTGTATTGATTCAATGGTAGCAAACAGTTGATCAATGTGCAATTATTTACTTTTTTCTGTCAGTCTTATTTTAGAGTACATAGTACAAAGGTGCATTCTAGACAGCAACTTGCACTACAATGAAAAGGGGTATGATCAAGTTCTATAAAAGATTTTATTTTCTTGAAAACACATTTGTAAAGAACGTTGCAATTTATAAATATTTTAATTACATGAGATGAATGTTTATATAAGCTGAATTTTGGGACTTTTTCTCCCTTTTTGTTTTACACAACCTTTTTCCATGTGTAGAACTTATTTTCGAAGTATTGATAGGTAGTTTCAATTTTAAGTGGATCAAATTCTATTGACACAAAAGAGTGTTGTCTTTAAGTAAAAATGTGTTAGTGTTAAATAAAGTACAGCATTTCAGTAATTGTTTTGTTCTATATCTTAGTACATTTCAATAATAATATAATATTTTATATCAAAACTGATGCCTTAAATTTTTTTTGTGAAAGTACAATGCCTGTAGTATTTAAGAATAATAAAATGCTCTTGTGTAATTTAACAAGAATGTTTTTAATGTTCGAACTATTCTTTCTTTTTGTAGGAAGACGATCCTGCAAGAATTCTTTGAAATTATTGATCCTCTTTCTGAACAGTTTCAAGCTGTTCACATGAGAATCAGTAAAAGTATTGAAGTGATTGACAGCATAGATGAGTACAATGATTTTATTCGTAAAAATCGGTAAGGTTCATTTTTTTGGAAAGGAAAAGTGTATTTAAACATCATTGAATATTTTTGTACTGCTGTAAAGTATTATGAAATTAATTTCATTTTTATTCTGAGATTAATATCCCTTTCATATAAAACTACTAATTAACTTCATGATATTTTAATAACTTTTATCTGTTACTTTGAAATTACTGAAAGCATTTTTGGTACTTTTCTGTTATTCTAATGCTACTTGGCACCTTTTTTATTTTGACAATTTTTCTTGGAATGAAATGTCATCAATTTGCCTTGACCTTTAGTTTTATGAAAGCCTCGTACAATGGAAAGAAATGGGCCCCATTTTGACATGGAAAATGTATGGTGTGATTATAATGGATAAGTACCATAATTTATAGCATTTTGATTCTAAATAAAAACAGATTTTCTGATTTGAATGGGAATAGAATTTTCAAAATTAATTTATATTTCAGTTTTGTTAAAATTAAGCTGTTTTTGTAATAATGAAGTATCCAAAATTTAAGTTATTTTTGTAGTTTCAATTTCTTTCCTTCCTCAGTAACATGACAGCCCAGGGTGGGTCTTGACCTTCTCAAGAAGCCTTTTCCAGGCCAGCCTTCTTCCTGCTAGTGTTCTTCAATTCCTAGTTCTTAAAACTAGGAGATCTTTTAGGCCATCAATCCATCTAAGATTTAGCCTACCCTTTCTTTGTGTGCCAACTGGTTGAGCATTGAAGGCTTTTTTAGTGGTGCGGTCTTCGTTCATTCTGATAACCGTGACCTGCCCATTTAATTCATTGTATTTTGATGAAGTTAACAATGTCATTAGATTCCTTATATGATTGATAAAACTCTGAATTTGATCTTCTTTGCCATGTTCCATTTTCCTGAATTCCTCCAAAAATAAATCTTAAAATCTTCCTTTCGTAGATACTTATCATGTTCTCATCTGTTCGATACATGGACCAAGTTTCACATGCATAAGTTAATACAAATCTTAAGACTTTTATACAATAAAACCTTTGTTTTAGTTTCAATTTAGTGTGAGCAAATATGGTAAAATATACCCCCACTAAGAATTTGTGTGTGTGATTGATAGCTTTTTCAAAATGCTTGCTTTTACAAGTTCTTTCTTATTAGGGGGGGAGATTATATTCTCATATTTTCGGAATTTGCTTCTAATTACACTTCTTTATTAAAAAATTCCATTTACTCTTCTTCCTTCTCAAACGAAACAAAAAAATATATATTGAAATGCAGAAAATCAAATTGTGAGGAAAATGGCATCTATATAACCACAACAAAGCTAGAAATTTTACATAGGTTTCCATAAAGCACTGACATTGGATTATTGGAATTTGATACATTCTTAATTTAGGTGACTTCTTACATGATAACAAAATGCAAGAGTACCCTATATATGTGTGCGTGTGTAATTTCACTGTTATTTTACAAATAAATTAAAAATTTATTCAATAATTTTTAGTTACTGAAAAAAGCTGTCATGTTACAAGAATGGATCTATTTTTAGTGATTTAAAATGTGTATTGCATCCTTTTTAATCTTTTGATTATCAGGTCTGATCCACTGCTGCCAACTGACTTTAAGTATGATGCTTCCCTTCTGAGAGATATTACAGGACCTCTTCGGCCAAATGAACTAATAGCAGATGATTTCACTACTGAAGTATTGTTAGAGAAGTAAGTTATTTTTTAAATAAATATTTAAATTTTTTATTAATTAGTTTTCATTAATCTTTGTTTAATAATATAAAGAGAACTAAAATATTTTTAAAAGGAACTACTGAATTAATTTTATATAAGCTATAGACAGAGAACTATGGAAAGATATTTACAAAATATATTGTTGATTAGTCTGACCTAATATAACAAAAGTATTGGATTTTATAAATAAGAGTTGCGAGTATTTCCTTTATTATTTTGAAAAATACATCTTGTAGTTTCAACCTTGTGTAGTAGAATGGCATATACAAGGAGCGTATTATGCAGCTTTGTAAAGCAAGGTTGGTTCTAAGATATTGTTTTTAGCAATGGTCTTCAAACTGTGTTCCATGGAACCCTGGGGTTCCCCAGAAGGCATACCCAGGGGTTCCACAAGTCAATAAAAAAATCATGAAGAAATAAATATGTATGCAAAAGGGAGTTACACACATTCTCTATGAAGAGTACACAGTTACAAGCTCCTCCTCACTTATTCATTTTGAAAATTTTATTTATATATAATAACTTTATTTTGCAACACTTTTTAAGCTTTTATTATAATATAATAAAAGAATATTAAAACGTTTTATCTTTATACATATACTTCCTACTAAGTTGTGAATATTCTATTGTTTAATATCTCAGGTTCCATGAGATAATTTTGCTCTTATTAGTTAGCACAATGTCTTGCAAAACTATGAATAGTTTTCTAATGGAAAATGCACCTTTTTACATTTGTGGTAAACAACACTGATAATGAAGGCAAAGGAACAACATATCAACAGAGTTGATCTTAAAATCTAAATTTAAGCTAGAACAGCTTTAAACTTTCAGGTTGCAAATTCTCATACAAAATATATGGAATTTTTCACACAGCTATAAACATTTCAATGCCATTCCAAACATTGTGTTTAAGTTAAATATATTTCTTTAAGTAAGTTGCTACAAAAAATGTATAAAAACAAATTAAACTTAGAATATGTAATGCGATTGCATTTAATCTCAATAGACCTAGACTTTGACAGTTTGTGTAAAAAATACTAACATATATCTGAGTTTCTAAATGGTAGACATCAATGGTAATGGTTTTCATGGGTAGGTGACACTTGAATCATAAATTAATATTATTAATGAGTAAATTATATTTGAAGAAATTAGATGAGAATTTTTTAGTAATAAATGAAATACTTTTTAAATTGCCTTAACATAAAGTGCCTAGAACATATTGATCTACTTTAAATATTATTTTGCGGTATATTCTTCGAAGTATGTGTATGGAACGGGGTTCCACAAAAATACTTTCTAGTTCTAGTCGTTCCACAAAAGCTTTTTCAAGTTCTAGGGGTTCCGTGAGTTGAAGTTTGAAGACCACTAGTTTATAGCAAGAAAGAAAATTTGTATTTCACATATATACTGATTTAGTAATTGTAATTCAAAAATGTAATAAGATAAATGTTATGTTTCTTGAGATCTTTTTTAAAAAAGATTATGTAATATATATAAATTCAAACATTATCAAATTTGTACATATTAAATTATGATCAGAGATGTAAGTTTTTTTTTCCATATTTTCATTATGAAGTAAAAATTTTTTTGCATAATTGAGGTAATATATTTTTCAATATAATGTACTACAAATGTAAAAAAAATGCATTTTTTCCTGTTACATTAAATATCTATTTATTGGCAAACAATCATATTTTGTCTACTTCAATCAAGTATCAACACTATGCAAATGATGATAGCTACAAACTGGGCTTCATACTGGAACTGAACCGAAAACTCGAAAAAACTGTTATTTTGGTCAGAATAGAAACCGAACTGAAAAAAACACCATCAGTTTATTTCGGTTCTATATATCTTCAGTCACATTTTGTTACTGTAACCAACTTAGCAATATTGAATCTAGTTGTCAAACGTGATTTTGATGATGGATAACAATGCCAATTTGTAGAGGATGACAGTTCTTCCTTTAATATGGAAGTATTAGTAGGGTACCAACTTGAGTGTTGTTCTCATCACTTAATCGTGGTTCAAAATAACATATTGAAATGGGGGAGGTGCTAATATAAAATTGTGTTCCTTTTCTGAATTTTAACTATATCCATGCAATCGGACGATGCCCAGGAGGGCATCTTACACTCACCAAATAATCTGGATATGTATATTAGTAATAATTACTTTATTTCATTCACCTCACTCATATTTCTCATGTTCATTCACTTTCTGGAGTCTACTCAATACTTTATTCCTCAAAGTGATAATCAAATAACCATTCTCATATTTCTGGTCTTACAAGAACATTCTCTTACTCAAGATTATAACATAATATATTGCTTTGCTCAGGAGTTTTTATATGAGCAATAAAATGTAATTTCTAAATAAATTATTTACCAAAATATTAAAAATCAAATGTATTATATATACCTGATTTTATCAGTACTCGGTTGTGGATTTTTATTCGAGCATGAAATTCATTTATCTCCTATTTAAGTAAAGCTACCGTAAATCACTTAATTAGTTACACAAACTATTTTTTTTTTAATTTATGCATCTCTCTGCTTTTACCTATAGATTTTGATCTATAGATGATCTAAATTATTTCTTAAAAAATAAATCTTGTAAAATAGTCCCAAAGAAATAGAACAGGAAATTCAGTAATTTTTTTGTTGTTCATTTGAATACTTTACAAATGAAATCACGTCACATAAAAAAACTAATTTTTCGTATTGAAATTTGTTCATATATAGAATTCTATATAGATATGTAATTATGATAATATATTTTCTCTTTTTTTAAAAGTACTCCAAAGTTATTAGAGGTTTTATATTAGTTTAATTGTAGATAAGCCAAATAATTTAAATGATTTTTGTTTTTAGAAAGAGGGAATTTGAATCAAAATTGCGAAAATGTGAAACAGAGCTTTTAAAAAAGCAAGAGGATTTGCAACAATATGAAGACGAAATAAAACTTGCTCAATTTGAAGAACGTGACACAGCAACGTGAGTTTCCTTTCTTTCTTTTTTAATTTTATTTAAAAAAAAATAATCTAATATTTGTCTGTATCTGCAGAAAGAATTTTAAATTATTTGCTGTAAAAAATAGTAACCTTTTTACTACAGCTTGTTAGGTATGATTGGAGCTCGTTATGTACCTTAAACTTATATTTTTTACACTACTCCTTTGAAAATTGAGTGTGATTCTTTACATTGATTAGTGCTTTTCAGAAAGTATCAATTAATTTGAAATCGGTTGAATTCTGGACATTTTTCCATGAAAGATATGCAGAACCGTTTTGTTACTTTACTTTGATTACAGGATTAAAGGCCAGCATATACTTTCAGTTTTGTAGTTTAGTTTCATCAAAATGGTAGTTATATATATCTTTTTGTTAGGGATGAAAAATAGGTAACTTATTAAATTTTATTATTTTAGATTTAGTTTTACATTTGTTATGTTTTTATGTGTTAATGAGTGTCATTAAAAATTGACTTTAAACAAGTAATATAAAAAAATAGTTTTTAAGTCAATTCCTACTTAGATCAACAACAAAATTTTTTATTTTAGCTACTTTTTATTAAATAGTTACAATTAATATACATATGTATATACATAGGAGAGAATCACAACATTAAATGGTAATTAGTTTTTTAATTATCATTAAAAGTATAAATTGTCCTTTTTAATTTCAATCAACTGAATGCTTTAACATGTGAGAAAAAAACCTTTTCAAGTTTTGACACAAGTCACCAAAAGGGTGCTAAGATTAAGCACGTGGCTGTATTTGTAATTCTTTAAATAATTAATTTTTATTAATTATAATTAAATTATTGTATTGTCATCCAAAATGATCCTGTATATAAAATTTCAGCTCAATTCAGGGCTTTAAAATGTATTTTATTAACGATTGAAAATTCCACCAAGATAAATAAATAAATATATAAATAAATAAATATATAGACAGTGCAAGCTAATAGTAGGAATTGAAAAATACAAGTTTTGAAATGTAAGCTTATAATAGAACCAAATCATAGCATTGAACACGATAACTAAGAATCATGACATAATTTACTTCTTATATTTCAGTGCAAAGGTTAAAAAAAGAGCCGTAGACATTCTAGTGAAAGATCTCAGTCATTTGCAATGTGTCGAACATATCCTGAATGTTCAACTTCATCTAGTCAATTTTGCATTATCATGTCTTAGTAATGATAGTCTACCTCAAAGCATTAGTGATCAAGGTAATACAAAAGATATTGATGATCAAAGAGGTGGTTCGAAAAACTCAACAAATGAACAGGTACTTTTATTTAAATAAAAGTGAAGAACTTTTGTTGTATTTTGGTTTAGATATAAAAGACTGAATTCCAAAATTGATTACACAAACTATAATTTCAATGAAAATTATTAGAATTTTCTTCAATTAACTTTATTAGTATTTGATGAATGAATATTTCTAGCAAAAACTCTCATAAAAAATAAGCTTTGTCAATTTTTTTAAAAAAAATATGTACAAAGTATTTCTAATTTTAAAGACACATTTTTATTTGACCAAGAAAGTAATGTGAATTGGATAAGGATGTTCTTTGTTGAATGAGTTTTTCAGAGGTTTTGTGGACAACACTATTTTATTAAAGACATAAATGAACAAATATTACAAAAATGGCACATAGCAAATTTGATTGACTGCACACAGCATATGCATTGGGTGTGGTCTCACAGAAGGGATGCATGGGAGGAAGTGGGGAAAAGTGCAGCCATACCACACAATTATTCTTCTGCTAGAAAAAATAGTTCACTTGATTCAATCCAACACACACACAGATAATTATTCCAATAATTTATTTTCTTTAAAGTTATTTCAATCTTGGTCTGTTTAACACATTGATTAGAGGTTGATTTTAAAAAGTAAATAAATAAACCCTCATATCATAATTGCAAAATACCTAGGAAGTTATTGTAATTTGATTAAAATTAAATAGCTTATAAAGATTTCAAGAATTTTGTATTATATTTAATGCCTGTGCTTACAAACATATTGCTATTATTATGAAAATCTTTTTGCTTTTATCATTTTAAATGTTTCTGTTATTTCAGAACACAAATGCCTTAAACATGTTCTTATTGATGTATTATTTTTACAAGTGTGTTGTTTTGCTTCAACTCAAATAACAAGAAATGTTTGATTATTTTTAATTCATTCATATTTTTCTGATTAGTCATAAGTGTTATTTTGAATTTGATTTTAAAATTGTTTATGGTCCATTAACAATTTTGCTCATATGATGCAAAACAATTTTATTTATTTATTCTTAAGCTTATTGCCCTTGGAAACCAAGTGGGCAAGGCTATGGCCAGTTGGTTCTTGCTGAGTCATGTGTTCAAATCCTGATGCACATTAAATCTGATAAATTCAAGGTCCTCATGTTGGTGTAGGACAGGAGTGGCCAAAACAAATGACACTTTGCAGGCCACTTTGGGAAAACATTATAATCCTTGCAGGCCGCATATAAAAATGTATATCTTTATATTAAATTTGAACCATTACAAACATTCATTGGAGTGAAAATTTTTAACAGAATGAATTATTATTGTTTACCTTATTTTGCATGTATACAAACATATATAATATAATAATAATCATGCAATGATCAAATAATGTTTAATTTATTTAATTAGAAAGGTATTTGTTTCTCAATTCTTTCACTTAGTTTTTGCAAGTCAATATCAATGCGTGTATTTAAACATTGTAATTCATGTTGTGGGTTTTCTTCCATTAAGTTTGCATAGGATTTTATGTTTCAAAAATTTCATTTTCAAAAAAAAAAACATGATTTGCAGGTTTAAGTTGATTTAAAAGCATTTGCAATTTTTTGTGCCAAATCTCAAATTGGAAAATTTTTGTTTTGGGATATAAGTGTTATAAAGATCTCTTTTTGACTCTCTAATGTTTCAAAAATGTGTTTTGATCCATTATTGCGTTGTATGTCAATCAGTTCCATTTGAAGAGGAACTGCGGTAGCCCAGTGGTTAAGGTATCGGATCATGGCAGGCATGTCTTGAGTTTGAGCCCAGTACCACTAAAGACCCACCATGTAGGGGAGCAAGGCACATTAAATTTGTCGAGAGCTCTAACATCCTTCTGTTGGTGTGGTGTGGTAGTTAGGAGAGGGGGTGTCAGCTCAGGTGTCGTCCTTGTTCAAAATTACGAGGTCTGTCGCCAAAAGCCCTTGTGTAGCTGAACAGTGCTATGTTAATATTCAATCACTTCATTTGAAGAGATTTAGGGGCTGAATCGATATTGACATGAAAGGAATATATTTCAAATATTTTTTTGTATTTGTCTAAATAAGTGAAAAGACTTTCAAAAGTAGCTGCAAGTTTGCTTATTTCTTTTGCGTATTTTACGTAACTGATATATTTTGAATTTTTAATTCCTTTATCAGTGTTGAAGGTTATTTTGAATCCTATGGGCCACAAAATTATTCAAGTCGGGCCACTGGTAGGCCACTCCTGGTGTAGGGGAAAAGTGGGCATTATCAAAGTATCTTCACTTACTAAATTTTAAGATGTTAGAGTAATTGTACATGGGTTTGAGATTTCCTTTAATTGCTGAATGCTTTTTCTGCTATTCTTAAACTGCATATTTTTTATATTCCATTTTTTAATTAAAGTTTTTTTTTTCATTAGAGAGAAGAATTTAATGTAACATTAAGTAGGAAATCAAAAATCATCATGGAAAAACTGAAGCAGCCTTTTTTTACATTAAAACAAAAGCATGTAAGTTGATTTTTAGTGTATTTTCATCTTGGGAATAAAATTTAAGAGCACAGTTTCAAAGTATGTTTTCCTTATTTAGAATCTTCACTTTTAATAAAAATATTTTATGATAATTGTTTTTTTAAGAAAATGATGCTGATTAACTTTGGAGAGGTATATACAAGATATAGCTGATTGAGAGATGTATATGTTACCGTTAAAGTGTATAATTCAGTTATTTCATAGAATGACTAGTTATTTCATAAAATAATTAGATAAGTCAGTTAAAGTATATAATAGATGAAATATTTCATACTTTACATTGTTATTTTGAAATAATTAGTTATTATAGGAAATAACTTATGATGAACAGTTTAAGTGAAAAATAAATAATTTCAGAAGTTATTTCTGAATTATTTTTGATGTGTTACATCTGCCCTGTCCCTCCTTTATAGTTTCTTTTCTAATGATAACCTGCTTGGGGCAGGGGAGGGCTTACACACTAAAACATCATTTCCCCTTGTTAATCCTATGGTACCACTTTTTTGATAGTATTGGGTTGATATTTGGGGGATCGACTAAATTAATGTTCAGATCCTGAAACCCTGGGGCGCTACCCCCCAGGTGTATCCCCCCTTCTGAGCAGCTTTTTTGCCAATAGCTCGACATCCAAGTCTCTCAGTCCATTCACACCTGGCTCATTTGATCCCTCTTCATCCACTGTATACTTCCACCAATTTTCTTGTTCATCGGGTCATTCTTTCTCTTTCATTTAATCGTTTTAAACAATTTTTAATTTTTTAAACTTATTTAAATTGGCAATAGCTTGGCTTGTATTTGAGTCTCGGCTCTGGGATTTGAACCACAGGTTACAATCATCGAGACATATACATCTAGCCACTCAGCCCTCGTTTAGTACCCTAGGGAGACTTTAGCACTAAAATATCATACCACATTGGTCATCGTACCTGCCTGATTCCATAGATATCCCTATGAGCTTTCTGTACATATAATTTCATTGCAATAATCCTATTTCCTCTTCCCCATTTCAATCTCCCTCTGCTTTGAACCTCAAACCATAGGCCATATTTCATACTTTAACTATAAAGTAATCGATATTCTATAAAATACGTAGTAAAAGCGTAGAATTCAATAATATTATGTTCTTTAACTGACTTGTCTAGTTATTTCATGAAATACCTAGTTATTCTCTGAAATAATGGATTTCACACTTTAACGGTAACATATATACTAAATAGCAAGTAGAGGTATATACGAGATAGTTAAAAACAAGAGGTAAAAGCTAAATCACTGTTTTTCTTAATGTTTCAGGCATTCTTTACATTTTTTGATAAACATTAAATCTTAATTTTTATGCAGACTTAAAGAGAAAATATCTTTAAAAAAGTGTTTTTTCATTTTTCTTTTAAAATGTAAATTAAATTTTATATGTTTGAAAATGATAAACAAAGCACTTTGAATTTGATATTTGTTTAATTAGATTCAATTCTCTTTCATTCCTTAACTAATAGATTTTTATTACAAACTTTGTAAATATTTTTATCAGTTTCCATTTCATAGGTTTGTTGAATTATTTATTATATTAGGGTTATAAACATGAATTTCATCAGTACATTTTTACTTGCTCTTTAACCCTCCCCCTTTTTTCCCTTTTAAGTTTGTGTTTACATTTCTGATAATATCAATCTTTAAAATAGGCTACTTGGTTTTGTTAATATTTATTCATAAATAAAATTTTAGACCATAACAATATTTATTAATTATGCTGTTTGGGATATTAATCAACAATTACTATTATCACTTTTAAAAGTATTATTTTAGCTTAATATGTATAAAAGAATTTCATGTTCTTTGTAAAAGCATTCTACACTTACTGCTTTAACCAAGAGTTCTTTAAAAACAGTATTGCTTTATGGCTCTTTCTTGAGCATATTCCTCAGATTGTTTTGATGACAAATATAAGCTGAAGCTGATAGTATTGTTAATATATTTGCATTATGACCTTCAAATCTTATAACTAGCATATGTGTATATGATTTTGAAATAACAAGTTTCCTGAGGAGTCATTTAAAAATGTTAGTTCTTGTTTTATAAGAGAAAAAAACTAGAATTACGTATTAACTAATAGATTATGCTTTTAAATGTATAGGTTATTTTTTCAACATTCCTCTCTTTGTTCTTTTTTAATATAATAATGATTCTGTTTAAACTGAAATTATAAATTTTGTTTAAAAAGCTGTATTTTGCATGTGAATCTTATATTATAGTATTATAAACTATTAATTGTCACTGGTGTTAATTATTTACTTATAGAAAAATAAATTATATTAAATTTATAGATAATTTTTGACCTGATTTTTTATCTGTTAGGTATCTCCTTCCCCACCTTCACCACCAAACAGAGACTTTCTGGACAATGTTATTGAAAATGAGCGGGCTTCTTTTAGAAGAATAAATGTATGTATTTTTAAAACATGTGTAAACCTAGTTATCTGAACATTGATTCCCCTCCCTGTAAATTCTAGAAAACTAGCTTTTTTTAAATTTATTTAATGGAAAATATTTTTGAAAAGTGATTAATATTTTGACTTTTGAAACTGCAGTCTTGTAAATGCTTTTTTTATTTATTTGAATGAAAATTATTAATATTGTTAAACTTTCAATAAAAAAGACAAATACAAAAAAAGACAAATGCTAAATTGTATGAAAATATGTTTCGTAGACTCTGATTGAAATTTGCTTCGTTTTTATAATAATTGGTACTGCTCTGGTTGGACAGATCATGTTAATTGAATGGATACCACGATGCTATTTATACCTGATTTGTATTACTATTTAAAATAAAAGTAATATTTAAAAAAAACCACCCAAGTACTTGTTGAATTCACATTTTGCATTCAATTGATAATAAAATTCATGCTAGTTCCACTTATTAATTTAATGCCCTTGGACAGTTGAAACGATGTTCATAGTCTGAACATGTGTGAACTGAGTATCTCAAATATCTCTTTTCATCCTGAAGTTTGAGGAAGGAATGGATTTGACTCTATGCCTATCTTAAAACCATACAGTACAATATTCTTTGTTGATTGATTATTATTGAAAGCATAACGACAGAAAATGGTCTCTTCATACCCTGTGGTGAACAGAAATAACATCTTCAGTAGCAAGATGTGGGCTTGTTTGAGGTCTGATTTTTGTTGGGTCTGATCCTGACTTTTCACTCCCAAAATTTATGTGTGGAAAATGTCATCCAGTTTTCATCCTATCGATCAGCTGCATATTTACTGGGATGGGAATTGCTCAGGAAATGCAACATTAATCATACAAATCAGGTTTGAAGCAATGCTAATTTATGAACTTATCTTCTTCAGCAATATTACTTCATAGGCAGTTTCTTTGAAATAACATAAATTATTTTGCAGAATTCGTAATTCATTGAAAAATTAATCTGTTGTACATAAATATTCACATGTTTTAAATATTTTCAGCTTATTTTAACTAATTTGGTATATTACATAAATCTTCTGAGGATAATGCTGCTTTGATTAATTTGTAAATAAACATTGTGTCTGTTTTCTGTAAAACAATGGAGAAAATGATTAATAAGATTCTTAATCTTTGAGAAATGTATCATGTTGAATTTCTGAGCAAAACTGGTATAATTTTGTTGAGTATTTTATCTATAAACAATAAAATGCAAGTATTTTTTTCAATGAGTAAGTCAAGTAATGTAAACAAAATAATTTTCTTTCTATTTAGAGATGATTAAAATAGTTTTTAAATTTTAATTTTTTGATTTATATAATTTTACTTAAGTTTTTAACCATCAAATTTGATAGTTGATTGGAATATAATTTTTTATTTCCTTGTGTATCATTTTTGTTTTTTTCCGATCATAAGTCTGTTTCATTATAAAGTAATAGATAAATATAAATTTGATTAATACTTATTCTTATATGTATTCTAATAAATGCTTCACAAATGGCCTCAATTATATATTTAAAAAATAAATGTTACTTTCAAAGAAAGTTTTTTTTTTTTGGTTTTGCAACAAATATTTTGGAAAAGTTAAATACATAAATCTTAAAAGAAAATGCAAATAAATATAAAGTATATGTACAGAAATGAATAATATATCCCCAAATATTGTAAATTTCTTTAATATTTAGAAATATAAATTTCGTTTTGTGAACTTTTTCAATTTCTAATTTATTACAATTTTCTATATAAATTTATTTAATAGATATTTGAAAGGCTGTTGTAAGAACACAACAAAAGTTAAAGTTTCATTTTTTTATCAATTTTCTTCACATTTCATTGCAATGAACCTTTGCTAGTATTTTGAATTCATGTAAATCTAAATATTTTAAGGAAATTAAAGATACCAGTTATCAAAATGAAGAGTGGTTTCATGGAGTTCTTCCTCGTGAAGAAGTAGTGAGGCTTTTAGTCAATGATGGTGATTTTCTTGTGCGTGAGACAGTACGCAATGATACTAAGCAATTGGTTCTCTCAGTTTGCTCACAAGGTTATAAACACTTCATAGTTCATATGACTTCTGACGTAAGTTACAGTTGTTTTTTTAAATCTTTTCTTTTTCTTTTGATTAATTTTAATGAAATGTGTTTTTATAGCTTTCAATTTCAATGTTTTTTAGTGAATATCAAGACAAGGTAATTTTAAATCAAAGCTTAAATTCATTTCCTTTTTAAAATAATAATTCAAATTAAAAAATTAAGAAATTGTTAGATAAAACTTTAATGAAGCATAATCATCAATTTTTATCTACTCTGTATATTAAACATCTCATCTCAATGCTCTAATGTGTTAGTACATCTAAAGAATGCAGTTTAAATTCTCTTAAGACTATCCCTTTTTTTAAGTATGTATATAAAGCTGGCTCTTGTAAGACTTTTATAATTACTTTACAAAGCAATCAATTATACATATATTATACATTGATAACCTTGGTTAACTATGGCCTTAGCAAGGAATTGCTTATGAACATAAAATGACATGGTTAATGATGTAGCTTATGGGGAAAAAATTTGGAACAAAGAAAATCTAATTTGAAACATGTTCAAGTATAATTATAAAATTTTTGTTCCAAATTTTCTCAAAACATAAAAAAAAATGTGAATATTTGACATATTTTAGGAGCATATTACAAAAAAGAACTCCCAATGGGCTCAATTTATGTAATGTCATAGTCACATGATAGTGAAAGCCACATGATTCTAACCAATCAATTGAAAAACTCATGCAACGTCATAATCACACAATAAAAACTATGTAGTATTTCCAGCTAATCAGTTCACGCACTCCGGTGTTGCCAAGTTTTGCTCTTTGCAGAAACTTTCTCTTAAAAAGTACATTGTATACAAAATGCATTTTATTCAAAAATATAAAGATAAAATATGATTTTTTTTAATTTAAAAAAATCTTTTTGAAGAAATTTTTTTCTTAACATTTAAACATCTTTACCCAAGTAAGAAATTTGAAATTTTATCTTTTTACAAAATAAAACCACAAGTACAATTAGTTTAATGTTTGTTTTGAATTCAATGGAAAACACGTGTTTGTTTTTATCATGTGACTTCATGAATTGAGCCCATTCTTTTAAAACCATATTTATTTTGATCATATTGTTGGTAAAATTTCAGAATCTTGATATTTTTAGATATAAGTTTTATTTCAGCTTGTTAACATCCATTTAAAGCTTGAAATTCGAAAATTAACTCATTTGCTAATGAAATTACTCTGAAATTTAAAGTAAAAATCTTTTTTAAAAAAGCAAGGTCTTTTTTATTAACAAATAATTATACAGTGCATCAGCAGGCATTGGATTTTATTAAATGGTTATGTTTCAAAATTAAGTGAGATGGTTGGCAGATCAAGGACCTGAATAAAGGCCTCTAGTCCTAATATTCATGAATATTGTTTTAATTTCCAGCATTTATTGTTGTAACAATTCGTGATTTCATTTTTTTATAGAGGAAATACAGGTTTGAAGGACCAAGTTTCAACTCCATTCAAGAATTGATCATGCATCAGTATCAATCAGGTCAACCTGTTACTGTGAAGTCTGGAGCTATATTAAGAAGGCCTATACCTCGTGAAAAGTGGGAGCTCAATAATGAGGATGTTGACTTGATTGAAAAAATTGGTTCGGTAAGTTAGCAAGATTATTTTGGAAAGTGTGTTAAATGTCTGATCAATATTGTAAATGAATACATAAAAGAACAGAGATTCCTGAACTGGTACCCCAGTCTCCAAACTTACACATCATGCCAATGGTTAACAACGTAGATCATTATCATATAATAATAAAGTTTAGATTTATATATACTCCAGAGGGCTAGGAAATGCAGGCCCTGGACTCTTATTATTATTTTCCCAGATTTTTTTTTCTGAAAAATTCTTGTATAATTTTATTGCGAACCAACAAGGCATGTAAAGAATCTTAAAATGATTTCTAGAGAATTGACTATGGTATGACAATTCAGTAAATATCACACTCTTCATTTTTGTAAGAGTTAGCTCTGAGAATGTTCAGAGGCTCTTATTGTCTGGTCACTAAGAGAATATATGTTTTGTGAATTCTATAATACTTTGTTTTTCGCTTCCCTTCATTAGAGTATAGCATTTATTTTTAAATTGGAATATAAAATGTAATTGTTATACTCTCTTTTTAAAGCTGATTTAAAATTACACTTTAGAAAGGTGTTTGAAAATAAGGTTTCTGTTCAGTCAGTGTTGTTGAACATTGATGGGATGCTAGTTTTGATCTAATACATTTTTTGTAAATCTAACACCAGTATTCTGCCTTAGTAGCTGACATGTGTTTGTATAATGCTGGATGTTTTGAGGAAGGTTATGAGGCAGCACCATTTCTTTGATTTGAACAAATGACAATATTTAGGGTAGGTAAATTTTATGACTAGGCATAAGGAGAATATGAGTATTAAAGCATATTTCCTAATAGTTAGTCTAGTTTGACATTTTGAAAGTTACATTGAATAGTGAAAAGCACTGTATCATACTTACAAATGTATTCTGTTATTTGTTCGAGCTTGTTAGTGCTTCTTCATGACATATTCTTATACTTCAAATGAGTTTTTTTGTTATGAACTGTTATTGGAAAATCATGCTTACTTCAAAATATATACTTCATTAAATATTTTATTGATGTAATGCAGTACAGTTTGTAATGTTTACTTTCAAAAATTAAATTAATATTTAGTTGATTTATTTTAGGTTTTATTTTTGTAATAAAAAAAAAAATGTTTCATGTATTTGTATTTAAATGATCATAAACAATTTCTTCATGTTTGACATAAGAATATTAAAATGTCTGCAATAAATTTTATGTTCTTTGGTTAATAATTTGTTAAATATTATTAAACCTAAATTCATTTTATGGAATTAATTTATTCCTTACCTTTATATATAAAATTAAACACATTTTCTTTTGTTTGGAAATAAATATATTGAAACTTGTAAAGTATCTTCAAGTTTTACATAATTTAAATGTTTTTAAAATTTTGAAGAAATCATTGTAATTGTTTTACTATTTAATAATAACTGTGCATTCTGATATTTTTATATCTATTTTTCTTCCTCAAATCATAATTTCTCTTTTAAAGTACATAGATGAGATTTATTTTTTTTGTTAGGGTAATTTTGGTGATGTGTATCGAGCTCAGTTAGCCAATTATCCTGAAGAAGTAGCTGTAAAGACATGTCATGTTAACTTACCTGATGTACAGAAACGGAAGTTTTTACAAGAAGGACGAATTCTTATGGATTATAGTCATCCTAATATTGTCAAATTCATTGGAATTTGTGTTCAGAAATTGCCTTATATGATTGTGATGGAGCTTGTACCAGGTATAATATCTTGAAATTAACACTTAGGCGATTGATAATTATGATTAAGAAATGTTAATTTTAAAAAATTGCATGAATATGGCCCTCCTTGTCTATATTTAGATTCTAAAATAACATCTCAGGCATTTTTGTTTTATATATATGTGTGTTAAGTATTATTTTGAGAATTATTTAAGCTTTTTTTTTTATAGTTTACTGGAAGGTATTGCTATTTTTTGATTGGAAAGTAATCTTTTTCAAAAATGAAATTACTCAGTGGCATAACGTACATCCCTGCATTAAGGGGGGCAGGGATTCTAGGGAACTCAAATCCTGACTGACGCCTAGTACGTATTTGGGCTTGGGGCCCTAAAGCTGACTTTGCGGGGGCCTTAATGTTTCTCCTTCGCTACTGAAATTACTTATGTTCAAATTTCACTCGTTATAACAAAACACTTTTGTATAAAATAAAATGTCTTATCTTTTTTTCAATATATATCCTTTTTTTTCAGACCTGTTTGAAAACTCTAGATTCTGCTGTGCATTTATTTATTTTAGTTTCACCCTATAATAATGATTTTCTAGGTTATAATTTGTAGCAATGAAAACTTAAATATGAGTCCAAATTCTAGCCATCAGCATTTAACTCATATTATAAAAAGGATTTAAAATCTAAATGTGTAAAAATTCTGAATCATTTATATAAATATCACAGATCAAGGAGGTTTTAAAAAATTTAAATGTTTGAAGCTTGGGGTTTGTTTAATTTCCTTTTTGTTGTTGCTAATCCTCCGGAAGTCAGACAAGATCCATTAAATCGTTGACTTTCAGTCCAGCGCAAGAAGGGGAATCAGTGTAGATATCTTTAATTTTTAGATCCATGCAACAAATTATGTGTTTGGGGGAAGCCTGGTGATCTTGACTTTTGCACAGATTGAGAAGACCTTTTTGTTCGCTGAGAATGAGAGGCACTTGTTAATGTGACCACTAGCAAGACGAGAAAGTGTAGTCTGGGAACATCTGTCACACTTGAGGACTATGGCCATATCGGGTCTGTTACCCGCATACCAATGATGAGTGGGAAGCTACTCCACCAAATTTTGAGATTTTTTTAACGAGAATAATTCCAGATAGGTAAGGAGTAGGGAATTGGAAAATAACAGCCCTCCTTTGCTAGTTTGTCTGCCATTTCATTGCCGTAAAGTTCGACATGAGATGGGATCCCCTGAAAATGGATATTATGGTACAGTGATATATGTTTCAGTTTGTATAAGATGGAGACACTGATTTTGTCGCCAGCAATAAACCATTTGTAAAAGTGTTGAAGTGAACTACGGCTATCGGAGAGAATCCAAAGATCACTGTAGTTCTTCTTAGATAGAATAGCCTCAAGTCCGTGTCAATAGCTATTAGTTCACTTCTGAAAACTGAGCAGAAATCTGGATTGTGTATTTCCTTTTTGATATTTAAGAACCTTTTTTTTTAAAAAAAAATTGTTATATTTGTGAGGTTTTTAAATCATTTTTGTTAGCATTATTGATATGTACAATGTGCATGTATTTATTGAATTTAATGTATTTTGATTCAATTATTCTTTTAAAGTTATATTTAAAAATTTCATAAAGTAAAATGTTTTTTTTTTTATTACCAGGAGGTTCTCTTTTAAATTATTTACAAAGACATAAGGAAACTTTAACCCAAGAACAACTTTTATCTTTTTGCATTGATGCAGCTGCTGGTATGGAATATTTAGAGAGTAAAAACTGTATTCACAGGTAAACAGATTTTCAAAAATCAATATAATTGCAAAACAAAAATTTGTTGCTCTTATGGTAAAAAAGGTAAATTTGTTTTCCCTATTAAATTTGATTTTGTTTCAATTTTATTTTTATGGGATCTGTTAAAAAATAACAAATAAACTATCTCAATTCCTAAAAGAAAGATATGTTCTTTCACATAGGAATATCAATATTGAACCTGTCATTATCTTTCTGGGATGTGGCTGTTGTAGTTTAGTGATCATGGTAATGAGCTTGTGGCTGGTGTGTCATGAGTTTGAGTCCTAGTGCCTGCTGTAAAGAGGGTCTGATACATGTTAGATCTGTCAGGGTTCGGTGTCCTCCCATTGGCATGGTGTAGTTGTTTGAAGAGGGGGTGCCTGCACAGATCTTGTCTTTGTCACTTGACAGTGGTTCAAAATTACGAGGTCCATCCACCAATAGCCCTTGTGTTATTTTATAGTGCAATGCAAATAAATTTTCACTTGTTTGTGGGAAAATCTTGATCTCATGAATCTATGTAACTAATCAATATTGAACATGAAAAGGCTTACAAAAACAAACTATCATATATTTATACATAACAATAAAATTGAATATTGAGTGGATACTTTTCCACTATCCATTCATTGGAATGTTCCTTTTTTTCTGAAAATTCTTTATAAAAATAAAAAGGCCGAAAGAAGTATATTATGCTTCTTACAAATGATAATTATGTGTTAAATTTTTTATGTTCATTTTTTAACAGTGTGCTTTTTATATCTTACTCAGAGAAACAACTAAATGTTAAAAAAAAAATTTTTTATGTCTGTTTATTAACTTCATGCCAACAATTTGTTGCAATTTTTATTTAAATAGTTTATTTTGCTTTGAATTTATAGTCAGATTTCTTACATTTTCAATCTATAATTCACCAATGATCGGATAAAATGTGCTGAAGGTTACTCAGTGGCATGGAGTTAATATGTAAATACACTGAAATTTTTATATAAAAAAATAATTGAGTAATGAATTTTTTATGGAAACTAATCAAGATATTTTTTTTATCAAGTTATTCTGGAAACAAAATTTAAGGATATTAAGATCAATCAGTAAATTTAGTTATGGATATTTTTACATGTATTTTCTATTTCAGAAAGATTATATTTTCTGTTAGGACAACATAATAATTTTCCCTATTTAATGGCAAAATAGCTTAAGATTAAAAAATCCTTTTTTAAAGTGAATAATTTTAATTAATTTAATTGTTTGTGATAATTACATACACCTTTTTTGATGTAATCAGAGTTTTTGATTCATGAAAACAAAAATTATATTTGATAAATTCCTCTGTAACTAATACCTTAAACAATGGGGAGGAGGAATACAGCAGAATCTTTTAATAAAATTGATGTGAATTTTTGCATTACTTCAGATTATATATATTCAGTAGTTTTGATGAAATATTATTGTATTCTGTATTAAAAAGCTTCTTTTTACCCTCTTGAAAAGAAGTTAGTTAAAAGTAAGCTGTGTTTTCTTATTTTCCTGCATTTATTTGTTACATAGAGATTTGGCTGCAAGAAATTGCCTTGTTGGAGAAAATAATGTTGTAAAATTATCAGATTTTGGAATGTCTCGTGAAACCTTAGAATATGTTGTAACAGATGGAATGAAGCAGATTCCAATCAAATGGACATCTCCTGAAGCTCTTAATTATGGTAAAACCTAATTATTTTAGTATTTTTTCAAATATTTAATGGTGTCTATGTTGTCTTATAAATTTTGTTTTAATTTAGTTTGTGTATGAATAATTGTAATGTAGGGTTAATTAAAATGAGATGCAATAAATATAAGAGAACACGTGTATTAACTTTGAAAGAATTTAAAAAAATTTTAATGTAATATTCTAAAACATAAGAGCAATAAATAGAATTAAAAATAATTGATAAATTGATTACAATGATAAAAAGTGATCAATTGGTGAGATATTAGTTTGGCAAATGTGTTTTCTTATCAATCAAAAAGTAAATTTTTTACCTAGCATCCAACTGAAATAGAGTACAGTGAGAAATTATTCAAATTTATATGATTCAGCTATATTTTAATCTGAATATAATTATATGCATATATGTAATAGAATATTTTATTCTTAAGATAGAATAATGAAAGATCTTAATATTTAATTATACATATTATAGTAACACTTGAATTGCTTCAATTTATTGATCTGTTTAAGGGTAAGAAAAAAGCTTTAAAATTGCTTTTCAATTAAAGGTACATATACATCGTTATCCGATGTTTGGAGCTTTGGTATATTGATGTGGGAGATATATTCATTAGGAAGCATACCATATTTTGGTCTTTCAAATAATAAAGCCACAGAAGCAGTTGAAAGAGGTAATTTTTATATTATATAGTTTTAAATTTATTTTATTATTCAAAATGAATGTGTAGGATAGCATTTGCTGTAAGATGTTTTGAAATTTTTTCTAATTAATTTTTTTTTCGAAGTGCTGACAAATAGAAATTTTTTTTTTTAATTGTTTCTTTGGCTGATGCAAAATTTTTAATTCTTCTGAATTATGTGTAGTTACTAATATTACCTAATTGATGCTATCAGATCAAGGCCTAGGAAATTCATCCTAGCAAGGGACTAGTTTACATCTGTCATTAGCAACAACTTTGAGCACCAAGCAGGTGACAATATGTTTTGACTTCATAATTTTTTGGAAGAACACCCTTAAGGTGGTCGGGAGGCCTCCCACCTCCCTTCCTCTTCCACCAACCTCTTCAGAGGACTTTCAATTTGACAAATATTTAGAATGCCTCCATTTTATAACAGATATGGAGTTCCATGAAATTGAAATTATTTGAGGATGGCTTGCCTGGAGTAGAAAGCAAGATTGATAATGATTTGATTGTACGTGTTGTGCCTCTTCTAATTTGAGAAGAAGCATAATATATGGGCCTCCTCAAGGTACTTCAAGTTCCATAAACACATTAACCAAACTGTGTAATTTATCTGAGTTTTATCAAGAATGAATGTTCTCATCACTTAGGATTTATACTTGATATATGCAAATCTGATAGCTTATTGCTTGCTAAAGTGGTATTTTTAAATATCTCACTTACCCTGTATATAATGAACTAGTTAAATGATTAACCAGATGGGGATGCTATTATAATTACAGTGTGCCTATTTTTTCTTTGAAAGTTTAAAGAATAAAAAGCATTTTTCAAATGTTGTATTTATTTTTTCAATAAGTATTATTTTTCTAGGTTATCGTCTTCATGCCCCTGACAATACTCCACCTGCTGTTTATGATATAATGACAAAGTGCTGGGAATATGATCGTCAAAATCGACCTCACTTTGCCGAAATTCATTCTTCATTGCGCATTTTGGCTGCTTCATCTCAAAAGGAAGATAATGTAGAAGTATAGATTGTTTTTTGTTTTGTTCCTATATTGAGAAAAGTTCTGATAAAGTTTAAAGGATATATTTTCTAAGACAGATAAATAAATTTTCTCAAAATTTAGATTCAATTCTAATCAATGTGGTAGGTGGTTTAGCTGTGATACATATAAATATAATCATTAACCAAGACATTAAACTAAAAAAATCAAAACGTTTTTTAAAATTTTTTATTTTAATATGCATTTAATTAAAAATTTATTGCTTTGTTTCTTCTTTGGATTTACTATTTGCATGTTTAAATATGACGTAATGTAATGTAAAACAATGAAAAAAGTATTTATTTTCTCATTATGTTTCATATTTTTTTCAATAACTAATTTAATATTTATCAACTTCATTTACAATGCTTGATGTTTAAATGTAGTAATCATTCAGTGAATGGTTTTTTATAAAAAATATTGTGTGCATGTTTTTAATATTGTAATTTATTGCTATTGGAAAGAAAACTATGTATTTGTTTTATATTGAAATATATTTGTTTAAATTCAATTTTCTTTAGTTCTGTGTTGGTACTAATCTTATTCACTGTTTTTAATCAGTATTATGTATTGGTGATGTTTAGGAGTATATCTCTCTGTATTCTTAATATTGTTCATTATGGCAAGTTTTTTCCCCTAATATTCATTATTATACAAATTTAAAAAATATTATTCTTGGTACTAGAACAAAGTTTATAATATTTACCCTATATCATAATTTTGGTTATTATATAGGCTTTTGCTTAAAGTGGACAAATATATTTGCATTTAAAAACATGATTTTTAATTTATTTAGTTCTGTATTGATATTAATCCTGTAGATAGTTTTTAATCAGTATTATATCTATTGTTGTTTTTTAATTTGTATAATGCGACTGAAATTTTGGATGTTTTTACTGCTTGTTTTCTACCTAATTTATATGAAAAGACAATGTATTATCTCATAATCTGTTTTTACCAGTACATAATTTTGAGTTTTTCATGGTTTTTTAATGATTATTTCTTGAAACATTTTTATAGAAGCTAGACATTTTATTTGTCATCATTGAAATATATGATATAAATAAAAAACTTCTCATAAGCTCATAGAATGTATTTAAAACAATTTTGTGTGAATTGTTGAAATCAAAACACTTATATACTTAAGTGTAAAGTTTCTTAATGCTCTGAGTTTATTGATTGTTCCTTATTCTTCTAGCATAAATTATTCATTATTTTTTGCTGAGCTTCTGACATAATTTATAAAGAAAACTGTTTTTGATATACTTCAGTTTTTTATTTATTGTTTGGAATTTTGATGTCATATAAATTTAAATGAATTTTTTTCAGCTAAAAAATTTTTAAACCACAATTTTTTAAACCTTTTATTAGATTAATTTATATTTAGTGAATGATAAATATGGTAACAGAAAATTTTCGCGTGTAAAGAACAAAATATTGAAAAAAGATTATAATATTTGTTTTATAGTTTAAATACTGCTTGGAATATACAACCATGTATTTAATTATATAGCTATGTCAATCAGAATTGTGATAATTATGTTCCAGCTAAGCATTGTGATATATCTGCAAGTAATGTCATTTACATGTAACTCATAAAAAATAATACATAACAGATAATACATGAAAGCAAGTTGATGTGATTTGTTTGAAAGATAAAATGTATTGTTTTGAAGTTGCATGACTAATTCTGTGGCAATTAAGTACATGGTTTATTAAAAATATTGATAAATAATTTATATTGATATATAATTTTTTTTAAAAAATTGGCTATGTTAATATCTGTAGTTCTGTAATATACTATTTATATATGCAATTCAAATATTTCTAATGTTTTCTCACAAAGGAAATTTGATATTTTACAATTAAGCATATTTAAGATATTTTATGACATGTGATAAAGATTGAGTAATTTTTTTTATTGGATAAGTGCTCTCTGATGTAAATAAATTTTATGAAAAAGATTATTCAATTTATATTTTAAAAGTATTAATCATTTTAACTGCAGTTATGACTGAAAATCTAATAGTTTGCCCTTCATTTTCTCCTCGTCTTTTTCTTTGTTAAGTCTTATAATTTGAGAAACAGTGGAATATAATTTGGTGGTCTTATATTTTGTGTCGGTGGTACCAGGAATCGGTTTGTACAAAATTTGCTTTTGTGTTTCTCAATAAATTTCTCTATGGTTACTTCAAATTATTAGGTTTATTAACATACTAAAGGAAAACAGTTATAGATGTTAAATCTGACACTTTATATTCTTTCCTCACAGAAGCTGTTATTGACTCCTTTGTCTCATTTTTGCTATAATAAGGTAAAGGTTTTTTCAATATATCATAGTGCATAATAAACTTTAGTAAATCAAGGGAAATCTGTGCATATACTAATGCGATGTGACAATTTTGACTTTCAAATTTGGAATCTGATCATAAATCAAAAATATTGGATTTCTTTTATTCTAAAAATAAGTTTGCATTATAATATCAATTTTTGTATCAAAATAATATTGAGAGAAAAATTTTATGAAAGAATGGCTTGTGTGTTCTATTCATAAAGTAGTCATTAAAGGTATATTTTTGTTATTATTTTTTTCTATCTGTTTGTTGATATACTACTTATTTTGGCACCTTCATGTTAGCAGAATGCCAGTGATTTAATCACCAAAGATTTTATGTTTATGGCAGTCTATTTTATGTCAATGGAAAATGTTTGATGCCCAATGACAATAACTTAACATTTTCTGTGGCAAACAAAATTTTTGAAATTTGCTGAAGATCACCAATGGCATGCGATTAATATGAAAGTACCTTTTTTTTGTTTGTTCAGTTTTCTTGGCTATGTGTCAAGATCTAACTTTCGACTCATTTGATTAAATATAAAGTTAAGTACTTTAAGATTTGTTAGTAAAAAGAACTGTATATTATATTAACTTAATCTGTTTTAAAAATGAAAATTTGTAGCAGTGGTTATGTAATAGTATGGTTTTATTCTTCCTCCATTTATATATGGTAATTCATATGCTTTTTGTTCTCAGTATTAGGTTTCTAATTTGCTTATAATTATGTTCATCTCTATGTAGTTGTAGTATCTAGAATTGGATACTACTTACATAGAGTATTTTTAGCTTAAGGTTTGTATGTTTAGAAGCTTAAGAATGTATTTATAACATATATAGAATTTTGATTTTTTGTTGGAAGTTTGATGATTTAGATATTTTTGTTCCTATAAAGATCATGTAGTATTTGTGTAATTTATCTGTATATCTTAATGAAGTATTATTCTTGCTGGGGATAGTCTGCACTTTTTTATTCCATTCCATAATCTTGTGGCTTTTGAATATATTTATTCTATATAGTATTAAATGACTTGCAAAGGACCGGTGTAGTTCATATTAGTAGTTTATGATGAAACTGTATGTATGTGTAATTGAAAGAGAAGGGAAATTTACCGGATTTTTTTTGTGCAAATAAATGAAGTATTTAAATAATTAAAATTCAAACATGAAATATATGCCAGTTTAAATATATGTACTAGTTATAAAAATTGTGTTAAATTGATATGAGAGTATCAAAATTATGAAGTCTGTCGTCAATAGCTCTCATGTAGTTTTGAAGTTGATTTTAATAAACAAGCATGAGAGTAATTTTAAAAAATCTTAACTTGCTTTAAAAATCATTCAAAATAAGCAAAGTAAATAAACTTGGATCAAGCTGTAATACTTTTTTAGCTAACCAAATTTCCTCTTGTGTATTATGTTTTATATGTATATTAATAAAACACAGTTTAGAATAAAATGTATTCCACATCTTTTGCTGTATTCTAAACAAGAGTTTATGTAGTTGACTACAGTTTCATCATGAGCCATTAGTGTATTATTTATGTGTATAGTCTTAGACTTTTGTTTTATGTGATATATTTCATTACACGATTTTTTAAATATTTTATTGATGTTTTATACCTTAAGTTTTTTTACCTTTTATATACTTTATTCCTAATTTTCTATTTCTTGTTGGGAAAGTAAATGTTTATATGTTGTTATAATCTTTAGAGTATATCTATGTGTATAAATATGTTTAAAAGTTTTTATTGTCTTTGTGTGTATTACATTTCTATATATAAATTATGCATAATCTACAATGGGAATTTTTTTAAAAAAATTTCCAATGCTTTGTTCTTTATTAAAGTTTTTAAGACGAATATTTCTATTCAATGAAATTTGTGTTTTGATAAATAAGGTGTCTGTATTTGTCTTAAAAACTGTTTATAAAATTGAGAAGAAATATAATCAGCAAGTCTGATGAGAGAACTGTGTTAGTGGTTTATATCCAATGTAAAATTTTCTTATTAGATCTGTTAAATCTTTATGTATATGAAGTTTCCTTTTTGCTTAGGTATACCTAGTTTGTACAGTTTGAAAACTTTAAGAATTTTTTAGCATATTGCATTTGTTATTAATGTATAATTAATTTGATTTAGTAAATAAGGGGAGGAAATGCCTCAATAGTAGATTTTCTAGAGATTTATTATTTTTTCTTTTAAAAAAATTGTTTCATTACATGTCTTAAATTTTTAAGGATTTTTTGAAATGCTGAATGTTATTAAAATCTTTAATACCTTTTAAACACCTTTCTCCTTTTATTTAAACACTAAGGAATTTTAAGAACTTAACTTCTCTTTAAAAATCATAAATACTTTTATTTAAATAAAGAAGAGAACTTAAAACATTACATTATTAAAGTTAATTTGTATAACTTCATAATTAGTAAATAATATGTTATAACATTTTTTTTTCCTTCATATAAGTAGTGAGTTACTTACATTAAAAAAAGTTACTTTTGGGCTTTATTTCATTATATAATACTTTTCTTTCAATTTTCCTTCTGTTATTTCTACACCCTATCTTTTTCTAGTTAATTTAAAATTTAATAGATAGAAGTACTTTTTTTCCCTTTTTAGCTTTAAATATATTTTTAAATCAAATTCTTTATTTAATATAGCAAATTTGTAAATGACAAATTAAAAGGAAAATTTATAATATTTAAATTTTATACTTGTAAAAGAATATTGAATAAACATTTTTCGTTCTTTCATAATTTGTGACAAAAATATTATGATAGACTTCTACCTTTTGTGTTATGCCATGCTGTTGCATAAAGTTTTTCTAACCAATTAAGGATTCCAAATCACATTTTTTATTTACATAATTGTTTTCATCTTTAAATTTTTCTTTTGATCTACAATGATGCTTGTTTGTATCTGCTTTTTTTATATATATAAATTCGTTTGTATTAATACTTTTTCAGTATTAATCTTAACAAAGTAAAATTTGAATTGATTTCTGTAATCAATTATAAACTTGACATTATTATTAAAAATTTTGAAATTTCCTTTTTTCTTATAGTTTGAATCTAATAAATAATGTTATTAATTACTTTTCCCCCATTATGCTGTTGTCAATCACAAGGTTGAATTGAAGGCATTTTATTCAAAAAAATTTTAACGCTTATAGTTTTTAAAAAAATATTTTCATTTACTTCAAATTATTCAATTCTCATTCTTTCATATAAAATTTAAAAGATGTAATTAATTTTTGACAAATGAAATATTTGAAATAGGATTCTTAAAAAAGGTATTAAATGAAATCAAATATATTTCTAAAACAATAAATTAAATTTGGAATAAGATAATACGTGATCATTATAATTACATTTTAACAACTACTTAATTAGTTGATAATCAATTTTTTATAAATAAAAAATTTATAATTGTTTATTCTGAATTTCTCAATGTGTAGATTTTTTAGTATTTTTGAAATGGCTTCTCTCCTTAAGTTAGTTTTGATATTTCTCTTAAATAGTATTTTTTAAATAACGATTTGTATGTAGCATCCATGATTATGTCACCATGTTTGATATAAATGCTGCTTAATAGTTTAAATAATTCAAAGTAATAATGCCTTACTGTTTGTATGTTTATAAATGTTTATATTTGAATGTTTAAACTCTTGTTTTCATGTGTCAAGATGTAGTTTGCATCAGTAACAGTAAGCAATGAAATTCTTTAAATTGGTTATAACAGAACCTATAAATGCACAAGTGATAGCTAAATTTTCTGAAATGTAAAATATATTTCATTTTCCCTGCATTTGGAGCACTGATCAATACTTTTTATTTTACTGTCTCATTTTTTTAAAATTTTGTTTTAAAAAAGTTTTTTCTTCCTTTTGTTTCAAAGAATATTTTTTTGATAATTTGGCTAAAGTTGAAAATAAATTTGGTTTAAAATTTCTTATTCTCTTTGTAAACTTGTCTTCTTTAAATAACTCAGATTTTTTTATAAATCTGATTTAAACTAATGCATTTTGCAATATAGTTTCTTAGATTGTTTAATGAATATCGAAAGCTTTCATTGTAATGTTAGTATTTCTTCTTGTACTAGAGTATAGAAATTTGCATTAAGAAGCAAGTTTACTTGTTACTAAAATACTGATTACCACCTTATTTACTATTGTATCGTAAATTATTTTTGGAGTTGGAACTTTTTATTTGAAGTCTTGTTCTTCGAGTGTTTTAGTATTAATGAAATGTCTTTACCATATTTGGCATTTGTATTCTGAATTATTTGTGTTACTTTTTCAAAAATTTTGTGTATTCTTTTGAAAGTACAAATACTAAATGTGTTGCAGATTTTATTAATGCACATGGTTTGTTTTATAGAATTAAGCTTGCAATTATAATACACTGACTTTTGAAAGCTCGTATTTTAATTGTATTCAAATTCCCCTAATGGTTGTAGGATGCCAAAGTATATTCTGCATATTCTAGCATATAATGCTCACTTATTACACACACAAAAATAAGATTGAAATTTACGGGTGCTTGTTATATGACAGCTATAAAGATAACAGCTTTAAAAATTCAGAAAAGAGGAGCAGATAAAAATTAGATTTCTACATATACATTTGGCCTCTTTTTGTAAATAATTTTTACTTAGCATATACATATTCCATTGTTTTAAATTTGTTTTGAATGATTTATTGATAAACACATCTAGAGGTTAAACTAATAGTGTTTATCTGCCTGGAATAACTGTCATATCTGTGTTGCACTCTGTCAGAATTTCTTTGTATTATATATTAGATGGGATCTGATCATATTCCAAATTAAGAGACTGACTTTTTGGATTCTTTAAAACATCAAGACTCCTTCAAAAACATTTCTTATCCACAATTTTTACATTGTTTTCGTCCATTCATCCTTTTTCGTGCACATGAATAGATTTTGGCATCAATTTTCTTTTGAAAATAACCATGGGTTTTAATATTGCACTGTCCACTAAGTTAGAAGAGCACTATGATGAAGTGAAATGTTTGTTTTAAAGTGAAGTGAGATGGTTGTTTTAATCCATATTTCTTTGAATGTCGTTGACTGTGCTTTTGGTAACTGTTTTTATTGTCCTGCTTTGTATTGGGCTGCTCGTCAACTTATGACCAAAAGGTTGAAGACTAGCATATGATTAAAAAAACCCGATATTTTGAGACCTGTTTTTTTGTGGATCATTGTTGGCAAAAGATAAAGCATTTGCACATTTAAGGTTTCTTTGTAAAAAAGGGTGTGCCTTATATGCTGGAATATATGGTATGTGAAAGTTTGGTATTTGAAGTATTTAACGTATCAGTTTACAAAATGTGAATTATTATTTAGCTTGAAATTTAGATATCTTGAATGTTATCATCCTGTCATAGAAAGGTTATTCAATTCTTATAAACTGATAGAAGTTACTTTTTAATGGCATGTTTCTTGTTAAATTAGTTTGAAAATTTGAATGGATCAGTTATTGCAACAGTGCTTGATTTCAAATAAGTATTTTTAACAAATTGCAAGATGTTTTGGACATGTCGTGTTCTTTAATTGATGAAAATATCCCCGTAATTAGGGAAATAAGGGATAAAAAGTATCTTTTGGTATTGAACAAAAACTTTCAAATACAAAGCTATTAATTTTTTTTATTTATTAGTTACTTATTATTTAGCTAAATTGCATTCCTTAAAAAATGTGTTCAAGAAAATTAACAGATGGATTGCAATGAATTGAAGAAAAAATGTTAAGGATTTTTTTTGTAGAAATTTGTATTAATATATTCTTATCACCACCCCAATGGGATGAATCTACAAAAAGATAGTTTTCAGAAAATTGAAATCTACATTTAAATGATACATGTTTTCATTTTAAGGAAAACCTGATTTTCTTCAAACTAAAATACCGTTTTACTGCCTTCCCATTTTATTGTGCTCTTGGCATGGCACATATGATGAATTCATGGCATGTAAAATGCTGTTTGGTAAAAATGGTCAAACATGTGGATTTGTGTTTCTGATGTGGTGTGGTGGTAATGATATTTCTGGACATTAATCATCAATATATTTATCTGGTGAATAAATGTTTGTTTTATGTCATTTTTCGTCATTAAACATTCTTCATTTGATGCATTTTTTTTCTTCATAAATTAGAGCTTGCTATAACTGATGGTAACTATATTCAATCTTTTCTAAATCTCAATTATGTTATACATGAGCAACATGTATTGGCAGAGCAAATTTGTATTGCACACTGTGTCTTTCTAAGTACAAATAACATTTCTCATTATAAACTACTTCACTTCATGTGGGAATAAAAACTACATTAGTGCTAGAAGAAATCTCATTGAATAAGATATGCTGCCTTAATATAGTTCTTATTTTAATCAAAAAAATATTTAGATTTTGCATGTAATAATTCTTTGAAAACTGTGACATCTGTTAACTAGTTAAAAGTCAAAAAAATGAAGTCTATTGCTGTATACCTTTCCTCTAGTCAAAAATATTTTTTATATAAATTCAATTTACAAACCATTGGAGTATAGTCATGAGATAAACAAAGAAATATTTGTATATCTATATATTTATATTTAATACTGGACTGAACATAATAGTGCAGATCTGTTGTAGAAGCATTTTGTAATAAAAAGTTATAATCTTGTATTATCAAATGTTTATCTGTATTTCTTTTTACTTTGTATCATTAACCAAGACAGTGAAATCTCTGTAAGCTATGATTTAAACAAAAAAATAATTGAGTTTGTACATGTCATGGTTTATTCAAATTATATTTGTGGACTTCAACAAAGTCCAATAAAATATGAGTTATATTAAATGCATTAGCATGGAGAGAATGTATAATTATAAGGAAAGTTATAAATGGGAAAATATGCAAAATTATAGCCTTTAGCACATAGAGTCATCACTTGAAATTTTGCTTTTTTTAATTTTTTTTTTTTATGCAAAAAATTGATTCTTAAGATTGTTCTATATGATGCGATATATATTCAGTGTTTGAGTAGATTAATTTTTTCTATTTAAAAATGTATTTTGCTTTGATATGCTTTATTTACTTATGTTAAAATTTAAAACTACTTAATACTTGCAGAGAGTTATGTTACTATCTTTGGTTAAATTTATTGAAAAGAAGGTCAGATATTTGCTGATATTTGTAAATCATTATATTATATTAACATTTTATTATTCATTTGAAAAAGTAATTTATATTTAATATTTGAATGGACAACTCTCATTTCTCCTTTATATCAAATGTAATTTCTATACTTTGCTTTCACTGAAGTAATATAAGTTTCTGGAGAATACTATTTTACCTCTTAAATCAAAAGGCAAAGTGTTATGTTTATCTTTGGAAATTTTTACAATAATAATAAAATCTTTTAAAAATTGCAATTAAAAATATTGTTATAAGTTTTAATTTTTTACTGCCATTACTTGAAGACTGCATTCTATTCAAATGCCTATTTTTGTGCTTGTGCAAAGTGTCCAAAGAAATTTGCTAAAAAACTAATGTGTGTAATGTCTTTTTTTAACTAAGGTCTTTTTTTTTTCTGCACTGGCTAATAATTAAAACTTAAAAGAACTGCTTTTACTGCATTTCTGTTCCTCTTGCATAATGATTAACAAAATTTGGAGATTTTTTTTTAATGTACATTTTCATTTCACTCATATAAAAGTGTGAATATAATCAAAGCCCTTTACTAGTTACTGGATTTACATCAACTAATAAATGTGGCATTTATAGGCAGGGCTTTGGGTTGCATTTTTGAGGTCATAGCCATTAAATGCATAATTGTAAGAAAAGGAATTATCTGAAGCTGGTATATTTAATGTTATTTGTGCCATAAATTTGGCCTTGAAAAATCTTGTGACCTTTTAGATAAGCAGGGATGTCTTAAGGCTTCTTGTGGTCCTGGGCCCGTATACAAAAGCAGGCCCTGTGGGTCACACAAATATAGGTCCCATATATGACCTTTAAAAGTAGGCAGTTCATAACATACGTTGTCAAATACTCAGGGACATCTTGAGGCCCTGGGCTTCTATGAAAAAGTAGGCCCTCTCCTGTTATTATTAAAAATGGGGAGTATATAGCATGCATTCTCAAATACTCATACAAACAGTAATTTGAAACAAATAAATGTGCACGGCTCATAATCTCACAAACTGGCTCTATCGATAGCTGCACTTCGACTAATTGAGCTGAAGGATTTTTTATGGTACTAGGCCTAGGCCTAGACAACGGCCATCAAAAAGTAATACAGATTTGCCGGTTGACATGCAGTTTGAAATTCTGTTTTTGGAGAATATGTATGGAGAAAAACATTAAAACTATCCGGCCCCCACTGAGGCCTCTGTGCCCAGTTGGCCCATGCCGATAAGCAGTGTATTGCATAGTTTATCTATGTCTGCTTACTAACATAGCCAGTAAATTAATTTGAGGGATGGGGGTTAATATTAATATGTATGATAAAACAATTATATGTGAATTAAATGCATTTGTTTTATTATTAGTTAATTTTACTAAACTAATTTACAGTGATTAATTTTTAATGTGTAGAAGAAAACCAATTCTAATCTATTAGTGTCGATTTCTTCATATATTTCAAAATTGCTTTTATAATGATACCAATTAATTTCTTTTTTAAAGTATTAAATGATGCCCGTGTAATTTCCGTCTTGCCCCTTTTCTTCCCTTTAAAAAAAAAGAATTGACTTTTTTGTTCACTTGGACACGACGTCGAAGAAATTTCTCATTTCCATCGTGGAATATTGAATAAAAAATGCAATGGAGCGTGTCTTCAAGTTTTCTGTTGCTATGGGTATTCTAAGTTGCAAGAACCTTGAATCACATCCAGTTTCTGCCTTTTGCATCCAATAAGCTATTCTAATTACCTTAAAGTAATGGTTTATGTTTTTGTTGCTCATTTCCATCTTATATCCGAATAATTTTCCGCGCCTTGTACAAATTTTCTAATGTCTTCAAATAAATCTCTTAAGATAATCTGGTAATTAGAGGTATTTTGGTTATTATGTGATAATCTAGTGATATATATGACGTACAATGTGAACAAAAAAAAAGATTATTTGAACAATATAACTTTTTTTTTACTTAATAGAATTCTAATTCTGTTATATTTCCAAGGTTTTTTTATGTGATGTACCTTGGAAAATCTTTTAACCAGAATTATTTGGATATTCTCTAAAGAGGCGCTTAATTTTTCGAATGGCTAAATTCATGAAGGTCACATGATAGATACAATTACGTGTTCGCCATGGAATCCAAAACTGACATTAGACTTGGCCTTGTTGTTTCACTTGTAAAATTTAGACAAAATTTCAGATTTGTTAATTGGATACAGGTGTTTAAATATTAAGAATCTTTAAAAAGTTTTCAAAATTAAAATATATATATTTGTTATGCGTGTGCATTTTATTTACCTATGTACACTATTATTGCTTACAAATATATGCTTTTTAAAAGAATTTACTAGAGTTGACAGCAAAGAAGTGCATGAAACATTGATTAGCTTATATATATATATATAACACGTGATTACATTATCATGCAACTATGCCGTCACATAAATTTATGAAGTGATTGGCTGGAAATATGTGTTTGTAGTTATCTTGTGACTATGATGTCTCATGACTTTAGCCCATTTGGTATCAGACATTTTACTTGTGGAACTTATGTTATACATCTTCACCAACATAACTAATAACTGTTCTCTGTTACGTATCTCTTGATTTGGAAAAATATTTAAATAATTAAGTTTTATTGGGAAAGGGTGGCAAAAATAAAGCGGAAGTTCTCGGCATTTTTTCCTAAAAAGATGATTATCAGTGAAACATTTCTGACTTTTTCTAAGCTTTGGCTTTTTTTTAAATAGCTAATACCTTCTTGTCTGTATTATAAAAATCTGCTAAATAATATCACTATAAATGTTTTAAAAAATGCTTATAAATAATTTTTAAAAATGCTTTTAAGCATATTTCCTTGGACACAGCATATTGTAAGTTACTAAAAAAAGACACCAGAAAAAAATGGGCTTAGAGATTTCACTGTACTGATTTAGTCTTCCTACCTTGTGCCAAATTACTCTGATTGCTCAGTCACAGTTAAGAATTGCCTTAAAATTTTTTGATAACTATCCTGAAGAATTTGATACTGCTTGGTTTGCATATTTGACTCAAATTTTAAAATGTTGCATTTGTATAACGTCTTCCAAATTGCTGCTTTTTAGCTCATTAACTAATCTTGAAATTGTTCTCTTATGATAAAATAACTAGTTTTGTAATTTATGCTAGTTATTGTTAATTACTACCTCTTGTTCTCATTGCATGCTTTAGGACTGCATTTTGAAATAACGTTTGCTAGGTCAAATGTTTCCTAATGTAATTTTAGATTCTTGTGTCTAATAAAATTCTACATAATTATCGTTTTAAAAGTTTCGATTTTTCTTTATTTATTGATACAAATATACTGAAAAATGAGTGCTATTAAGTAATAATAAGCGTTCCGGATACTTAAGGTATCCGACTACGTTCGGAAGCGTGATTTTGCAAAAGCGTATAAATGGATAATATGATATTTAGTGTCACTTAGATTAGAGAGAGAGAGAGAAAATGTATATAAAATTGTTTTAAGAATAGTATTACAATAACAAATTATTTAAGTACAATATTTTGACAAAAATGAACATAGAATGACCCATTTTCAAAATATTCTCCTTTTGTAAAAATGCTTCTATTGTAATAATTTTTTGCCTGTATATAGCTCAGACCTCTGTACAGAGCTCAACTAGAATTTTGAAATATATAACTTAGAAGTGGGTTTATCCATGTTTTACGACAACAGAGGGAGAAATTTTAAGAAAAAAACGCCGATAATTATTTCAATGGGTTGTAATCTGAAAATAATGTGAATTTTTTAAAAAATCATAGTTGAGCCTCTACAGAGGTCCTGAGCTATATACAGGCAAAATTTTTATAATAGAAGCATTTTGTCACAAAAGGAAAAACATTTTGAAAAAAGGTTATTCTAAGTTAATTTTTAGCCGAAATATTGTATTTAAATATTTTTGTCAAAATGTCTTTAAACAATTTTATACATGTATTCTAATCTAAGTGACTCTAAATATCATGAAAGTTATCCATTTATGCGCTTTTTTAAATCGTGTTTCTGAATGTAGTCGGATACCTTAAGGTGACTATGTTCGGGACCGCAATTTTGAAAAAGCTTATAAATAAGTAATGTTACTAGTGGTAATATATTAGTTTTTATTATGACACAACACATAGATGGCGCCACTGGACAGAGAATTTGTACGATTTCCTTCTGACGGAAGAGGCAGGAGACGTCGTATCGAACAGAAGCGTGCAACAGATATTTTTTTATATTAAAAAATAAAAGAAAGAAAAGAGTCCTTTGGGGATAATCAAAGATCTTAAACACATTAAAAAGTTTTTCATTTATCGAACAATCAAGAGATTTTTTGAGACCAAAGCATTCCTCACCGAACTAGAAGTAGTCGTCCACGCTTGGTGAGAACACCAGTTGTCGTCAAAGCAGTCAGGGTGAGAACTGGTTAAAATCCTTGTCGAAAGAAGATTTTTCTTGCTAAACATATGAAAACGTGTCAAAAAGAACAATATGATAGATAGTACACGAAGACTAAAGACGTCTGTCGGTGTGATATCAATATAAACCAGTATTAGCCATCACGCGAAGACGATCGTTTTGGCGTGATCGCTAAGATACTCGTTTTCGAAACAGGTGCTCAAATCGAATCTTCCTTCCTTCATTGGTAACCCGGACGTGCAAAGAGAACCGCACCCTTCACGCGCAGCTGTCGTGGCGCCATCTATCCACAGAAAAAGCAATCAAGCCGTCTCACACAAATGACGCAACCCACACAAGCTGTCATGCACGAATGATGCAACAACTCATACGCTCGCCACGAATATGGTATCCATCGTTTGCCTATTCGCCGAATCACTTGTAGGGGGTAGTGTGGCGGTGTGATTTCAATATAAACTAGTAATAGCCATCACGCGAAGACGATCGTATTAGCGTGATCGCTTAGATACTCGTTTTCGAAACAGAAGGTACTCAGATCGAATTTTCCTTCCTTCAGACTTAAGACTATCAGAAGAACAATTGGTCATATTTTTTACAAAGGAATTAAAGCGCCAGAGGTACCTTAAAGCAAAAGCACAGGTATGTCAGCATGCTCATAACGGCTATAGACGAATTCTGCTTATCGACGCGAAACTTTTGACTTTGAAGAATATTTCACCCGCCAGAATCATCGTGTATATGTCGCAGGGAAAATGACGAAATAAGAAATTTTTGATCAAACCCACGAGGGATATGATCAATTGACAGGTTATTTTAAAATAACTTCTCTTCAAGGTCATTTCCCTGATGAAAGTGATTTTATCAAATCCCTGAACTGTTTTAGTGAAATGATGAAATGAACTAGTCAGGATTTTTGCATTGGCAAAATACTGTCCAGGGGGCGGCACCTGGGGGTCGAGTCCTTGTACTTCCTAACTAAACAGGTAGTACTATCGATCCCCCAGATATCAACCCCATATCTTTAAAAAAATGGCACCAAAGGATTAACATAGGGATTGATATTTTAGTGTGTAAACCCTCCCCTGCCCAAAGCAGGTCATCATTAGTAAAGAAACTATGAAGAGGGGAGGGACAGGCCAAGTCGATCAACGCCACCGCGCGCGCTCATTGGTCAAATCAAATATCGTGCGCTTCCCCGTTTTCCTGTTACACATTTCCGTCCCTTTTCACGAAATCCCTCCCACAAATATCCAACTGAGAGGAAAGATGTTACACATAAAAAAATACCAGCCTAAGTTTCTAATTATTTGTTAATTAGTTTCGAATAAATAATTTGTATTTCATTGACTATTGTTGTATTACTTAATTCTACGTATAAGTTTTGAGTGGATGAAAATTGACAAATTTGTAATGGACTTTTTTTTTATTAGAGAAACATCTTCAGAATTATATGGACATTTACAGAATTACGAAAAAAATCGGAAAGATAAATTTACAGCTATTTTGTAAATGATTGAATGTCATTGTGCTGGAAAATTTAATTGTTTGAAGAGAGAAAATTGCATGTACTCTGTTTTCCGCTTTGATTTTACAATCAAAGTAAAAAATCTCATATGAAAAATGTTTCGAGTCCGCAAAGAAATTGTTTAACAACTGAAAATGCTCAAACTGTTTTAAATTGGAAGTTACAAATTATATCCATGATTTTGTGATATGAAAGTAGAGCACATTGCAAGCAGTACGTTCGCATTAAAATTTTTGTTTATCTTTCTATTTAACTATAATGAAGGGAAATACTTATATTTAATTTTGTCTTTCTTACTTTTAAAAAATGTTTAAAAATACATAATTTCTGTACAATTTTAATTTTTGTTGAAGAAATAATTCTATTTTATGCTGTTTATTCAATTCCTATTATTAGCTCACACTCTATATATTTATTTATCTTGGTGGAATTTTCAATCGTTAATCAAATACATTTTAAAGCGCTCCATTGAGCTGAAATTTTATATACAGGATTATTTTGGATGACAATACAATAATTTAATTATAATTAATAAAAATTAATGGATTAAAAATAATTATTTAAAGAATTACAAATACAGCCACTTTGACATCATTTTTGGTGACTTAGCGACCCTTTTGGCGACTTGTGTCAACACTTGAAAATGTTTTTTCTCAAGTTTTAAAGCATTCAGTTGAACTGAAATTTTATAGATACAATTGTTGTGGAGGACAATACGATATTTAATGATAATGAACAAAAATGAATGACCACTCAATGTTGTGATTCTGTCCTATGTATATACATATTTATATGAATTGTAACTATTTAGTAAAAAGTAGCTCAAATAAATTTTTTCTTTGTTGATCGAAATAGGAATTGACTTAATTTTTTTTATATATTACTTGTTTTTATGTTAAGAAATATCATTGAAGGATGGAAAATTAGCATATAATAAAATTGTTAATCTTTTTTATCGACTTCTATTCTTTAACTATGCATGATACATTATCGCGGAATTCGAGTTGTTTTTAAAATGTCCTATGGCCGCGGTAGCTGAGTGGTATAGGTGTCGGACCGTGGCTTGCCTTGTCACGAGTTCGAACCCAGTACCACTAAAGATCCGCCGTGTAGGGCAACGATGTACGTTAAATCTGTCGAGAGCTGAAACGTCCTCCCGTAGGTGTGGTTTGGTAGTTAGGAGAGGGGGTGCCAGCTCAGGTGTCGTCCACGTCCCTTGACCATGGTTCAAAATGACGTGGTCCGTCGCCAAAAGCCCTCGTGTAGCTGAACAGTGCGACGTTAATATTCAATCAATCAATTCAAAATGTCCTACTGTGTGGCACGCTGAGGGCTGCGGTAGCCCAGTGGTTAAGGTATCGGACCATGGCAGGCATGTCATGAGTTCGAGCCCCGTACCACTAAAGACCCGCCGGTAGGGCAGCGATGCACGTTAAATCTGTCGAGAGCTGAAACGTCCTCCCGTTGGTGTGGTGTGGTAGTTAGGAGAGGGGGGTGCCAGCTCAGGTGTCGTCCACGTCACTTGACTATGGTTCAAAATTACGTGGTCCGTCGCCAAAAGCCCTCGTGTAGCTGAACAGTGCGACGTTAATATTCACTCACTCACTCACTCTGTGGCACGCTGAATTCTATTGGTGGATTGGTTTGCCACGCTACAGTTAAAAGGTTACCTATCCCTGCTCCAGAAGTTAAAGGGGAAGAATAATGCTTGCAGAAAGCTCATCATCCGACTTCAGTAATGGTTTGGTGGGGTGTTAGCAATGAAGGCGTCTCGCAGACTCCATTTTGGGAGAAAGGAGTGAAAACCACTGTAAATGTTATCAAAACTCTAACTCAGTTGTCATCCTCGACTTTTGACCATGATTCAAAATTGCGAGGTCCGTCGCCCAGAATCATAGTGTTTCTGAACAGTGCGACGTTAATATTCACTCATTAGAACCACTAATGAAGCCCCTGAACGTAAACTTGTTCATTGGAAATGATTGGAGATTTGGTACTAGTTTGATGTCACGGGGCATGACGCCAAGCTCTGCTTGCCGCGATAAAGGAATCACGCCAAGCAGAGCTTGTTGTCACTAGAATGGAATCCAAAATGATGGCCCAGCGGTATCAAATCGTCAAGAAGATAATTTTAAAAAAATGTTTTGAAATACATTGAAATATATTTCAAAAGAAGAATATAGAAAGAGATTGAGAATAACCAAGCTCAATTAATGAATAACAATATAATATAATAAAAAGTTACATGTACTAATAATATTATGTAGTATATATAATAATAATAATCTTATAATATAATCTAATATTAATTGTATGTAATATTCATATAGTATGACTTAATAATAATAATTATATATAATTATAATCATTGTAATGTAATATTTATAAATATAATAAAAAACAATAATTATAATTAACGAATATTACATGATTATTACATATAATAATAAACGTATTTTTATATTATATTATTAATAAAATAATTACATCATATATATATTAACATTAATAACGAATATCAATTAAAAAGTACTGGGAACTTGCAATATTCCAAAAACTGCAAAAATATCAAAGTAACCCTATTGTAATGTTATCGCCCATCTTGGCGAACATAAAACAACTTGGCGCGTGCTCCGTGATATCAAACTAGTTCCGAGGTTTTAACAGACCCTTACTCATTAGGCTGAAGATGTCCTAGATGTGGTTGAAAGAGAATGTGTCAGACTTCATTGAATACAAAGTTTGGCCTCCCAGCAGTCCGGATTCAAATCCACTCGACTGTATATTGTAGTCAGTATAGGAGGCACAGGTGTGCCACAAACGCAACATGTCAATCAGAACACTCTTAAATGTTCTTTAAGGGAAGCAGCGTTGGAATTTTTCATGGAGGTACTACGTGACTCAATAGATGATTGGTCAAAGAGAATTATAACCCGTGTGAGAAATCCAAAAGGAGATCAATTTGATTTAAAAGGTGCATAATGTTAAATGTCACTGTAAATTAAAACTAAAAAATTTAGTTTTAAATTTGATTACAAAGCTATTTATTTCAACTCCTTTAGAATTGTTTCAGCACTTATGGCATGGCTCGGTATATCGTCGTCAAATGCCATTCCTTTTTGCCCAACGTACTGACCACACTGATAAAGAGATTGGTTCTGCAAAAAAATAAGAAAATGTTCTGGCTATTGAACAACCTAAGCCGCCCATCCGGTATAGTGGTTAGTGACGTTGCGGTGCCGTAGGGCCTGGGTTCGAATCCCGGAGAAGGCATGGATGTTTGTAAATGTATTGTCTTCGCGGCATGGGGGTAATCTAAATAGCCGTCTAGCCGCAAGTCCTCTCGTGAGGTGGGTGGAAGGGGAATAGAGGTGGGAGGCCCCTGCTCCCCCAGAGTGTTCTCCCTCAAATTGGGGTAGAACCGAGCCAAATCGTACTGCCACCTGCATGGTGCTCAAAGCTACGGTTAACAACAGGCGTAAAAACCTAGCTATAAACCACGATGAATTTCGTGGGCCTTGATCTGATGTTACTTGTCGATCAGGTGGCATAAGAAACAACAGATCTCAGAATGATAAATATTTTTATATGGCTCATCGGTTTTCAAAAATAGGAAAGGTCCACACAACTAATAGGCAAGTTCTTTTCGAGTAAATCGTAGTTTTTTTTTTTATTGAACTTTCTCCTAATTACAATAGATTTTTCTTTCAACAGGAAACAAACATCACACATGTATAAATCCACAATTGCGTGGATTAAAAAATCACATAAATTTTGAACACATCAATATAAATCCGTAATCACACAATTTTGTTTAAGGTAAATGAGAGACTTACACAACTTGTTTCCCAGCGTTGTTCTTATGCAGATTGAGAAGAACCTTCTTTGCTTCTAAAATTATCTCTTCCAAGTGTTCGCCATAGACTCATCTCGAGACATCTATTTTTGTCGCCAAAGCCACTCCTAAGTATTATTGAAATAGTATTCTCTTTGCCTGCAAACCATTTTTTCGGCCAAAATATGCTTTCGACTGTGAAGAGAATGAGGTCCAAATTTATATAACATTATTAAAAGTAATACAGTGGGTGATCGGTTAACGAACACTTTCACAAAAGATTTTTGTGTTCGGATAACGAACACATATTCGGATAACGAACACATATTCGGATAACGAACACTTTCAAGAAAGATTTTTTGTGTTTGGACAACGAACACATATTCGGATAATGAACAAAACGAATTCTAACGAACACTTCTCGGCTTTGAAAAAAAATTAATATTAAACATTTGTTATCAATTTGCATACAAAATAAGATCACTGAAAGGAGAAATGTTTAAAGTAAGCTTAGTATTGATAATTACTAAATGAAACTTGAATTAACAATGAATTTAAAGGTCATTCAATAATTATTATTATGACTAAAATCAATACACACTTGAATACTAGAATTTAATATGAATATCAATGTTTTCTGACAGCTGATAAGTTATGGGCGAGTGGATTTGCTGACATGGCAAATAAATTAAACGAATTCTTAATTTTTTCAAACAGTGCAGACTATAAAATATAAAGGTGCCGATGACGCACTACCGCCGTAAAAATTTGTGAAATATGAGAAACGGACTAAAAATCGTTTTTCATCTCTCTTTTGAATTATATTGCTTACCTATTAAACTTTAAAGTTCTATTGGAAAAAAAATTCCAATAGAATATTCATACATATTAGATCATCAGTTTCGGTTTTGATTTAATTTTTTTAGGGTCTCCAGAACAAATTAATCGATTTCACATAGAAGTCTATGGTGAATCGATGATCGGATAGCGAACATAGTCTTAGAACGGATTATGTTCGTACGAACAATTCGGATAGCGAACATAGTCTTAGAACGGATTATGTTCGTTAACCGATCACCCACTGTAATAATATTTGTTAGGTCATTGATTAAAGTTCAGATCATTATTCTTCATAACTTCTAACGAATATGCCTTTTATACTATAATCAAAATTTAAATACAATTTTTGTTAGAGTCGGAGGATGAGCCTTAAAGTTTTCAAAATCCTCATGGTATTTATTTCGCAATAAACATGGGTTACAATTTCAGATTTGAAACAGTAATGAACATTTATTCTTCATGACTTCAAGATAAATTATAGAATTAATAAAAAAAAAAATACGATGAGGTTTTTGTTACCTATTCATTATTACAAGGGATAAAATGGGAAGATCATTTTTCCCAAATCCTCTTTCGTCAGTTACATTTTTATTTTTGTTAACTCTATACTTATTGCAACATATGTATGGAGCTAACTCTATTTATAACTCGATGAAATATCAGATGCTGTTTTTGCAAAGCTGTGTTCGTATTTTATTCTTTTACTGATCAAATTCAACCTTTTCGAAAACAGTTCGCTTTTTTTATGGTATAATGATTATGTTCCCATAAACGAAACTAGATTTGCGAAACGATATATATACAATCTGTCTAAAAAATAAGCAACAAAAAAAGGGGAGGGTAATAAAAGGAAAACAATTTATGAAAACGCAATGAAATTTTCGCAGATTGTTGAACAGAAAGAAGCAGCTACGCAAAATAACAGGAATAAGCAGTTTAAACAATACTGTCCCAAACTTGTTCTAAAAAATATTTAGTTGCAAACATAAATCAGAAGGGCATGTGATCACCTCTACTGGGGTTGCGGGCTCGATAACGACGATTCATATTGGCAAGCAGGTCGTCGATTACACTTTGTGGAATTTGTGTCCATTCTCGAAGAAGACATGTTGTCAAGCCATGAAGGTTTCGAGGAGGATGTCACAGAACAAAAAGACGTCTCCTGAGCATGTCCCAGACATGTTCTAGTGCAAAAGGATTCCCAAACTTTTTTGTCGCATAGACCCCTTGCCAAGTTTTTCGGTTTGGAGTAGACCCTTGCTTACCTAATATTGAATTTTTGCAAATTTATCAATTTAAATTCGTTTTGACAGCTGGTATAGAGCTACTTACTTTAAACGATTCAAAATTCTAACTGAAGTGGTGTATGGTGCTTAAAACTTAAGAAAAAACATGTTAATTAAATTAAAATATTTGATTAATAGATAAAATAACTGAGCAACAAACAAATGATTTGAAAAGGAGGAATAAATTTGGTGCTCCATTAACAAGTTTTCAACATTTGGAATCAATCGAGTCAGGTTTAACATAAAATCTCCTCGGTTAGTAGTGTCCAGACCAACTCCCTCCCCTTCTTTTCCTTTTTGTTTTAGAGATTTTGGCAACCACGATGAAACTCTTTCTTACTAGGAAAAATAATTAAAAATTTTCTCACGAAATTCCAAAATTCGTGATAAATGACAGGTATGTCTTTTTAAAGCTAAAATCAAATACCGCGTCGACGACTCAATTGCAGAAATTGGAACAAAGAAATGAATACCAAGGGTAACGTGCAGCGCAACGAAAAGAAACAGCAACTGCTGAAATGAAACTGTTTTCACATCTATCGCATTACACAACTCTTTGTGTGTGGTTCTGCAAATACTTTACTGCTGCGGAACTGCTTTTACATTTTATTGTAAGGTACATATGCAAATTTTTTGATGCTGTAACCTTTCTTCTTGAGATATTCTTATTTTTATTTATCAAATGCCAGGCCATTGATCATCAGGTCCTCAGACAACGAGCTTTCCAATATTTCTTCACAGTACAGTCCAAACTCTTAAGTGCAGAGCACGCGTCTAGATGAGAAGAGTCCATGACTTGTCCAGAAGCACACAAAACATAAAAGGGGCAGTCAGTCGGATTAAAACGGTACAGAAGAGCACAAAAACAGTAATGCCCATTCAATAATCTATACTCAGCCACAGCAGCACACGAGGAGAGTCAGAGACACAGTTAGTTTTTATTAGCACCCTCCATGATTTATTTTTGGCAGCACTGGTAGCGGCATCTCGCACGAAAGAGCATTTTTTAAAAATCCTTTTGATTTCAAGTTTTGCTGAGTGAAGAGACAGGTCTCTAGTAGATCTCTGGAGAACATCCGTGCCTCTTTTTGCTAAAAGATCCGCCATTTCATTTCTCCAAAGACTACAATGGGAAGGGGCCCACTGGAAGACAACTTTTGGCCTGAAGACGAACAACAAGGCCTGAATGGCAAACTTGAATCCAGATAGGGGGTAACGTAGCAGGCCTCCTCGTTGTGCACTCTGGGTAATGCTTAAGCTAAATCTGCTATAGCAACTGCCGCTCTCTACAAATCTTCTTTTGCGATGCATTCGAATTCAAGTACCAACCGTCCTTTTAAGGATTTGCAACGTTTGAGAATTTTCCCAGTGGAACGCGCTGGTAGTATTTCCGATGAAAAAAAAGTAATTCATATCTTACTGTTGCTATTTTTTTTTAAAGACAAAGTGTAATTGCATCTTTCTGCGACTTTTTTTTTGCATTAAGAACTGGACAATCCCAACTTGATCTGTGCTAGAAAATTCTTTTTTTTTCATCCTACTTTTACAATGGGACACATAATTTTATTCTTCCTATTCCATCCTACTTTTCAATTCAACTGAAATAAAACAATTGATTTCAAGATGTGAGGAAACAGTTATCATTCGCAATGATCAGGTTAACCTAAAAATTGAAAGGTTAAAAAAGTCCCGGAAAAACAAGGTTAAAATTTTGATGGTAGCCCCAAAGATTTACTTTTTACAACATAACTCTTTCATTCACTAATAATTCCCGATTAAATATTCTCTTGCTATGAGAGATAGAGAGAATAATAAATGTTGATCTTACATTCATATATTCATACGTTTTCACTTGTAACTTTTTTTTTGTTCCTTGCAACACCTTTGGAAGTCGATTAACGCAAAATCTGTTGTTTTTCGAAAAATCCATTCTCTTAGCGGATCTTTACTCATTAAAATGAATTTTTCCTAAAAACCCAAGTTTAGATCTAATGGTTCCCAGTGATTTTGAGAAGGCGAGCCTTTTTTCCCCCATCCCCATTCCTAAAAGTGTTCTTACATTTTGAATTTTAATAAAATTTCATGTTTTCGACTAATAAAATTAATATATTTGTAATTGTAATTTTTTATGATATCTGCAGCTTGTTCTTAATGGAAGACATAAAATTTTTTAAAAAAAGGGGTATAAACTTTTTTTTTTAAAAAAATTAATAATCAAAATTACTAAAAAAAAATTTTCCCAAAAGCTTCTTACACTTAAAATTCTCAATTTAAACTTTTAAACATTGTATTTCTTTTTTTTGGGACTTAGTGGGATATTTTTTTAGTGCCCACAAACCACTTTTAAGCGTCTTGGTAAAAGATTTAATCAGTTTTTTGTTTTTCACATCGTTTTTCCCCCCAAATTTTTTTGGTTATTTTTTTACTTCACATCTTGGGGTTTATTTGTCACGTTTTTTTTACATCAAAATCTCACCAGATATGTTTTTTGGGCTAAATAAAGTGTTTGAGGGGGGTGTTTTTTAAAATTTAGGAAATTTTTAACCCCCAGGGGGTACTTTAAAGCAGTGCGCTTGGCGTTATTACCCTGTTAAAAATGAAAACTTCCCCTTTTAAAACCTTTGGGGGAAAATTTAAAAATTTTCCTTAAAAAATTTAAATATAAACTCATACCAACATCAACAAAAAAACCAAATTACCTTTAAATTTTGTGGAAAATTTAACAATTCAGGGAAATTTAAAATGGTTAGATATTTGTCCTTGACATTGAAGAGAAAAAAAAAAATTTCTTAATCCATTGTTTAAATAGGGTTTAAATTAAAATCAAAATGACATCTTTGCTGTACGATCATAAAGAAATTTTTTTTTTTTTTTAAATGCCAAACTGACGATTTAACAATATATTGCTTCAAAATATTAACAGAATAATACTATCATTCACTCTCAAACATCAGAAAAGCACAATTAAAATTTATTCATAGACGTAGTATATAAATGAGATAAATTGTCAGCATTTTTAGTTTTTAAGGCAAATTGATTTCACCCCAATGTCGTATTCTGTTCAATATTGCAGTATTGTTGTCATATTTTTGGAGAAAAATTTTGAAATGATAAAACTTTTGATTCGCATTCCATAAAAAATTACTGAAAAGGAGTTTCAATATTATGTATAAAAAATTTGCTCTAGTTGATGATGAAAATATGTCACATTAAAAATAACTTAAATTATAATAAGATAATTTTATTTATGAATTCTTTAAAAGGAATTTAGCTAAATAAAAATGAATTCAAAGAGGCAGACGATAGCTAATTTTTAGAAATTTTTCTTAATTTTTACATTTGTTTTTTTTAACAACAAAATATTTAATTATTTGAATTTAGTTATAAAAAATAAATTATATTTTGTTACTTAAAATTCAGTAATTTTTATTTATCTATTTTATTGTTTGAACTATTTTAGCATTAAACTACTCAACTTTCCAAAATCAGCGAGCGAGAATTCTCCATCTAATTATGCTTATCATAATAATGACATCATAAAAACCTCGTGATTCACAGTTTTTGCATTGGTTTTTATTTATTAATTTGTGCAAGTTAAAACGAAACAAGTAATAGAAAAAAAAATTTTTAAGTTAATTCCTACTTAGATCAACAAAGAAAAATTTTATTTTCGCTACTTTTTATTAAATAGTTACAATTAATATAAATATGTATATAGTACATAGGTCAGAATCACAACATTAAGTGACAATTAATTTTTATTCATTATCATTAAAGTATTGTATTGTCATCCAAAACAATCGTGTCTATAAAATTTCAGTTCAATCGAATGCTTTAAAACGTGAGAAAAAATATATTTTAAAGTTTTGACCCAAGTCGCTAAAACGAAACCAACGTGGCTGTATCTGTAATTCTTTAAATAATTAGTTTCAGTCAATTAATTTTAGATAATTATAATTTAATTATCGTATTTTTACCCAAAACAATAGTGTATAGAACATTGCAGCTCAAACGAGCGCTTTAAAAAGTGAAAAAAACCTTTTCATGTTTTGACACAAGTGGTCAAAAAGGATGCCAACGAGGCTATATTTGTAATTATTTGAATAATTAGTTTTAATCCATTAATTTTTATTATTATAATTAAATTAGTGTATTGTCATCCAAAATAATCATGTATATAAAATTTCAGCTCAATGGAGTGCTTTAAAATGTATTTTATTAACGATTGAAAATTCCACGAAGATATATAAATAAATATATAGAGAGTGTGTTGAGCTAATATATATATAGTAGGAATTGAAAAAGAAGAGTTAAATATATATAACGCTCTACAGGATTTCATTCTCTCTTCACATTCTATACTTCGAAATTCACGCTTCAAAGACTTCAGAAGAAAAAAGAGAAAACAATATTAGTCTCTGATTACCAAGAACATGAGGACAAGGTCATGTGAAAGCGCTGAAGTGGTAAACCTTAAGAACAATTTCAAGATTATTTTTTTTTATCAGTGTTGAAATTCAAAATGGAAAAACCTATCTTTCTCGGTAAGTTAAAAATTGAAGAAATAGTAGTTTGGGAAGGAAAAAAAAAAAATTGAAATCTGTTTCTATGTGAGTCATGTGTGTGTGAGCTCAATAATAGGCTTAATCTAATGAAACAAAACGCTTAAGTAAATAATCTGTATAATTTTATAACAAATGATCAAAATTTCTTAAAAAGTTACAGTATAAAATGTTTTTGATAAAGGAAAGGGAAAAGATAAATTTTTAAGAGACTTGTTTAAAATAATATTTTTTTCGCAAAAGATACATACAGTAGCCCTCAAAAGTGTTTGTACGCTTACAATTTTCTATAAAATTTAGTGTTTTCAACTAATAAAAATTAATATATCGGAATTGTAATTTTTTTAATAATATCTGCAGCTTATTCTTATTAAAATAACATACATAATCAATTTTTAAAGCCTAGTATAGCTATTATTTTTAAAAATTAATAATAAAAAAAACTACTAAAAAATTAAGCTACAAAAGTCTTCGTACACTTAAAAAAAAATCTCAACATAGCTTTAAATATTGAACTTCATTCTTAATTTAAGGATATCTTAGCATCTATAACAACTTTTAAATGTTTGGTTGTAGACTTCATCAGTTTTTTTGTAATTTCTGCATCGATGTTCTTCCATGCTTCTATAATTATTGTTTTTAGCTCACATTTTGTTTCTCACATTTTGTCACGTTATTTTACTTTTTTAAATTTTCACCAAATATGTTCTACTGGGATTAAATTAGATGATTAGAGGCGTTTTCAGAATTAGGGGACAATTATAGAGATACCAGAGACATTAGTTAAAAGTAGTGCACTTGGGGTCATTATTTTGTCAAAAATGAAGTCGTCTCCTATACCCAAAATTTGGGCGGAAATTTCAAATTATTCTTTAAAATATTCAAATAAAGCTCATAATTTACAATACCATCAAAAAAATACGAAATTACATGATCCTGAAGCCAATTTACACCCTTACTCAAGAATACTTCCAACTCCTGCTTCACTGTTCTAAATGCTTAGGATAAAGTTCCTCGTTTTTTTCTTTTCCAAACTATTATACGCCTGTCGGAATGTTGAATTTGTTACCATCTCAACTAATTTTCCTGTCAATGTGTTGAATTTTCTGAAACTAAATCTCAAGAAATTAATTGGAACAGTGAAGCAGTGACAAACTTTTTTTAATCGCGAAAAAGTGAAAAATAACCCTAAAAAAGAGAAAATATTACTATATATCCAATGTAAATGAAAGAGACAACAAGAATCAAATTATTAGGTTTGGTGCGTATGAATGTCGGATTTTAATTGTGAATATACATACTGGCCATTAAAATTGCTACACCAGAAAGAAATGCAGATAACAAAATGGTATTTATTGGAAAAGTATATTTTACTAGAAACAACAAGTGATTAAATTTTAAAGAAATTCTGGTCCATAGATCATGAGAAATCGGTACCACACCTCTGGCAGTAATAGCAGCACTTATAAGCCTGGGAATTGAGTCAAACAGAGATTGGATGGCATGTACAGGTACAGATGACCATGTAGCTTCAAGATGATGCCACAGTTCATTCAATTCCCAGGAATGGAAAAACCCGGGAAATCGGAAACCCGTAGTACGTACCCCTTTTTGGAGACCCCTGACCTAGGAAATTCAGAATTTCGAGAAATTCTATGATACAGAAAACACGAGTGGAGCAAGAGATGCCTGGACTATGACATTGGAAGGAAATGGACGCTTTTAAGAGAGGTGAAATCTGATTGGTCTTATCACATCAGAGGTTCCTAACAGGAACACTTCGCTTAGGCACTATAGGCACGTGCCTAGGGCGCAAAAGAATTTGGATGGCAAAAAACTATAAAAAATTAAAATTACAGTTAACGTACAACCACCTAGCGTGTGACGAATATGTACGCGACCTCTAAACTAATTCTCTTGGGGAATCTTTGGGCTAGCATTCGTGTTTAATTCACAGCCATCCCTCTCAAGAAGAAACCTTGATATTTAAATTAGTTCGACTATATAAAATCAGAGTTTTGTAATTGTAGTAGAAGAAGCTAAGAAGCTGTTATATTTGCTACGCAGGTGAGATAGAGTAAAGTTGATTTTCGCAGCTTAAGATGAAGAGTGGTGTTTGCCACTGTATTAAATTAATGGGTTGGGGGTTTATAATCAACGATAGATTAGGTTGAGTTAAATTAGTTACTTGCGCATATGTGCTTAATTTTCATTGCTTTCTCCTTTGGCATTCACTTAGAGATTAAATTATTGTTGGTTGGTGTGTTTGTGCAAATAAATAATTGTTGGTATGGAAGCTTCTGGTTCTGCTTTTATTCCTCCTACACCCTTAGGTAGGCAAGACGGTGAGGGAGCAGCTTCGGGGAGGTTGCTCGCAAGCGAGTCATGCGAAAAGCATTTCTGACTACTAGAGAGTATAAAGACTGAAATGACATCTACTATGGAAAATGAAAAGATTATAATAGTTTGATGTTGCTAAGCGCTCAGAATGATATTGCAACGGAAATTGATTACAAGGATGTTATTAACGATTTTGCAACGATCAAGCCTCGAAGAAAACACCTTTCTTGTACCAGTGCAATGTCAGTGACTCAATAAAGAAAAGAACGTCTAAAAGTAAAAGATAGTAAAGCGATAAGCGATGAAAAAAATGATGATGAACAAGTTGAAAACAGTTTATACAATAATGTATACCAGTGACGTAACGTAGCCTCCTCCCGCATCACGAGGGGAAGGAGGAGGGGTAGAATTCTAGGGGGCCCAAAGGTTATGGATTTGCGATTCATAACCCTTTATAAGATCAGACTTGGAACCCCAAACATGACTTTTCTGGAGCACCCTAATGTTCTCCGATATAGCACAGATGTTATACTCTGCACTGTAATTACAGACGATTTCATTAATTTACAAAAGGGTGGGTGATCCGAAATGCTGTAAGGTAAGAAAGTAGCAAGAGTGGCCAAACCATGCCACTATATTTTCTTTACGGTTTTCAGTCCAGGACACGGGTGAGGGGGGTTGTGGATAATGGAAAGACTAAAACTGCACAAGCAAAGAAAGGAAAAAAAGAGGAAGACAGTTAAGGGAAAATCCTTCTTGAACGAAGACAAGGTAAGAACTTGGGATACCACCCTCCTAGGTGACCGTTTCTTTGATTGTCCGCATGAGCTAGAGGTGTAGGGTTTGGAAAAGGAATAGACATTTTTAATTCTTAATATGACTTTATTAAGAATGAAACTTAAGTGTTTAACAATTTAGATAATATTATTTAGACGAGAATCTACAATGAACAAACACACAGTAATAGTTAAACCGAATCGCGTAACTTAGACCACTATAAATACTTAATCCACCTACTCTCACTCCTAATATTATTACAAGTCCTAATATCAAATAATCAACCCTACCTTAATCCAAATTTAGTTTCAATCTTATGAAGAGGCGTCTGGGCGCGCGTGCAATGGTATGCACCTTGACTTAACGGCTTATCTTCAAGGTAACTTCACAATTGGCTGTCAATTCTCGCTTGTATTACTTTCACACATTAACATTCCCCAAATTGCCATTAATCTTGCCCCCCAAAGAACCCAGAGGTCATGTTAAAGAAAAGACGCGTGAGCCCGTCACAAACTGAAGGAGGGGTGTAAGAATTTGAAGTGCCTAGGGCACCGGGAATGTTAAAAATGGCTCTGGTTTCCAAACATTTTTATCTCATCGATCCCTTGCCATGTTTTTCGGTTTGGGGTAGACCTCTTCTTACCTTATATTGAATTTTCGCAAATTTATCAACTTAATTGTCTTTTTTTTTGGCTAGTATAAAGCTATTTACTTTAAAAGAATTACATTTATAACCTATAGTGAATTATACTGTTTAAAACTCAAGAAGAACATGTTAATATTAATTTGATTAAAATTTAATTAATACATAAAATAACTGAACAACTCACAAATTTTTATAATGGGAGGGATGAATCTGGTGCTTCAATAACACATTTTCAACATTTAGTATAAATCTTGTCAGGTTTAACCCTAAATCTCCTCTGTTAGTAGTGACCAGTCCCCTCCCCCTTTTCTTCTTTTGTTTTGGAGATTGGCAACCGCGCTGAAACTTCTCACTAGGAAAAATAATTAAAAACTTTCTCACGATATTCAATGATTTGGGACACAAATAACAGGTTTGTCTTTTTAAAACCAAAATTACTTGTATCCGTTTCTAAACTTTACTTTAAGACCTTCGTTAGTGTCTATTCCGATCAGAATGAAAAAAATTTGTTTCAATGTGACCATATGAATTGATTGTCCGCTGTGGTAGTTAACTTGGTGAAAGCATTCTCGCAAACCTAATTCCAAAATCTGAATAAAGAACAATTAAATGTTGAACGTAAATTGAAACGTCCTGACAGATTGTCTGTGACAAATTGAGAAAATTCGTGACCTCGAATATTATACTGCTTTAGCTTAATTCTGGAAAGAAACGCTAAAACGGTCCTTATTTTAATAAAATGTATCTTTTAGCCTTATAACTGCAAATTAACCTCATTAAATTTAGTAAATAAATCTGTCCAAATAGGTAAAATCTGGTCTCCGCTTGATTAAAAGTTCTTTTAAAATTAAAGTCACGATCTAGTTTAATGAGAGCTATCATATACCCCCATTTAAACCTCATGGGCCTCTAAATTATTATTTCGCTTGCCTGGACCCCTTACAGGTCGTCATAGATCCCAAGGGATCGATATAGACCACTTTGGGAATCAATGACATAGATACATCCACTGTGCATGAATTTGAGCCAGTTGATGATGAGATTTCAAGAATTCTTTTAACTTCCGAAAACTCATTAGTCATCTCTGTTTCGAAATACTTCATAAAATTTACCAAAACGGCGTTTTATTAGAACACCAATAATTTTGTTTTTGTTTGTGTATGCAATGGAGTGAAAAGACAGCAATTAAGTGTGTGAGTAAGTAATCTTGATTTGATTTGATTTTTTAACAGCACTCTCTTCAGCACGGGTGGTCAACTTTTATCGATCAACGAGCTATTTTTTCCAAAGAAATGTTTAATGGGGTATAGACGTGTGCCGTCAAAGAATTTTGATTTGTGACTGGAAAAATAATATAACTAAATACAAACTACTCAAAACTCTTTATTTACCACGAAAAATTGCATTTTGCGCTGTATAGTAGTAAATGTTTTAGTTATATGTGTAATTGTAAAATTAGAGTGGGACTTCTGTGTTGTAGTAGATAAGATGACATGTAACTTATATTAGGATTGTAAGAGGTTACTTTTAGCAGAATGCATGCTTGAGTCATCTACCAAACGATTTCTAAGCGAGTCATTAATGTTTTCCATTTCTGAAAATAATAATTCGCAGGCATAAGCAGATGAAAATATGGTTGAAATAGCATGATCCACAGCTCAGTGGCGCACACAAGGGGGTGTCCTAGGGGTCCGGACACCCCCCATAGCCCTTGATTTTTTTTCTCGATTGGTTATAATCCCATGTATATATTACGTAAAACTTAATTACGTATTTGTTATTCATAATTAATTTTATTAATTAATGCTAATTACTTCAATAATTAATTTTGTATTGTTTTTGTTTCCGAAAATCGACGAAATCAAAATAATATGTTGGGCGGCGTATTGGAGCACAGTACCAAAATGGTGGACTTACAAAACTGGACCCATCCTTTGAAAAATTTTTGTGTGCGCTACTTCAAAAAGTTAAATGTATCTGGAATCGATTTCCATGTTTCCAAAATTTCATACTATTTGCATATTTACCTATATTGCTTGTTAATCTTTCTGTTTCAATCAATGCCAAATTTTTCCTTGTTTCAATAAATTTTTGAATCCATATTGAACTAGACTGAAAATCAATCTCTCCGTTGCATTTCAAATTTTGCCAATTTTCAACCAATCGAATTGGTCACATCAGGGTACACAATGAACTTGAGCGTTTAAAGAAAATCTGAGCAAATCTCGCTGAAAATCGCGACCGATCATTTGCTTTTGTTCGTAATGTTTCACAGTGAACTTTGTTATTTTGAAGTAAACTGCTAACCGTTTTGGTCGGTGGCGTGCCCAAAACATTGTTTCGCGTGCCATCAATGGCACGCGTGCCACTGGTTCGCTATCCCTGCTCTAAGGCAACGCGAGAGCTATTGGGCGGGCACCCAGGGGCCCGGAGGGACTCAGAAAAGCCCGGATAAGCTGGACATAACCACATTTTACGGTTATAAATTTCGATCCTCCAGTGCCAAGGGGCCTGTAGATCTTCTGCACCCAGGGCCCGAAATGACCTTAAATCGGTACTTGGTGGACTTCATAATTTTGAACCAGAATCAAGTGACAAGGACGACACCTGAACTTCCATGCCCTTCTCCTAACTTTCACACCATGCCAACATAAGGACTTTGAGCCACGGCAGTTTTACCCCCTTCACGCAGTGGATCTCTAGTGGCACTAGGGCTCGAAAAAAGCACTTGCCGGCTCGTGACCTTGACCTTCTAGTCTAGTTGTCACATTTTTTTTTGTTAAGTCACGATAGAGATGTGCATTCATAATATGCTTATAATTATAAAATATTATAAATTATTACAATTATGCAGAACATATTTGTAATTAAATTAAATTAGCTGAAATATTCCGTTAAACTGTTTATATAAATAAATTTTTAGCGAAATTATTAATTACTATATTTTTAATAAATTAAGGGGACATGGTACGATTTACACACAAATTTTTTTAATTTAATGATTTACAAGTACGTCACAATCTATGTACAACAAAAGTTGGTATGGGTTTTGTGCGATGACGTGATTGGTATTCGTACAATACTTCTTTTTATGAATGCTTATTGAAAATTTCTTAAGAAATGTGTTAATTCTAAATTCAATTATTTTTTAAGAAATAACTATTGCTTTGATGAAAAATGCATGCCAACTTTTATTCTATGTACTATTAGAAACAAGTGAAAAAAATTTCTAAGTATTAGGCCCAATAGAAAAAAAGCCTTAGCATTTTAAATGAAGACAAACTAGTTATTTTATCTTTCCGAGATAAGTCAGTTTAAAGCAGTGATTCCCAAAGTGGTCTACATAGACCCCCAGGGGTCTATGACGGCTTTTAAGGGGTCCACGTCAGTGAAAAAATAATTTAGGGGTTCATGAAGTGTAAATGGGGTCTACGATAGAGGCTCTTATTAAATCACACCGAGACTTTAATTTTAAAAGAAAATGTAATCAAAGGGAAACTAGATTTTAATTATTTAACAAATTTATTTACTAAATTTAATGAGGTTACTTTGCACAGTTACAAGATGACAGCATATATTTTATTAAAACAATGACCATCATTTCAGATTTTTCTTCCTAGAATTAAGCTAAAGGAGTATAATATTGGACGTAGCGAATTTTTCCAATTTCTCATTTTGTCAGACACAATTTGCCAAGATAATGTTCTTTGAGCCTACGTTCATTTAAATGCACTCTATTCAGATTTTGAATCTAAGTTTGAGAATGCTTTGACTACGGTAAACAAAAAGATTGGACACTATAAACCGAAGAAATTCAGTGTTAAACTCGACAAGATTGATGCTAAATGTTGAAATTTTGTTATTGAAGTGCCAGATTTAACCCTTCTATTAAAAACATTTTTGTTTGTTTCTCAATTGTTTTATATATTATTAAATTTATATAAAATTAATTAACATGTTTTTCTTAAGTTTTAAACGTTATATTTCTCTACAGTTTCAAACATTATATTCGCTATATACTTTTAATCTATCAAATTAAATTGCTCTGTACCAGCTGTCAAAAAGACATTCAAGTTGATCATTGTGCAAAAATTTAATATTAGGTAAGACAGGGGTCTACGCAAAGACGAAAAATATGGCAAGGGGTCTATGAGTCAGAAAAGTTTGGGAACCTCTAGTTTAAAGTTTTGAGATTTGTGCCATATTGGGATGTGAATAAAAACGAACTTAAAAGTTATCACAACTCTGTGTTTTTTAATCTTTGAGTTTTCAAATTTTGTGAGTTTGTAAAAAAGTAAATAAATAATAATTTAGGCTAAAAAATTTAGATTTGGTTTTTTGACCGATTTTTGTCCATTGAATCGTACTGTGTCCTCTTAAGTAAGGATGTGGCGAACACGCTGATACCATGCTATTGGTTGAGCCTCGCGATATATTTTCTATTTATCATCTACTCATTCGATTATCGTCTACTGTGTGATCGCGATGTCATACAGTATTTATTCAATTCGTTTTGAAATACATCTCTTGTTTGGTTTGTCCATAATGGAACTTTTGCGGTGAAATAAAAGAATTAAATTTTATTTTGGGTAAATAAAATTGAAGAAGCAGTCAAAAAGAACAATTTTGTTCATTCAAAATAGAATCACTAATGAGTTCCGTTATGAAGAAATCTAACGATGTATTTCAAAGAGAATCGAACATTGAATGACGTCACGAACAAATATTAGCAAACGATAAAAAATATATATAAATCGCGAGGTTTAATCAATAGCGTCAAAGCAGAACTCAAAAATAATTTTATGACTACCTCACAATATGACATGCTTTTGCAATGAGCTCAAGTCATGACAATCACATGATAAGTGTAATATAAAAGTGTTTTCCATTGAATTTAAAGTTGACATTAAAGTTGTACTTATAAAATCCAGATACAGTTTCATATTTGATAATTGAGTAAACATGTCCAAGTATTAATATTTTCCAAAAAGTTTTTCCAAGATAAAAAATAAATATTCTTCGGGGTTTTTTTTATCAGGTACATTTTTATTGTTAACCAATACGTAGTTTTGAAAAGAAAGCAGCTTCCATAAAAGTCAAAAATTGGCGACAGTGAGACGATAAAACTAGTTTGCTGAAAACACATGATTGCATGAGAGTCATAAAGAATTTATATTATAACAAAAAAATGAAAATAACAAAACTCGATTCAAAATAGAGCTTTTCCGAATGTGCGATGTACCAATTCATGACGTTGTGGAGACCTGTAATTTCTGTTTTGAGAACCAAATCCATCTTTTTTCCATAAATCACTTCAATTTCCTAAAAATTAACTATTAAAAAATAAATAAAATTCTTTCAAATCGAATTCAACTTTTTGGAGACCTAATTTGCCATTTTTTTTTTAAGAATCAAGTTCAATTTTTTGTCAAACGGGAATTCAACATTTTATATAAACCGAACCTAATCATTATAAATCGAATTCAAAGCTTTTGTGTGCTCTGAAAATTTAGTTTTATTTAACCTTTTACAAACTAAATTCTTTAAAAAGTGTAGAGAGATTTCACGTCACAATTCAAAATTCGTATTACAAATATTTTCAAGTTAAATAAACCAATGAATATAAAATTTCTTATTTTCCAGATATAATTATATTAAAGTCCATTGCAATGAGATGATAGAGCAATGATTATGAGGTATCAGGGGTGTTAATTTTGTCTCGAGGGGTAAAAATATAAACAATTTTCAAACAGGTATAATTATTTTAAATTAAATAATTTGAATCTTTTACACATTTTTTACCAAGGATTATGGCTTCAAAAAAGTACAAAATGTTTGAAATATAATCATAATTTTAAAAATTATAAGCATATGAACATAAGAAATAAGTTTGTGTAATAAATATTAAGGTATCCGACTACGTTCGGAACCGTGATTTTAAAAAAGCGCATAAATGGATAATTTTCATGATATATAGTGTCACTTAGATTAGAATACTTGCATAAAATTGTTTTAAGGACATTTTGACAAAAAAAAAAAAATTATTTAAATACCATATTTTGGCAAAAAATTAACTTCGAATAATCTTTTTTCAAAATGTTCTCCTTTTGTGGAAAATGCTTCTATTATAACAATATTTTGCCTGTATGTAGCTCAGTTATCTCTACAGAGGCTCAACTAGAATTTTTGAACAATTCACATTATTTTCAGAGTTACCATCAATTGAAATAATTATTGGCGTTTTTCTTTAAATGTGCTCCCCTCTGTTGTCGTAAAATATGGATAAACCCACTTGTAAGTTATCTATTTCAAAAATTCTAGTTGAGCTTCTGTAGAGAGATCTGAGCTATATACAGGAAAATATTATTATAATAGAAGCATTTTTCACAAAAGGAGAACATTTTGAAAAAAAGATTATTCTATGTTAAATTTTTGCCAAAATATTGTATTTAAATAATTTTTTTTTGTCAAAATGTTCTTAAAACTATTTTATACATGTATTCTAATCTAAGTGACACTAAATATCATGAAAATTATCCATTTTGCGATTTTTCAAAATCACGATTCCGAACGTAGTCGGATACATTAAATAATTTTTGCGTTGCGCACGCTCTATTTTCTGAAATAGTAGCCTCTCTAATATATAAAACTATAGAATTATAAAATGTATCATATTCTTTATAAACCCTACATCATTTAAGTATAATGTATCTTTTGTATGTGTGTGTGTGTGTGTATTTCAAAATATTTGAAAAAAAATCAAAATTTTTAAAAAAAACTTTTGAAAATGCAATTTTTATTTTTAAAAAATATAATTTATTATATATTCTACTAATATAAAAATACTACAGTGTAATAAGGAGGGGGGATACATTTAACTTTATAAATCAACTTATAGCTAGTATAATTAAAGCTACTATTTTAGAAAATAGCATGCGCAACGTAAAACGTAATTAATATTTCTTATAGAATTGTTTCGTATTTTCATATGTGCTTATAATTTTTAAAATTAGGATTATATTTTAAACACTTTATACTTTTCTGAAGCCTCATTCCTTTATAAATAATGTGTAAAAGATTCGAAATATTTAATTTTAATTTCAAAGACTTATATATATTTGAATGTTTATATTTTCAGCCCTCTAGAGAAAGTTAACACACCCCTGAGACCTCTTACAATATTCTTTAATTCAAGATTGCAATTTTTTTTTTTTTTTCATTTTTATTAATCTTCTTAGTTTGAAATTCTTAAAATTTCTGATAATTTTTTTTTAAAATTCCAACTTGGATGAAAGTGCAATTTTCTTTAAAAATTCTGAAATTAGAAAAAATGTAAACGCATAGAAATTTTAACCAATTATCAACTTATGAATAAACCTTTATTTAGAGAGAGAGTTTTGAGTGCGTCTCCATTTTTTTACTAATTTTTCCATCAATACTTATTCAAAAAATTGAACAGACGATAATACCGGGGAATAAATTTGAGTAAGAATTTCATGTACAGAAGGCGAGAAGAGGGGTTTGATTTCCACAAAATGTATATTTCCTTTTCAAATTTTGAATTTATTTCGTGTGTAATCTGACCTGTAATGTTCTTTATCTCAATTCATGAGACCCGGTAGCCTATTGGGCATTGTCACGAACTCGTGGTCGTGTCATCGAGTTGCGGGTTCGAACCCTAGTGCCAATAAAGACCCGTCTGGTAGAGGGGCTGATGCATGTTAAATTTTTCAAGGTTCAAAGTCCTCTAGTTGCCATGGTGGGGAAGTTAGGAGAAGGGCGAGTCATCACTACCTGCTATTGATTGAATACTAACGTCTCACTGCTCAGCTACACGAGGGCTTTTGGCGACGGACCTCGTCATTTTGAACCATGGTGAAGTGACGAGGACGACACCTGAGTTGGCACCTACCCCTTCTCCTAACTACCACACCACACCAGCAGGAGGACGTTTCAGCTCTCGACAGATTTAATGTGCATCACTGCCCTACACGGCGGGTTTTTAGTGGTACTAAGCTCGAACTCGTGACAAGGTAAGCCACGATCCGATACCTATACCACTCGGCTACCACGGTCCCCACTAGCTGTTATGGCTGGGGTTCAGATTTACGGGATCCGTTCCCAATAGCCTTAGTGTTGCTTTTTTGTGCGGCGTTAAAAATCACTCACTTAACTCAATTTAAGGTGGAGGCGAAATAATTTTCTAATTTGAATTTTCCTTTTGCCTAAACTACGTCTGTATTTTTGAGATCATAAGGTTACGATAAATATAGTTTATCAAGCAGCTAACTTTTGTGAATTTAATCTCTTTTTTTTTAAATGCACAATTTACAAATATTCAGCAAATGCAAATTTAGAAAGGAATCCCCGTAATCAAATACAAACATGTGAGTTCGAAACCTATCAGGCTACGTTAGCCTAGTGGTACAGATAACGAACTCGTGACTGGCGTGTCATGAGCTCGAGTCGCCAAAAGCCTACGTGTAGCTGAACAGTGCAACGTAAATATTCACTCACTCACTCGAAACCTAATCTTTTAGACAGTTCTGATCTTTTCTAAAAATAATGATCTTAGCTGGTGTGGTGTGAAATAATGCAGAACTACCGGTGATGGATCTCGTGGTTTTGATTCCTTAAAATCGATAAACGAGGACGGCATTTGAGTTAGCAATCATCATTTACGCCATTCACATCATTCAATGGTGACTAAAACACGAAATGAAAAGTGGAAATAAATTTTAAAAGAATTGCAAAATTAGTTTTTTTTTTTGACAAATACTGTAATTAAAAAAGTGTTTAAAAGGTAAGGGGGGAGGGGAAGAAAGAAAAAAATTGCACATTCCTCCTCATTACAATTTTACAATTTGTTTCCTTTAAAAATGAGAAGTAATTTTTCATCATGTACATACAGAACTGTGATAATTGTTTTTAACTGCCATTAGTGGCATACACAAGGGGAAGGGGTGGATTCCCCCTTCCCCAATTGTCCAACAAATTTTTGATTTTTAATGCAGAGATTATAACTCGGTGCTTTTGTCAACGCCATTTTTAGAATGTAACTCCCCTTCTGTGTACGTCACTTGTGAAAAAATTAATTTTCGATTTCACAAACTCTAATGGAAGAATAAAGGTTCCATTTAATTTATTCTTCCGTTTCTAACGCCCGGGATGAGCTTGACCTAAAAATTCGATTCTGTTATTTAAAATAGACTTTTAATCAAGAGAATGAGAGTCCTTTTTGATGGAAAAAAGATTTAATGGATAAGGAAAATAGACAACTGATACATTTCGCGTTCGAAAATACAGACTCAACTAATACTATTACAGAAAGAAAAAACAAAACACAAAAAAGGAATGCGCTCACAGAGCTACTTTAGTTTAACTATACAAATTCGTTGGCTTCATTCGCGACATCACTGATTGCCTTTAAATTATAACTTCATAACTGAACTAAATTCATTGGCGTAAAAAACAGCCCATGAGGGCTAAGGCCTACTGTGCCTACCTCAGTTTACGTTACCTTAGGCAATACGGTGCATATGCAGATGTGGTCAAGTGGCCAGTATGACACGAAAATTCCAGTTTTAAGTTCCCAAGCAAGCTTGGTACTCATTTATCGACCCATTAAAGGGATGACAAGCTGAGTCAAACTTGTCCAGCCCAGGATTTAAACCCCTGACCCAGGGACGTCTTAAGACTCTTTGAGGCCCTGGACTTAGTGGAATCTTAAGAAATTTTGAGGCCCCGGGCCCCTATACAAAAATAGGCCCTACCTGAGATCTTTAAACGCTGAGAGTATATAGCATGCATTGTCAAATATTCGTTTAAACGGTAATTTGAAACAAATTAACGTGCACGGCTCTACCGATGGCCACATTTCTACTAAATGAGTTGAATGATTGTTTATGGAATTAGGCTTAGGCATAGACACAGACAGCGGTCATCGCTTAATATTAGTCTTTTCCCTTTTGCCAGTTGACATGCAGTTTGAAATTCCCTGGTCTTTGGAGAATATGTACGGGAATAATATTGGACCATTAAAATTATCCGGATCATGATCTTATTAAGACAGAGTCGAGAACGAAACGAGGCCCTCATGGAGGGTGAGGCCCTGGGCCTTGGCCAGTACCTGCTCGGACCTGTGGCGTGGAAGCGCGTCACACTACCCCTCAGCCACTGGCCTTTATCTTCATCACTATAACAAATATTTATATCTAATTCTGTAAAAATATTAAGAGTATCTCATAGTTAAACTTAATTGTTTATGGATCTATTGTGGTTACTATTAGAATAATTTTTACTTAATTTACGGAAGCTTAGTGTGTGAATTATATAAGTAATATTACAACCATAATGGATATTAATATACATTACAAAAAGTTAAATATGCAAATTAAAGTAGTAATTGTTATATTAAGGAATTAACTATTTTAGATTATTTGCAATATTTTTGAATAATTCTTTGTTGCTGTAATTATTATATTTGTTATAAAAATAAATAAAAATTACCCGTCCCCTTCACATAAAAAATAATAATCTAGTTACATTCTTTTAAGTTTTTTTTTTTTTTACTTCGTATATTTGAAAATTAGGGTCTCATAATTTATTTTTTCATGATGAGCATAAGGTGCATCGAAGAAAAATTAAAATTATTTTAAATTGAAATTATAATTATTAAATTCCAATTCAAATATTCCTCTTAACTTATTTTTGTAATCTTTGAATTCTTCCTTTCCATAACTTAAGAGAGAGAAAATCCTAATCATAATTATTAGTATCGATTTGGACATTCCATGTTAGAAAACATTTTTTAACAGTTAGTTACATTTTGTCACAACAGATAGCGCTGTGTACTCCTGACGTCAATGGTGTAATGCTTAAATATCTGAATCTTGCTGGAAATATTTACAAGTTGGTTGTGCATCTATCGTGATGACGGTTAGACTTAAGGTCCAGTCGAATTGTTTTAGTAAAGAAAATCTTAATCAATTATTTGAAGACATGCCTGCTATTACTAGTTACCCATTAAGTAACGTCGTGAGGTAAAGTATCTTCTTACTTCGTTTGGTAGTTTTTATTTTTTCTCCGATATTTTAGTTTCTATTTCCGTGTACCTCTTATCGGGCAAGTGCGCAGTTTATCTGCGTGGCTGTTGTTTATTTGATCTTGCATAGTTTAAAATTTAATTATATTCTTAGTTTAAAATAACATGAGAGAAAGCAAAATTTTTGGCTTATCTTGGGGTTGAAGTCTGCTTGATGAAATGAAATAGTGTATGGAAAGGGAATATAGTTAAGAATGAAGGTCTTGTGACGTCATTGTTCAATGACCGACTTTCTAAATGTAGGGGTACTGTTTAAAACAAAAATGGGGAAGAAAAAAAATCTCATTTTCAATGTAGGCTTAGTTTGCAAGCGTTATTTGCAAAATTATTAATTCTAAATTCTTTAAACACGCGTTCCGAGCATTGCGATGCATAGAAAATGTGGCGAACGAGTTTAGTTTCGGCAGACTATAAAAGGAAGAATGGAATTCACTTAAATTAGAACGAATATTTCTAGAAACTTTATTCTGCCACCCCCTCCTTCCCTCAAGCTTAAATATTTGTGTAAAATTTTATTTTTTTTATTTCTGGCTAAAATAAACTAATTTGGATGGAGGAATGCTTTGCTGTGCATTACTTCATTCATATAAAATAATGCTTGCATATTTCGTATTCGCAATTTCAAGTCCTTGAAGAAAGCGCGTTTCTTTTATTAAAGTCTTTTTTATTAGAAAGTTGATTTTTTTTCTTTTTCATGCAAAAAATATTTTTATATTTTTAATATTTTCGCTGTGCTTAATATTAAAGATTTCGAAATTTTTTTTTCTGGAGTGCTAAGTGGAAAAAACGCGATTATCTGAAAAATGATTTAATCAAGTATTAATAGTTTTGTAGTATTCCATTATACAACTTTTACCCCTTATGCATATTTTCAAGAATTGGTGTTCAATATAATTTCGTTATTAATGTGGGTTGTCAACGTAAATACTGACCTTGACATGTAAACTATGTTTAGGTTCTTTCCACCCTCATTCGTTGAAGATTTCAACAGTGTCTGAAATATCAAGTCTGTTTAAAAGGAAATATAACCCGAACGTACTCGTGTACGTTATTACTCGCTCTCTTCCCATTACTATTCCGACTACTATTACTTCATTGTATTCTAATTACAAATCTGAGGACATTTTCCAACTTGTTAAAAATATTAATGAAATCTATTGCATTAGGAATTTTTTTGCTTTAGTAATGCAATTGCATGATTGTATTGTTTGTGAGTTTCAGTAATGACAGCATTTATATACAGAATAATTACGTTCTACAGGTATGAAGGTTATAATTACAGGTACACAGGTTACAATTCGCCTGTACGTTGTACAGGCTATAATTAAATTCCTGATCCTTAAAATTTTGCCTTTACTTAAATTTCTTGGGGGGAATTTTCAAGAACTTGATCTATAAAAAATTTTTCTGCAAAAACTATTGAAATTATTGGACTATTTCCAGTAAAAAAATTAACTAGGAACATTGGAAAGCATTTATCAAATTGTCATGGCAAAGGCAGAAATGGTTTATACAATTGTGGTTGGATAGTTTTTCTCGTTAGAATTTACTCGGGTAGTTATGTAGGTTTAGAAGATTTAGGTTTCAAGAGCTTGAACTAACTTTGTTTTTCCTTTTCCTACGAATTTGTTGATTTACCTTCTGAAGCCTTGAAACTGTTGTTTTGGTTTTTATTTTCGTATTGCATGAGGACCATAAGAAGCTGTTGTAACTTTAAAACTCCTATAGAGCAAGGATTAAAATGAGTTTCTCGTTATTTAGATTGGTAAATGTGTGTTAAGGCTGGATTTAAACTACCTGTATTGCCTTAACATGGATATTAAAATGAATTAAAAATATTCTGTGAATTAAATAGTTTGAAAATTCTTTTATAAAGGCTGTGTATAAATAAAACCATGAGGAAAATCTTGCTTTCATAAATTAGTTCCATTTTAGTTAAGTTTTTAGATCATTTTTCGTGCTCCATGTGTTTTCGGCATCTAGAGTGAATTATCATCTATTTGAAATGAATTGGTTAGATGATTGGTAGAATATTTGAAATGAGTAAGTTTTAAAAGTTAGTGTACATTTGATATAAGTTTTGAAGTTTCTTGATTTGAATGTGTAACAATTGGAAATAAAATGGGCACTTGGTATTTTTTCCCATAGATTTTAATTTCACAAGAAATCTTTTTTGGAAATGGTTAGCTTTTAAGTTATTTTAAAGTAATAGAGGGATACTTCTATGAAAAGGAATAGAATGTAATATAACTTTTCACAGGAAATTTTAACTCTGTAGGAGGAAATATGGCAAGTTACGACTATTTAGCTAATATTTTTCAAAGCAATTCTAGTGTCATCAATCATTACTTTGTCCTAATGTCAAATTATCTAAATATAGCAGGTTTAAAAATGTAAAATCCCTGAATTTTAGTTATGCAAGAAAAAATCTAAATGTGTTCTAAACTAGGTGTAATCTTCATTCTCTGAATGATAAACTATGTGTTAGGTAACTAATATTTCTTAAGTTAGTGTATAGAAAGCAAACATTTTTTTTTATATTTAAAGATACTTTATGAAATCTGAAGTTATGTAACTTAAATTTATCTGTCGACATAGTTCTAGAATTCTGATTTATATTTTCTCTATTCTTTAATGGGAACAGTATTTTATTTAAAACATCGTACCAGCTAATGGCGTTTTCTTCACCAAACATTACTAGTTTCAGTTTCTCTTATTTCAATGATTATATTTTCTGTTAACAGTAAAGATAAGCTAAATTATTTAAAAATGTACAGAGTATTAAGTCAAAGCTAGTGAAAGAAATTGTATCCTGTTTAGTTTATTAATCCAAAAAATAAACTGTCCTAAATCGTATTCAAAGTATAATTATTGAAATGTTGCCTATCATGTATGTAATGTACTTTATTAATGACCATAAAAAAATATTTACAAAAATAAAATGGTACAAAAACGAAAATAAGAGGGTATGTTTAGGTCAAATAAGTATGGTTAAAATTAGTATAGAATTATATGTATTTGGATTATATGTGAAATTTTTTATATATATGTATAACTTTATTGCATGAAAATATAGAAATATATAAAAGCTGTTTATAATGTATTTATTGAAGTGGGGAACTTGTCATCTTGGCTTAGACCTTGTATATAGTTCAGAATTGAATACATTTCCTTTCTTATAGGTAAAAATATTAATTGGTTATCTTTTATTTATATTAGTTTAACTTGTAAACTTGCTGTTCTAGTAAGGATCTGTTTTTGACCTGCTATAAAAAAACTTCATTCTTTAAGAAATCTTGATTTTTCACTTTTATTTGAAGGAAAAATAAGGTTTTTGTTTGAAAAAACCCTTAAATTTTTTAGAACTTTCTTTGAATTAAACAGATTTATTTGAACTCTTAAGAATTTTTATTGTCTTTTCAGCATGAAGTCTCAGCAGTACTCCATATCTATCGGTACAGGGTCTCTGTGGTGCTCCTGATGTCCCCCATGCCGCCAACGTGTTGCTGTTAAATGCAGAGGGCAGCGGCGTGGGGAAATTTAAAGAGCCCCCTGTGGCTGAATCAGTCTCAGTAAAGGTATAATTTTAAGTTTCAAATCTTTTAGATCATTTATTTACAAGAAAGATTGGTTGATTTGTGAATGGCGCTTCAATCAAGTTTTCGCCACATCGATAAATCGGGTAAATCTGGTAACCCTTCTGAATTTGTTCTCATGAAGAGTTTTTTACGCCAAAGTGATTTTCTAATTTGACGGCGTAAATTTCACCCAAATTAAATTAAAAAGCTAATATAAAATTTCTTTTACTTCTTGGATTACAATAAAAGAACTTTAGGGTATTTAAAAAAATCTTATAGAATACATTCTTAAAAGTTTTGTTCAGCTCATTTTAATAGCTTGTTTATACTGATAATAAAATGTATATTAAATATAGCTTATGGAAAATTTAAAAATTATGTTGCTAGATTTTATTATTCCATCTTGTTTTTTGAAATATTTTGTATAGATTTGACAAATATAAAGATAAAAGAACTTGAAGCGGTTGTCTTTTTTTTAGTTCTGAAATTAAATATGAAATATATGTATAACTTTAAAATAACTAGTTTAAATTTCTAGTGGGATGAGGTGACTAAAGATTCATTGGACGGGGCAGTCAAGTTGGCGTTTAACTTCCATCTGACTGACTCGAAAGCAGTGACGTGGGAATCTGTATTGTGGAAGCGACGCTTGTATGTGCAGGTGCCAGACAGTGGAATGTGTGATGGATCGAAAGATTCGTAAGTATTGAACTGATGACTTGTTAAGTTATCAAACTTTAATTCTGAGGTTGTATTGAAACAATTAAGTCACTTATGTAAAATTTGTGACCAGAAAAGAAACCTAAACTCCGGAATTTTTAAAAGTGTAGGTCAAGTTCATTTTTATGTGAAATTCGGAAACTGATTGAAGTTTTTTTTTTATTAGGTTTAATATTGAAATATTGGCAGATGCATTATATCTAGATTCATCTTCAATATGCTTTTTATATATATCTTGAATATGTCGCAATAAGTAATTCTTACTTGGATAGTATATCAATCTCGGAATTGTCTTGATATTCGATAAACGCATGATAATGATGGTATTTTTTCTTTAATGTATTGATCATTTTTAAAACTTGCTGTAAAAGCCTACTTGGATAACTTTGTATAAAAAATAAATTACTAGCATTCTTATTTGGTGTCTGTGCTTTTTCAAATAAACAAATTCTTTATTAGATTCTTGACTCTTCTGGAATTTGCAGAAGACGAGCTGCAGTGTTCACATGTCATTGTGTGTTTTAATAAGAACAGGCCAGATAAAGGTAGGATTTCATTAACCATCTGTATTTTTAGAATATAAGACGTAAAGTATTTTAAATATTAGAATACTTTTCTAGAATTATTTAGTAAGTACAATTCCAGAAAAGTATGGTTAATTAACAATCAAATAATAGATGTCTTTTTAGTATTCTATTTTCTAATCTTGATTAAGTATATGGCATGCTTTTTAGGATTATTTTTTATGAATCAATAGAATTTTAGTGTAATTTCGGGTTTTCTTAAGTGTTATTGTTTAATGATTTATTAACAACTTTTCCGGGTTAAATCTTTAATATTGTGTGTACTGTAAGCCAAGAATTTTTCATGCTTGTTAAAGTAAGGGGATCAACTTATGAATTAGATAATTTTTTTGTATTTTTTCCTTTAACTATTGGGTAGATTTTAATCGTAACTTTTAGATTTGAATGATACTTTAAAGAAAAAACCCTCATTTTCTGAATCAGCTTAATAGTTTGTAAAATTCATTCCTTCATTGGATGTCTGATCATACAATACAATCATGCAGCAAGGTTTTTCCTCTTAGGTGTGAAACGCAGGTTGATCACGTAACGTATGAATTTTTTCACATTCGAAACGGGACACGTAAAGTAACTAGAACAGATAGTATACAATACAAGTATACAACATAATGGGTAAAAATGTGTTCGCTTCATATGGGGTTACCAGAAAAATATACCATTGGGCAACTTGATTGGGCATCCTTTTGGCAATACTTTTTGCCCTCTCGGTGACATGCTTGAATGGCAATGTTTTTTCAATTAGGCTTATGTGCAGCTTTCGAATCTGTTTAATTTTGTGAGAAATTCTTGGCTTATGTATTCATGAATATACAGTGCTTAAAATCTGAATGACTTTATACAGATCCTGTTAAGGTAATTTGATAAGATTTTTCAATGTTTTAAGACTTGATGGAATATTTAGTTTGTCTTAAAACCAGTAGTTTCTTGTTAAAATCATAACAAGAATCATTTTAGGAAATTAAAACCTCTTAAAAGTAGTATAAGGTAAGGATAAAGTCCAGGCTTAAAAATTAAATACTCTTGTCAGTTTGTCATAATTATTTGATTCCCTGGATTACATGCATAAATTAAACTGAAACTAGTAGCTCGAGCCAAAGCAGTGAGACATCATTGCTTGTAAAGGAAATTTTCTTTAATTACTTCTCTAAAAGAAGTAATTGAGATTTGATGTTATCATTTTAAGAAATCTAAAATTTTTAAATCTTTCTTTTTCAGTTGCGTTAGTGAGGACTTTCATGTTCCTAGGCTTTTCCATGCTGGCACCTGGCCATAAACTTGCTGCAAGCAATGCAAGCGAAGATACACTGTGCATGATCTACATCATCGAAGATTAAGTCATCTTGTCCCACTTGATTGGGAATGTTTGAAGGTCATCTGTCGACTCTATTTGAACTATAACACCTCTTTAAAGGGGCTCTTGAATTTCCCCATACTTACTTTTCCAAACAACTTTGGCTTCTTGAATTTGTATTTCTTTATCTGCAGCACTTGTTGGCGGCCCTCTTTTATCACTGAAATAAACTGAAAGTACTATTTTGCATACTTAATTTGGCCAATTGCAACCTGTGAAGATGGAAAAATTTAATGTTTTTATTATATATGAAACTTATCTTTTTAAATCAATTTTCTTATTTTGGGACCAATTATGTCAACGATATTTCTTTCTTTTTTTTAACCTCTTTGAAATAAGCCTCTGTTCTTTGGAGAATTGCATTCTGTATTTTTGTAGTTAAACATGTTTGTATCTTTTTTTTTTCTTTCCTTCCTTGTAGTTTTTAATCTTTAACTATTGTAGTAATGTTCATTCCAAGTTTAGCAATGTCATTTTGTCAAAGCTTTCGCCTAGTTTTTGTGTTGTGGTAGTTGGGTGTAATTTTTGTACCCATTTTATCTGTACTTATTTAGAAACAATTTCTGTAATAAAGAAATTAAAATAAATATTGTTTTTCTTTAATGGTATGTTGTTGCATATTATGGATATAAAATGACAATTATAAAGATGCAAATAACTTTGAAAGGTGTAATTCTAAAGTAAAAGTATAAGGAATTTTTTAGGAGTTTAAAAGTGGTCATGGGACAAAACAGGGAAAAATTCGAATAGCTAATTTTTCTAGTAGCCGGAATGGTAGGTTGGACATGGCTGTGGCTTATAGGTGTATTTCTGTCATGGGTTTATTCCCTAGTGCCACTGAGTTTGAAGATAAGTATGCTGGCTCTGGAGATGTCACTACTGGTACTTTTGTTTCTTTGAAGTTAGATGTTATACAACCAATCTTCCTTTCAAAGTCTTGAGTATCATATGAGAGTCTCTGATATCCACAAACCTGTGCCTTCTGTGTAACAGGGCCAGCTCTAGCAGTTTTGCCGTCCCAGACAAAAATGGGAAATGCCACCCCTCTCCAAAGCAAAATTATAATTAGAAAAGAAATTGTTTACATCAGAGGTACTCAACGTTTTTCTTCTAGGCTGCATACATATGGTGGCTATTTCACGCATGCCGCATACACTAGTCATTTCATGCTGGCTGCAAAATGAGGATAAATGGGATGCAGGGGTGGGGAGAAATGCTTTAAGACCAAGATAACATTGGAAATTTAAAATATGGGAAATTGATCAAAATGTTCTGATTTTTGTCACCAACACTAAATTAGAAGCATGTAAAAAACACTCCTTCACAATTTCTGCATCAGTAAATGGTTTCATATGATTAACCAATATAATACTTCATAGAATGTCTTTGTTACCACTGTGATATTACCGACAAAACACGCTGTTGCAAAGATTATTAAAGAAAGCCTATTTATATATTGCCTCTTGAACGAGATCGAAGAAAAGTGTCATTGAATGATTCCGTTTATTGGTATTTTTAAATACAGCACTTTTGTGTCAAATCAAACAATCACTGATCTACAAAATAGTCAACCTCCCAATCGTCTTGAAACGATATTTTTCTTTTAAATATTTTCGCTTGCGAGATATGCAAGATGGTTAAAGATTAGTTCCACCCATAAAATTATAGTTACTCCACTGTTGTCTGTTATCACTAACCGTAACGGTTTTAAATAGAAAAAGAATATCAATTCATACCCGTCGGTGGGCCCCAGGTTGAGTATCGCTGATAGATACACACCTATAAATCTTAACAATTCTTTAAACAAAAATGCAGCATATAACAATATTTTATATATTTAAGTTAATACAGAATAATTCGAAATTAAGGACATAATTACCTGATATAAATTCAAACGAGTAAAATGTAAGAGAAGAATGCCAACTTCAGCATTACAATTTCTTCTGAAAAGAGTTGCTGATGGTGGGATCACAAATGATTATTTTAACTTATAGTAACCATTCAAGACTTTAATAAAACATCTGTGACTCCCTATCTACAAAACTTTTTGCCCCTATTCTGTTTTGGATAGCAGTCACCGGACGTCGTATAGGTAAAAGATTTGTCCGTAGTGACCCGTTTCGGGATGGAGAGAAAGCTGCCAGTGAAAGATATATAAATTTGTCGAATTTCACCATTGAACATATAATCCCATCTCGAACTCTTAAGTTTCAACATAAAAGAAAACTGACATTACTCGTACAGAGTACAAAATGTGAGGAAGTAAGATACAATAAATGAAATATCACATTCACACCCAATAGTATGTTGGGAGAATATATCAAATTTTTTGTAACAAATATTTTTTTTTCTTTCAAATTCAATCCAAATGCTGCCCCTATGTATAATTAGTAGTTTCTTCAACCCAGCAACATGACATGATTATTTAACAGTGGAAACTTTTATAATTGATCTACTGAACATGACATTAATTGCATTGGATGTAGAAATTTATCTATTGCAGCGATTCTTGAACTGTAATCCAGAAAGGCACTGTGGACCCCAGGGGTACGCAGCACCTTTCTATGAAGTCTTCGAAGGTCTCTCATCTGATGTGTTAAGATTTTCCTCTTTTACAGTTTCTGAAAGACCCCGTGAAAAAATTGAGATGTCATTCTAGGCTAGATCACCAAATTGTCCTTGATTAAAAAAAAGTACTTACTATAGCAGGTATTTAGGTTATGTAAGAATGTTCTTTATTTGTTTGCAAATATACAGTCATTATTAAAGTTATATTCTCAAACTGTAGTAGAAACACAAGTGCAAAGATCAAGAACTAAATTCGCATAATTCGTCAATACAATAACGATTGCACCATCTTGATTTCCTAATTGAATTGAGTCTGTATTAATTTATTTGAAGTTAGTATTTTATAATATTTTTAAACATATTAAATACTTATTATTTTCTTAAAGGAAAAGGTCTTTATAAAAAGAGGCAGTCTTACGACTATTGAGGAACTTCAAATTACTTGGTCAAAATGGGATATTCCGAGGTTTTTTTTGGGGGTCGCGGCAAACGCCAATTTAAGTACAAATGATCTATTGTATGTACTTTTTCGAGAAGTTTAGAACCATCTTGAAAACTAGAATGTAAATATCTAACGGTAACTAGAAAAGCAACATTTTCCGAAGGAATAGTAAACGCATCCTCTCTATTTTAACTTAAACGTGTTTTTGTGAATACAGTGGAACGTCGTTTATCCGAATCCATTGGGACCGGACACCGTTCGGATACGCGATTGTTCCAAACCGAATGCGATTCATGCAGTATATGAAACAGGACGCTACGAATATTGGAAATCATCACATGCGGGAAACGTACTCGAAGAAAAAGCAAAATATCGCTATTTTACCTTTATTGTGGAAAATCACTTATTTTTCCCTGTATCATTGTACACCTTGGTTTTTCGTTGCAAGGTCTCTAATTTTCTTGAGCAGCAGTAGTTGAGTAGGACAGCACTCTGATTGTTCGCTCCACTCCATAGCTGTCTAACGCAGAAAAAGCGTCAGCATTTGATGGATCCCCTTGCTACTTTTTTTGTTGTCCTCATCTTCATCCCTTTCATTGTCGACAGGATCGGACTCTTGTACGGAAGTCACAATCTCGTCATTATTTAGCATTTGAAATCCAGTCTTCGGCATCGCATGCCATCCAGGTTTCTACATCCTCTTCATCGCATTCTTGAAAGCCTGGGATCAATTGGATAAAGTCAGTAATCGCCGCCTTGTGATACAACCCCCCCTTATTAGGAAACAAACTGACCTAATATTCCGCGCAGATGTTTACCAAATCTAACAACTGAAATTCCCCAAATATCCCTGACCTTGGGTTTTCCCATCACTTTTGGCCTCGCACGAAACAACTGTTGAGCATTGCACTGTTCGAAAACGTATTCTTATACAGTACATGTAGTTGACAAAAAAAAAACCTGGTCTGAATATTTGACGCTCCGGATAATAAACGTCCGGATAAACGACGTTTTACTGTAACTTCAAAGGAATGCTGTGGAAAAAAGACATTACTAATGCAAGTATCCAAGGCTATAGTGCTTTTTGTGTTATGGATTTCAATTGTTTGGTAAATTCTATCTTTAGATTTATTAATAGTTTAATATAAAAAAAAAAACATGTTATTAAACTCTTTTCTATTAATGCAATTTTTGAATATGCTTGCTTAGGAAACTAAATAGGAAATAGAGAATCCCTATTTTCCTCGAAGCATGGTGACAAAACAAACTTGTGTCGAAATCTCTTCTATTTTGTAGAATTGTAGAGGGTCTGACCAATATTCTAATGGATAATTTAAAATTTTTTATTAATGTATTAATCGATATAAAATTTGTACTAAATTGATAGTGATAAAGTATATCATTTAAGCTGTATGGTGTTGCAGAAACTCGAGTTATAAATAACCCATCTGGTCAATTTGATCTTCGGTTAATACAGTCGCATGCAAATCTAATTTTTCTCCAACATTACAAAGAACCTTTTGAATTAAGTATTGATAAAAGTAAGTATTGATCGCGGTTGTGTGATGATTGTGTATGGCTCAGTATTTTTTATATGGATAATATAACGTATTTTACTAAATAATTTTGAATTAAATCAAATTAATTTATTGCAAATATGGTAGAATCGCTCACACATTTTAATTTCCCATAAATTGGAGTAATTCATTTTGGTAAAATTTTCAACATAAAATACATAACAAATTGGCCAAGTTTGCCTATTTCCAACGTAAATATTTATTAACTTTCGGCAAAATTCGAAATTCTAGGATTCAAAAATAAAGTTTACCTTATAAATTTATCTTAAGCCTAAACTGCGTTCTACTTCTGTAAAATGAACAAACAGTTTTTTCCTTTCGACATTGCTAAGCTTCTACTTGAAAACTGCTGATACTTTTTGTCAACCTTTTTTCACCCTGCGGCGGAAAACAGCACGTGTTAACCTTGATCGAATTTTCTTGGCAATAATTTGTGGCTTTTGTGTGTTTTCGCTAGTGAACACGCTGGCGGTGTAATACTTCCTTTTCTATCTTGTTGCTTTGACTCATCATAAGCGTTTGTTCTAGTTTATGTGCTTAGCAAGGATTGCAGTAAGGTCTATAGATATCAAAAGAGTGAACTTGGGAACGAAACAGATGGTTTTATTATTCAGTGTTATACTCGGTTTGATCACACACAAAATGTGGTATTGAATTATAACATCTGAAAAAAGGGATCGATTTCAAGAAAAGTAGTTAATTTTGGGGGCATAGAAATGCTACAAATTGGATTTCGAAATATTGTAACAAAAAATTCTTCATAAGGTTTGAAAATCGGAAAAATTGTTTTCTTATTTGCTGTCATTTTTGTTCTTTTTGTTAAATTCGCTTTCATTATGATACTTAAGGGTTTGTTGACACTGGATTTAAATATCATTTAAACCAGTGATACTCAACCTGCGGCCCACTGAGGTTTTTTAAGTGGCCCGCTGCTCTGAGAAATTAACTTATTTAAGAACATTGTATTAAAAATTTATCGGGAAATTCTTTGTCAAGAAATCAAATATATCAATTTTGTTGTCTGTCTTTTGGGGGGTTATTTTCTTTTTTTTTATTTGGAACGGGTTTCGTTGTGTAAAAAAACAGTGGGTAGCGCCATTTTATGGGTTTGGGAAATAATTTTTTTAACTATCTTTCATATCTTGCAAGCGAAAAATATTCAAAGAAAATATATCGTTTCAAGACGATTGGATCAGTAATTGTTTAATTTGTCACAAATTGTTGTCCTGTTTATCTGTATTTAAAAATTACAAATAAACAGGAATCATTCAATGACATTTTTCTCGAAGGTGATAAATTTTTCCCTTTTTTTTTTTTTTTTGGGGGATAAATATTTTTTTGAAAATTTTCATTTTTCCAAATTTTTGGGGGAAAATATTAAAAGGGAAAAAAATTTAAAATTTTTTAAATTTTTGGTAATTTGTTGTTGAAATTGCCCTGTTATCTGGGGTTTTACAACGAATTTTTTAATCATTAAGTAAATAATTTTTTCCCCCCCCCCTTAAAGGGGAACCCCCCAAAACTTTCGCCTCACAATTTCGTGATTTCCCACGGCGGTTTTTTTTTGGGAGAGACGGCCCAACCCAAAAAAATAACCAACCCTTTCCCCCCCCATTTTCAAAAGGGGAAAAAAAAAAAAGGGGAAAAAAGGGGTTGGGGGAAGAGGGGAAAAAATTGGTTTGGTATTTTACCATTAAATTTATTATGTTTTTATAACAATAAAACAAAATTTATTTCTTACAAATATAGAAACATAATAAACGAATATGCATTTAAAAAATAAAATTCAAGTCAGTATGTTTACATTTCAGATCATTCAGTCTCTTCTTATTTCCAATTTTTTTGCCATTTTATCAAGAAAGGGAGATTGGCTTAGTGGCATTTTTCGTTCAATTTCATCGTCAATCCATATAGAAAGTCGTTTTTTCCCTTTCCTCCATTTTATTTATTTCTTGAACGGGTAATTCTAGTTGCGTAGCAGTTGCCATGACAGTATTTTTTTTTTTATTCTTCCAGAATGGTTTAAAATTTTTTTAATTAAATTCAATGCTGCCCCAAATTTTAGATTGACGTTTCCATATCTAATCTTTTAATCACGTGCCTTTAGATTCTAGGAAACGTTTTTTTTTTGTTTTCCTGGTTTTATTATCTACCCCACGATACAAAGTATTTGTCACTATAACAATCATTATATTATATAAATATATACTTACAATAACGTCAACAAATGTTTGAAACGATAAAAATACGTTCGTATAACACCGCAGAAAAGAAGAAACATAGATAAACTGCTTCGGATATCGGGAAGCCTAACGCTGCGTGCAATTTTGGGGAATCTTACAATTCTTCGCGTGACAAGGAAAGCCGCGATCCGATACCTATACCACTCGGCTACCGCGACCACTTGGTAATCATATGAAACCGTTTACTGATGCAGAAGTTGTGAAGGAGTGTTTCTTAAATACTTCTTATTTAGTGTTATGACAAAAATAATAATTATATAAAAGCAAAACAGGATTTATATTTTGATAATTTTTCCACATTTTAAATTTCCAATATTACCTTGGTCTTGAAGCATTTCTCTCCCCTCCCCCATTTATCCTCATGTTGCAGCCCTAGGGAAACAACTAACATATGTTTGCGACCCTGACGAAAAAAAGGTTGTGAGTATCCCTGATTTAAACCAAGGCTCATATGAGGACTGCACGAGATGACGACCTTGAAACAAAGTAATCTTGAAACGCCTTCACTGAATTGCCTGTCGATGGTCATTGCATTTCCTGCACTCATTTACGAATGGAATCGTTGATAAGGTCGCAGCAAGGACTGTGGGTGCAGATCGGTCGTTCACGCGACTCTTGTGATTTGTTGTCACTTTCGGTTGACCACTTCCTTCTTGATTCTTTGAATGGACATAGTTGACCTATTCCAGCTAACATCATTGATTAGTAGCATTGTGACGGATCTATCCGCGTCCTTTCATTGATATAATCCCCTTGGGAAATCTGTGGTCTATCAATTCGGGTTTATTCACAGCCAACCCTCTGAAGAAGAAACCTTGATTATGTAAATTAGGTCGGCTATTTATAGTTTAGGTCAGGGATGGCGAACATTTATGAATCAACGTGCCAGTTTTTCTAAAGAAACATTTAATGAGGTATAGACGTGCCGAAAAAAAATTTTGACTTGTGATTATGGGGAAATAATAAGGCAAAGCCCATTTAACAATACGGTATAGGAGAAAAAATCGCGAAACACATTTTATACCAGAAAAAATGAATCAGCTCGGTTAAAAATGGGAAGTATGATAAAAAATGCTGCTCTCTAAAGGACAGTGAAGCCAGAATATCATATTAATTTTTCATTTCTTTTATATCTGAAAATTTTTTCCAAATACGGATCCTATTCTTTAACAGTAACCGAAAACAGCCTTAAAACAAGGACCATCATTTCAGCATTTCTTGCCAAAATTAAGCTAAAGGAGTATAATATTGGACGTTGCGAATTTTCGCAGTTTCTCATTTTGTCACAGACAATCAACCAGGATAAAGTTTTTTGAACTTACGTTCATTGAAATGCCCTCTATTCAGATTTTGATTTTGCAAGATTGAACTAATCTAAAAAACAAATACCGATTTTAGTCTAGAATTCAGTGCAAACACTTTGGTACCATTCTGCACCTGATACATTAAGATCAGAAATAAAAATACGTGAGGCTTTGTCATAAGAAAAAATCAAATTATCAAAGTACACGGCAGCTTTGCTTTTACGACAGTGGAATGCAAATAAGAGACTTGAGATCATTGAAGAAAGGAAATCGTAACTATCCCATAACTGGGTAAAAATTAAAAAATACATAAAACCTATTTTTGTGAATTGAGTTCGATATAGCTTAAAAACAAAATCAAAATTGTGAGTTTTAATATTTTGCTCAATTTTCCGCATTTTAAATTTCTTCATCTTATAGCGCCCCCTCACCCATTAATTCTCATGTTGTGGCCTGCGTGACACAGTTGTCATATGTATGTGCCCCGGCGGGGAAAAGAAGGTTGAGTACCCCTGAGCTAGAGTCTAGCTAGCCTGTAATTGGCGGGCAAAAGTTAATCATTTGTATATTCTATCGTGATGTTAGGTGCATTGGAATGCTCTAAAAATAGATTTTTTTTTCTTTTTTTTTCTTCAGATGGTTATATTCTAAAAAAAGTTATCTTCTTCCCTTTTTCTTCTTCTACATCAATGGCTCAACAACCCAAAGTGGGCCCTGGCTTTTTTCAGAAGTCTTTTCCACACACAGGCATTATATTCCTCCCAGGCAAGTAAAAAAGACCATGAAGGTTTTCAAATAAAAAAAATACCTTACATCCACTCAACGTACTTAACAAAGTTTTTTTAAAGAAAGACATTTGGATATATATATATATCGTTTATCTATATATAAAAAAATGGATATTTGTACATGAAATCGCATCACTCCAAAATCGTTCAACCTATCCCAATGAAAATTGGCAGGTATATGTACTTTTTTGTGGAGAAGGCTTTTGTGCTATCCTCTTTGCTGCAGCTCCCCACAGAGTGGTGTTACAGCATATCAACTTCTGCAAGATTCAATCCATCGCCAAGTTGCCAGCATGATTGCCAAAAATGATGTCAACTTGGCTCTGCAGCCAACATTTCGCTATGTTTCTATTGAATCGCCATTATAATGTAATGAACGGCGTTGTGTGTGTGTGCTTGCGAATATTACAAATTTAGCATCAAATAAATACAACAAAGAGTAATATTAATGTATTACACATCCAGATATAAACTATTTACACTATTTTAAGCGTTCATTAAGCAAAATGTGTAACAGTGTGTTTCTTTTGCTGAGCAGAGTCAGTGAGTGAGTCGCACTGTTCAGCTATACTAGAGCTTTTGACGACGGACTTCGCCATTTTGAACCGCACCTGCAGAGGACGACACCTGAGCTGGCACCCCCTCTCCTAACTTCCACACCACACCAACGGGAGGATGTTTGAGCTCTCGACAGATTTAACGGGCATCGCTCCCCTATACGGCGGGTCTTTAGTGGTATGGGCTCGAACTCATGCCATGCCTGCCGTGATCCGATACCTTAACCATTGCTGAGCAGAGATCAGCTTTGGAAGGTGTTTTCAAAAATAGACCCACAAGAGAGTTACGGGGCGTGATAAATGAAAAGGAAAAAAAAAAGTTTATCAACTATTAGATCTGCAGATTTAAAATATAAAAAATTTGTTTCTTTTTTGTTCAACTGAGATATGCAAAAAGCTTTTTTTTTTGTTTAATTTGCAGTTCATGTAAAATTAACTCATTAAAAACTTTTTTATCCTTCAATTTGTATTGTTTAATTTTTAATTCACCCGTGCGAAAAACGGGTATACCAGATAAATTTTTTTTAATTATTTAACTTTTCAAGTTTATAATGCTATTGTCCTAAATTTGAAATTTGGTTTATGAAGTGCAGGAAGAAATATTAAAGCCTGTACATTCAAAGCAAACATCAAAAGATCAACTTGACGAATAAACTTTCCAGAATTCTCCGTTTTTTTGCCATGAGTGTATTCAGTAGCGCACACAGAAATTTTTCAAGGGGTCCGGGTTGAAAGTTCACTATTCTTGTATCATGCTCCTTTGGATTTTGTCGATTTTCGGGAACAAAATACAGTAAAAAACTAATTATTGAATAAATAATTAGCATTAATTAATAAAATTAACCATTAATAACAAATAATTAATTAATTTTTACGTACCTATATACTAAGAATTATAATCAATCGGAAAAAAATCAAGGCCTTTGGGGAGAGGGGATCCGGACCCCCAGGCCTTTGTGTGCGCCACTGAGTGTATTTGATATTATCGAATTGATTTCTATTATTTCGTTTAGAATTAAATGAAATCTTAAGAATATATTACTTTTTGACAACCATATAAATTTTTCCCAAAAATTATAAAAATTATTTCATATAAGTAATGCTTGTGACTTGAAATGTTTTCAAAATAATCATTTTTAAAATCTCAACCAGTTGTTTGTGTTAGTAATATAAGTAGAGTCGTTAGATTTTGATGAAATTCTGATACGAATCTTGAGTGGGTCAATTCAAACATGATTACAAAAATAAATAAATAAATGACATTAAATAAAAAAGAAAGAACATGCACTTCTATCTATTCGCAATGGGTGCTTGGAAACCTGCCATAATATTCAACTGTCATTCCCATAAAACACCTGCTTTGTAGAATTATAGATTATCTTTGAAAATGGTCCATTGTTTCTAGAAATGTTCTTCAAAATCTTTCGGCAAACGGTAATTGTAAAACGCAAAATACTTAAATGAAGATTTATTTTTAGCTCCAAGTTTGTTTTTTTCAATTAGCAGTCGAAGACAGCAAATTATTTTAAGACACTTGGCTGTTTTATCGTTTCACTGGTCTGCTCCTTTGGCGCTATTCCATTGTTTGCTTAAAGACAGCTTAGCAATTGGAGTACTTTTATATGGTCTGATCAAGCATTTTGATAAGCAAAAGGAAGAAATAATCGGCATTTTTTTTCATCTGCTGATGGGTAAACACATATTTAAAACGATTGTAGTAGAAAAGACTTTTTTTGTTTTATTAATGACAAAGTGCTAGAAATGGCGTTTCAAGAGAACTTGGCTTAAAATTAATTCTATTCTTCATGTCATTATGTTGTTTTTGTTCCACCTTATACAAGTTTTTATACTTCTTAGAGCACTGAGGAAAAAAGTAAGATAATGCCGAAAACTTTGTTGAGGCTTTAAAGGGACAAATCGAATTAATTCAAAGGGCCACAGTATAGATACAAATAATGAAATTGAAAATTTTAACCGCAAAACCACAAAGAGAGGCTTCTTGTTTGTTGACATCAAGTTTACCATCCTAACTGGCGTGAATTGGCTTGCGCTGGCAACTTTATGACTCAGATCATTGATATATATACATTGGTGGCTAAAATTGTGAACACTTTTGTAAATATGTTTGTGAGCTTATAGAAAATGTTATATACAGCAAAACCCAACAAAATCATTTTATAGAAAATTTAATGCTGAATTCAATACAAAAAAAAAAGGAAAAAGAAATGAAATTCAAATATTTGTAGCGAAAATAATGTTATGCTGCAATGAGTGAATATTAACGTCGCACTGTTCAGCTACACGAGGGCTTTGGCGACGGACCACGTAATTTTCAACCATGGTCAAGTGACGTGGACGACACCTGAGCTGGGACCCCCTCTCTTAACTACCACACCACGCCAACGGGAGGACGTTTCAGCTCTCATCAGACTTAGCGTGCATTGCTGCCCTACATGGCGGATCTTTAGTGGTACCATCTGGGCTCGAACTCGTGACAAAGCCAGCCACGATCCGATACCTATACCACTCGGCTCCGCGACCACGTCATGCTGCAATAACTATCGATATACATTAGATACTGATGTTAAGACAAATATTATTTAACTCAGTAAACAAAAATGCAATAAAATTATAGAACATTCTAATTTGAAAAATAATTAATTTTTAAAATGAATTTTATATTTAGGCATTTGTAATTTACTATATTTTGTATTTTATGTAAACTAACTGTATTTATATTTATACTTGTAAATTTGGAAGCAATTTCTTTGCAACCTTCTTCAGTTTACCCGATTGGCAACAGTCCGTATTTTGGCATTAGACTAGTTGCAACGTTTTTATGTTAGCGCAGCTAAGCCTAATGGAATAAAAAGTGTTCTTCGAATTCTTTAAAGAAATTTTCTATTTTTTTAACGTTATAGAACCAAACGTTCATAACACTTGATGATAGCAGTGGGTTATGAGTTCTTTGTAGGGTAGCCTTTATTTTTTATTACAGCTTCATATCGATGTTTCATTGAGCTGACAGTAGGTCTAGCTCTTCTTTCGTTATTACATGATGCCAGGAAACAATTATAACTTCGATTAGTCCCCTTTTATTTCATGGATACCTCGTTCGGACAAGAGTTTTCAAACAGTGCCACAAGTTTTCGATGTCCTTGAAGTCAGGACTGTTTCCTGGCAAGGACACCAGTTCAATGATCATAGAAAAAAAACCACTCTTTCGATAATTTTACTGTGTTGAAAGGAAAATAATCCTGCTGAAAAATAAACTGAAGCATTGTTGGAAAATAGATCCCTGATGGTAGGTAGAAATTTGGTTCTAGAATAGTGTCAACGTGTTTTCTGGCATTTAGTGTCCCATCGATGGTATTAAAACGATCGATACCATCTGCTGATATGCATCACCAAATCATAAAACTAAGTTGGCTCTTCACAGTTGCCTGAATGCACTCAGAATGTAGTCCTCTTTTTTTATTCTACGTCTCGCATATTTTCGGCCAACACTACCGAATAACGATGTCTTAGTTTCATCGCTCCATATAACGTGACCACAAATCATTTGTCAAATTAATGTGTTCTTTCGTCCACTGTAGTCTTTTTGGGGTTGCTGTAAATTTTTTCGTGGAATTCTGCTAATCTTCTCCTGAGTGGTTTTGAACTGGCAGAAACACCAATATCACTCTGATAATTTCTGATAGCTGTTGAGACATAATATTTTTGTTCTTCTGTCATCAACGGATGTGGTGGACTTTTTGTGGCCTTTTCCTGCTTTATTTTTTATTAAATTTGTCTCCTCACTTCTTAAACAAAACTTTTGGTCTCCAGATGTAGTCATTGAACTACCAACCTGACTTGCAATTTTAACTTTGGAAAGACCACTTTCTCGATGATATAATTGTTTTCTGGCATCATGTAATAACGAAGGAAGAGCTTAAACTATTTTCAGCTCAATGAAACATCGATGTGAAGCTGTAATAAAAAATAAAGACTACCCTATTAAGTATAGATAACCCACTACTATCATCAGTACCTGATGTATATCGATAGTTATTACAACATACCTTTTTTGCATTGAAAATATTTGAATTTTTTTTTTGAATTCAGTATTAAATTCTTTTAAAATGATATACAAGACTTTATGTTTTGTTCAACGTAACACTTTCTATAAGCGTACAAATTTAAAAAACATAAGAATTTTTAAAAGTGTTCACAATTTTGGCCACCATTGCAATTCTCATCTTAACTTTAAAAAATTAATTTTTTGACTGCTTTCGATTATAAATATTTTTTCTATTTATTTTAATATTATACATTATTATTTTATTTGCTGTTTATGTTCATATAAAATAACATTTCGAATATACATCGATACAAATATTCAAATTACCAAACGATATTTTGTATTCAGATTGTGGCAGCATGTTAATATAATTTTAAAATATATTTTGTTCCGGATATTGAATGCAAAGTCAACTGCCGTTTAATAATAAAAAAAATGAAATTTTTTGAAACAACTTCAATAATTAAAATACGTATATTTTTGTAATTCAGTAATTAAAATATGTTATTTGGTATTGCTTCTCCAATTTATAAAATAGAGAAGCCACAAACTCTTATATCATGTGACAAATCTTATTTTTTCATTAGTATTTATTTTTTTATATACAGTGGACCACAAAAGTGTTCGTACAAATTGCAGTTTCCTATAAAATTTAATGTTTTTGACAGATAAAAATTAATATATTGGGGAATTATAATTTTTTTACGATATCTGCAACTTGTTCTTAATGGAATGACATAATTGTATTTTTTAAAAAATAGAATAACTATTATTTTTAAAAATTTATAATATAAAAACTACTAAAAAACTAACAAAAATCTCAACATAGTTTTAAATGTTGTTATTTACTTCTTAATTTAAGTACTTATAGGATATCTTATAGCGTTCACAACAACTTTTAAACGTCTTGGTATAGATTTAATCAGTTTTTTTTTATAATTTCTGCATTGATTTTCTTCCATTCTTCTGTGATTATTGCTTTTACTACACACAATGTGTTTATATGTCATGTTTTCTTTTTTTTTAACATCAAATTCTCATCAAATATGTTCTAATGGACTAAAGTAATTTAGGTGTTTTCAGAATTTGAGGACAGTTATAGAGAAATCAGCGGCGTACATTGAGAACAGTGTGCTTGGCGTCATTACCCTGTTGAAAAATGCAGTCGTCTCCAATATCCAAATTTTGGGTGGATAATTTAAAATTTCTCATTAAAATATTTAAATAGAGATCATGATTCCCAATAACATAAAAAAATACCAAATTACCTAATTCTGAGGCCGATTTACACCCCCACGTAAGAACACTTCCACTTCCATAGTTCATTGATCCTACTAGATTCTTGGGATTAGGTTTCAGAAAATTCATAATTGACAGCAAATTGATTGGGATGTCAGAAAATTCAACAATTTTAATTCCAATGGGCATATAATAGCTCGTAAATGGGAAAATGGAGAATTTAATCCCATGAATTTATGTGGAACAAGAACCCCTCCACCTCCATGCTGATGCATGGGAATGGAGGTGTTTTTGCGTAGGGGTGTAAATCGGCTTCAGGATTAGGCAATTTCATATTTTTTGATGGTACTGAGAATCATGAGCTCTATTTAAATATTTTAAAGAGACTTTTTAAATTATCCGCCCAAAATCTGGATATTGGAGACGACTTCAGCATAATGACGCCAAGTGCACTGCTCTCAATGTACGCCGCTGATGTCTCTATAACTGTCCCCAAATTCTGAATAAGCCCTTTAAATCCCTTTATTTAGCCCATTTGAAAATATTTGGTGAGAATTTGATTATAAAAAAAGAAGAAAATATGACATATAAACATATAATGTGAGGTAAAAGCAATAATCATAGATGCAAGGTGGAAAATCGATGCAGAAACTACAAAAAACTTATTAAGTACCAAATGTATACCAACACGTTTAAAAGTTATTGTGAATACTAAAAGATATCGTACTAAGTACTGAATCAAGAAAGAAATACAATATTTAAAGCTATGTTGAGATTTTTGTTAAGTGTACGAAGACTTTTGTAACATAATTTTTTAGTAGCTTTTTGATTATTAATTTTTAAAAATAATAGTTATATATGCTACTCGTATTTTAAAAAAAATTAATTATGTCATTGCATTAAAAAGTTGTAGATATCCTAAAAAAATTCAATTACAATATATTAATTTTTATTAGTCGAAAACATTAAATTTTATAGGAAATTGCAAGTGTATCAACACTTTTGTGGTCCAACTGTATATAATTGCTTGTTATTTATGAAAAAGAATTTGAATTTGTGGAATAAATGTGTTTGTTACAATCCACTGTTAACTAAACAATTAAATTTTTTTTTTTTTGTAAATGCAAAATTTTTATTGAAAAAAAGCAAAATTTAAGGAAGAATTTCATTCTCTCGTAACTTTGTTCTCTAGAATCGTAATCGGGCAGTTGGATGTCTGTAGGCAGAGCAAAATATCACTTACGTTGTCAAGGAAAAAGTGCGTTTTAAGACGTATTGTAATAAGAGAGGCCTCTAAAGGGGGAAGTTCCTCGTGAAAGCATCCTGGAAGTCGTGAAGGTTGTCCGCTTGAGGCCATCTTCGACTAATTTCAAAATTCCCCATCTAAATTCGGAACAAATATTCCCCGAAAAAATTATTCCAATTTTCTTATTTATTTATTTTATAAAACTTTTACTATGCAGTATTCTGGAAATTTCTAAGCATACCTAGTTTTTTACTTGAACGTTCGCGGTCAGGGGCGGCTCTAGAGCCGGACAAACCAAACCCCTGCCCGGGGTGGCAAATTTTAAAGGCGGCATTTGGATCGAATTTCGAAAATACATTTTTTTTCTGTTACAAAAAACTTAATATATTTTCTGAAATATTAATGAGTGGGAATTTCGTATTTCCTTTAAAGTATTTTTTTTTATTGCAACTTTAAGGGCTCGAAGTGGAAATATATGTTAAATTATAAAATTTGATGTGTTTACACATCTTTCATTGGTAATTTTCTCTCCATCCAGGAGTGGGGTCACAACGGACATTCCTTTCACCCATTCGATGTCCGGTGTCAGCTATCCAAAATTGGACTTTGGTAATAAGAGTTTTTAGTAGATAGAGAGCCACAAGAGATGCTTTATTTTAGTCTTGAGAGTAGTTTTACTATAAGTTAAAGTAAATTCTTGTGATCTCCACCATCGGTAGACTCTTTTTAGAAAAAATTGGCATGCTGAAATGAACGATTTCTTTTCTTACATTTTACTTGTTTGAAATAATAACAGATAATTATGTCCTCCGTGTCAGACTGACCACCTGACCGGAAAATCTGCTCATACACCTCAAGGCCCAAGGTCGCGTGTACTGAGTTGGGCACAGTAGAGTCTTGATACTCATGGGTTTTTATGCCACTGAGTTAAGTTAATTATGTCCTTAATTTCAAATCATTTTGTATTTTTTAAAATTTAATACACAGTCGAACCTCTATATAATGAACCTCTATAATGCGAATTTTTCTTTATAGCCAACTTTTTCCTGGAACCTTGAACATTTCACGATTTCCTTCGTAGAATAACCTCTCTATAGCGAAGTGCATTTTCTATAGAACGAACTTTTTCTTTGGTGATTCAATTTTTATTCTCCCCTTTTTTTTAAAGTGTTTCTGAAAAAACTTCAAGTTATTCTCTCTTTAACACATTTTATGGTAGTCATAAATCTTGAACTGGTTTTATTAGATCCTAACTCGCCGAGAGCAATAGAGTTCTGCACGTTTCATCCAAGAAGTATATCCTTTAACCCCCATTGCCCAGCTCCCGTGTTCTTATTGTAAAATAATGTATTTTTAATATTACGTGTATGCTTTAAATTATAAAATAACCTTAAAATTCATGAATTTTAGTATAAAACCATCTTTTTAATATTGAAAATAGAGTGACAGTTCTTGTAGTAGTAGTTCTTGTTTTCCTTGCAGTTTTTCTTTCTTTCTTTTTTGGTGGGTAAGATATATAAAATAAACATATGTTAATTTTAAAAAGGTGTGAATAATTACTTTTTTTTAAATATATAGTGTTTGTGAATTTAAAATTTGTTTTATGTGATTTATAAAAAATATTAAAAGATGAACCTCTCTATAACAAATTTTCCATATAACGAACTCTGTTCTAAGATTTAGCAACTTCGTTATATAGAGGTCCGACTGCATATATATATATATATATATATGAAAGAAATTAATATAATATATATAAAAAAACGTACAAGAACGAAGAACATAACAACAATTTCATATATATATATATTGTTATGCTGCCTTTTTTGTTCACAAGAACTATTCAAGTTTTATTGGTGTGTATCAATATATGTGAATTATTTATCTTTTTTAATTATATAATTTTTTGCTTTGGAGAGTGGGGCGGCCTTTTTCCTTTTTGTCCAGGCCGGTGTAATGATTTCACTCAGCTCTTGGATAGCTATTTATTTCAATATGAAAATCATCAAAAAAATAATAATAATAAAATGGTATATTCTTTTACAGTTCAATATCAAAAGGGTCCGTAATCACTTCGAGTCTCTTTCGCACTCTCTCCCGTTCCCTGATCTTCCAAGCCAGGAGTCCGCTGTACCTCGCGGGCTCGTTATCGCTCTTCCTATCGCTCAAGGGACGTCCGAACGGCTCCCTTCAAAAATCCAGTCATTTTTTCTTTCCAGACTCTCTCGCCCTCTTTATATCATCCCTCTTTCTCCTCGTCATCCACCTCTCATCTCTTTGTCGGCCTCAATCCCTCTCGTTCTTCTACCGCCTTCCGGTCTCGGCTCCCTTGATCTCTTATCCTTCTGCCGCGCCAAATCGTTCTCGTTTCCTGTTCGCTAGTCTAAGAAGCGCCGAGGCTGGGTGCACCTTTGTACGTTCTCAGACGCGCCGTCGTCAACGAGTTGTGGGAAAATGAATACACAATGTTAAGGCGCCTCTTTTTGACAGTCCGGTCAGCTGGGAAAAAAGGTACCGAAACTCGACCACCCAGTTACGAAATTCCTTCCCAGCAATTAGGGAAATGCCTGGAATTTTCGCAACTTCTGTCGGCAGGGGCAAGGGATCTGTTGGAAAATAGGGGGAAGAGACATGCTTCGTCACAGCGGCAATAGTGCTAGAGCCGGCCCTGTCGCGGTTTACCGCATTAGCATTGCTGTAAAAAGCAATGAAATATTGAATAACAGCAGGATGTAAGCGAATTTTTATAGTCGAAATGTAGGGTTTTAAACGTTCAAGATTAAACTAAAAGGGATAAATTCTGAGTTGGGTTTTATCAAATCTCTTTTTAGTCTAACATTTATTTATTAATTTAGGTAAAGTAACAGAAAGACAATATAAATATCATTAACAAAAAATAATGGGCAAAGAACATGGACCATTTTTCATGACGATCACATTCTTTCCTCACATGGCCTTTACAAAAGATATGTGGTCGCTAGAGAGCGCTTTTGTTGCTTGGAACAACCAGTTACAGTTATTATTACAAGAGAGATAGTAAAATTACTTTCGGCCATCTTAATAAGAAGAAAAATCGTACTTTTTATTTTTGTTTTCTTTCGGTACACAGAATTCTTACTCTCCTATTTATTTTCCCTTCTGAAAAAAATATTGTAGTTCGTGATTGTAAACTGATTATTTAAAAAGTATTTTTTTAATTTGGGACCCAGTTTTATCACGCTTTTCACTAATCCTCTTGGGGAATCTTTGAAGCCAGAATGGAATTTCAATCCAACCTTCTCAAGAAGAAAACGCGATATGTAGATTAGTGAATGATTATATATATTGGAGCTTTTGCATTCGCGAGGAAGTTGGCTGGAGGCCGGAGAGTATTATAGGAGCCATATAGAAGTCGGTTAGAAGACAGAAAGTGAATAGAAGCTGGATCAAGTCGGATAATAATAATATATAGAAGATTAATATTAAAGAAATAAAGTACAAGAGGAGGATATAAAGCTTGGTGCTGATCGCCGTGTGATATCGGTAAGCGATTGATTATTAAAGTTTAATTATAGAGCAGACTCTAGCTTGTTAAGGAATCGGTTATAGATAAAGATTCGGAGGTTAATTTATTATAATAAGTAAATTTAGTAAGTAAAATTTAATGCGCTATTTGCTAAGATTTGTTAATTACGTCATATCAGTCCTGATCGTTTTCCTCTAAGTAAGACTTGTGTTGTATTGATTAATATTTTCGGAGATAATAATGAACTAGATTTATTATGAAAGGTTCCGGTGGTCAATCTTTTATCCCTACAAATCTAGGTCGCGTGGATGAAGAGATGATAACCCAGGGGCGCGGGGTATCACAAATTCATATTAATTATGTAATGATTATACATTTGAATTTGATTATGTGTGTATTAGAATACCCTAATTTATTCTTTTAATTATTACTAATTATTTATCTGTGTTTAGCTATTTTTAAAAGCAATACTTTGATTTAAGATATTTTGTAAAAAATTCTGAACACGAATCATGTTGTTAAGATATCTGTAATAAAATTTTCTGATCAGATGAAGCGTAATTGCTAGATTCGCAATTTTAAAATATGCGATTTTCAAAATATGAATCTGGCAATGAAACTCCATTATATTTTTCAGAATTTTAATTCGGATACAAGTTCAAAATGGAAGGTAAGAGTTCGGTGTATGAATTGTCCTGCTATCACATCTGATTCTTCAAGAAAAAGGCATGTATAATTTTCAACATTTTATTAAAACTACTTTGTAATTAGAATTATATAGTGACTTTCATTTGACATCCGTAATTTTGTTCACGAGTTTCGAACTCTTATTATGAAAACATTGAGATTTAAGTAGTTTTATTAAAAGCTTGAAGATTTGAAATGGTCATCTCATTGCACGAATTTAAATGTTTCGTATATTTTTTGTTAGATAAAGGATATTGGGCATTTTAAAGAATATCCTTTATCTAGCCGATTTCCCATTAAATCTGAGCAGCGTAACGTACCCGAATCTGATGCTTCATTTAAATTCACTCTTCAGCAAAACGCCTGAAGAAGATATCACTTCAAAAATTAAAAGCGTAATTAAGTTTAATCCGCATCGATTACGCATAACAATTTTTTTCTCCAATTGAAAAAAAGAAAACATACTTAGAAAAATTCCATACAGCTAAAACAACATAGTTATAACTACAGACGATTTTATATTAGAAAATAAATTAAATAATCAGATATAATTTAAATTCCATGAATTATTGAATTAAAGCAGAAATAATATAAAAGAGAATTTTCAACCAAATCTATAACTATTGTATAATTTAAACAGTCGATTAAAAATTAGCTCAAAATAAAAAATATAATTAATTTAAACAGAACTCAATATTTTAGAATACGCAAGGCATTAGTCACCGAAAATCTTAAGTGAATATATTTGTTACTGTTCTGAGAGAAGAACATGAAAAAAAATTTAAATCATGGTCACAAATGGTAACAGCGCTCCGATATCTATAAACCGTTCCTCGGCGATTTAATCGTGTTGTTTTATTGCCATTTAAGATATCCAAGTACCTTGAAATAGTGCTTTTAGACAAAACAAACGACAAAAATGTTTTATGGCTTTATTTTACGAGCCAATTTATTTTCATAAAAATATCGTTTTTAATTTTCCATTTACTGGAACAAAGGTTACAACTGTACTTGTAAAAGCAAATATTTTGCATCCTTTGAGCAGTTACCCACTTTAAAACGTGTTTTATACAAAATGCGTTTTTTTTCGGAAAAAAAAAAATTGAAACGGGGACAGGGATTGCTGAGATAAGTTTTGAAGATAATTCAGTGAAATTTTTTATATTTCTTTTGTGTAATATTAGAATAGTTTGCGACTTATTTTTAAAAAATCACTCCATTACTACAAGCTTACAACTACTCTGGGACGTCTTAAGGCATGGGCCAACTAGATCCATGGCCGCCTCACCCTTGGGGGTTCATTTCGTTCTCAACTCAGTCTTAATAAAATCATAATCCGGATAATTTTAATGGTCAAATATTATTCCCGTACATATTCTCCAAGAAACGGAATTTTAAACTGCATGTCAACTGGCAAGATTGTACTATTATGTGATGACCGTTGTCCATGTCTAGGCCTAGGCAGCGGCGTAACGTACACCCTCACATTTCGGGGAGGAGAGGGCAGGTGTTCCAGGGGGCCCAAAACCTGACTTTGCCGGGGGGCCCTAATATTCTTCGTTGCGCCGCTGGACCTAGGCCCAAAACCATAAACAATCATGCAATTCATTTAGTCGAAATGCGGCCATTGGGCAAGCCAGTTTGTGCCGAGGCTTGCAAATCGTGCACATTTGTTTCAAATTACTGTTTGTAAGTGTATTTGACAATGCATGACATACTGTGTGTTTTTAAAAATCACAAGCAGGCCCTATTTTTGCATAGCAGCCCAGGGCCCAGAAGAAATTTCTCTGCCCACCCGCCTTAGGGCCTCAAAAACTCTAGAGTCGTCGCTGCAACTATTTATAGAAATAAAAAAAGTGTTTTTAAAGTGATTTCATATATTGACTAAAATAAAACTATCCGTTTTTGGTAAAAATTTAAGCGTACTCTTATCTTTTAATCTTTTCAAAATTGATTGGTAATGTAACGTATAAAAAGTTGAAAAAAATTAAAAATTCTTTCATTAACTTTTTTTTAAGAGTGGTCCCCGTTTATGTATTGTTTTATAAACTTTCACCATTTTTTCCCCAATCTGATAATAATTTTTTCTTTACAATTTTAACTTTTCTCCTTTCTTCTCATATAATTTACTAAATTTATCTAATATATCCCCCCAAATATCTCCTTTTTAAAAAAATTGTTTTAGAATGCCAGATACCTCAAGTCTGTTATACGTATTTTTCGTGAGACTTCGCCCCTTTCAATTATTCCACAAGTAGAAATTTACACGATTTTGCATTATGAAAAATGAACTTCACCTCTATATACTAAATACGTACCGATCTAGCTCCATATATATATTTAATGTACTAGATTATAAATTGTTCCGAAAGATATTTCTGTTCATTAGTAGCTCATAAGAAGCTAAATTAATTGAAAAAAAAAACGTATTGTTAAAGATAAATCGTATGTTCTTTAAAAATTTTTTAATTCGAAATGATTTCATTTTCCGTTTTTCTAGTTTTAGTTTTAGTGAAAATTTACAATGTATACCTGCATTGACTGTAAATTATTTTTCTACTGTGTTTTTTATATAGTCCACTTTATATTACCTCTGTTATTAGCATAACTTTAAAAATTATTTTGTTTCCAAAAATGAATGAAAAAGAATTAGTTTTTTTTAGGTTTTACGCTTTGTAAGTTTCACTCAACAAAAACAAAGCGCTTTTTTTATTTAGAAGGAATTGATAAAACTAATCGAATGGAAGGAAATAATTAAAAATGAAAAATAACCTAAATTCGATTCTGCGGAACACAACAGCAATCTATCTCGAGAATTACATTTGTTCTGTGAATAAATACATAAAAATCGATACAATCGTGAACCTTGAACAATGCATTCTATGAATGATTTCTGTGGAAAAGTTAGAACATAACCCAAAATTCGTTATCATATTCTTCACATTCAGCAAAACTAAAAATAGTATTTTTTTTTCCTTTCAAACCTATGGGAGCATATTGTTGGCGAATCTGGTTTCGACATACGTTTCGAAATGTAATTGCTTTCTTCTCCGCGAAGGGGTAATAAAGCACTTTTATATTTAATATTACACAATTTAGAGGAAACATTAGCGGAAATGCCATTTAAAGTCATTTCCGAGACGAACTGAAACCAGACAAACTGGGCGTGCCTTGTAGAACTGGATAAAGTGGTGCAAAGTATTTTATCGAAGCTGATTTTCTTGGAGGATATTGCAAAAATATTTATGAAGACAAAAGAATTGATTGGTGTAGAAACTTGGGTGGTTTTGATTTTTGAAGGATATGTGTGGATTCAATTAAATTTTCGTATTTTTTTCCGAAAACTTTAGGAAGAATTTAAAAATCTCCAATGAAAGGGGACTCTTTACGTTCGTTTTTAAAAAAAAGAGTATAATGATTAAGCCGCCACCTCCATAGCAGTCCATGTTAAATTGCGTAAGTTTATGTACCTTTTCTCAAAAACTACATTTTTCTCATGGATAAAATTTTAACAGGTTAGGTGTACTATCAATAACACTTTAACGAAAGATTTTGTTCTTTTGTCGAGAATTAAATTATATAATTATGAATTTTTTAAAAATTGTCCAATTTTTTCCCATAAAATTTAGTTTAAAAAAGTCATATCTAAAAGTTTACTAGATATATCTAATTTCCTCCATTAAAATGTGTAAACATGTGTTAAAAGTCGGCTCACTTCAAATTTGAGGATTATATGAAGTAGTTTTTAGAAAAAGGTACATAAAGGGAAAAATATTACATTTTGAGAAAACAGGCTTTAAAGTAAAAATTTGTATAATTTTTTGAAAATTTACTCTTTTTAATACTTTCTAGAAGCATATGAAGCATTTTTTTTTGTTCTCTGCTCATACAAAACACTCATCTAAAATTTTCAATTTTTATTATTTTTAACAATTTTGCCTTTTTTGGGGATTTCAGGATGCTTTCGTTGGCTACACGCATTCTACGTTCTTTTGAAACATAACACACAGTTATAACTTGGTTTAATATCACAATGTTTTAAGATCATTGATTTTGCTACATGACCCTTATTGAATTGTGCAATAGCAATATTTACCCTAATTTTAGAGTTTTTAATTCCATAAATTTCTTGGAATCACTGACCATATAGTGTAATTAACATCTGAGTTCTGAGTCTTTCCATGTAAACATTTTCTTAACAACATAGGATCATATAGATCTCTAAAAATTAGCTTCACTTAATTCATTTTGGTACATAACACGTGTGTATGTGTTTGTGATCATAGTGTGACACACACACAGCTTCTGTCTTTTCAAACTTGCACCAGGCATTTATACCCGCGGGATACAGTCCATGTTCATGGCTCTCGTTTGAAGACAGAAGATGAACATATACACAGCCCAAACAGAAGTTTTCATGCTGTGTATATCATTAATATTATTTCTAATAGCCATACTATAATTTCTTAGAATTTTTTATCTAAAATGTCGATTATCACTTAGGTTTTTTCCATTACTTAACATTTTTTCCCTGTTTCGCTTTTAAAATCCAAAAGACGTGTACCCATACACTTTTCGACAACCCAATACACTCTAATTTTTTCACTTGAATATCATATGGATTTGGGCTCATCAGAAACTTATGCAAGGGGAAACACAGGTGCTCCTAGCAGAGCTCATTTGATGCGCGTCAAGAAATAGCTTCATTTAAAAAATAAATAAAAATGCTTCTAATTATCTCATTTCCTCATATCATATATCATTTTAAACAAAAATAATTGAACTTTTAAAAATTTTCAAAAATCCATGTGCCGGATCCCCTTAATTTATTTGATTATTTATGTCTGTTGAATTAAAATACAGATATATAAAATTGTTTTAAGAATATGAATACAATAAAAAATTAGTTAAATGCAATTGTTTGGCTTAAAAGGAAGAAAGAAGGGCATTTTCAAAAAACTCCCCTTTTACGAAAAATATTTCTATAATAAGTGTTTTGCCAATATGTAAATTGGATTTTCGTACACAGCATGAATTAGTACTTTTGAAAAACTCACATTAATTTTCGAGTTAAGAATTACTGAAATAATAACGGGTGATTTTTGTTAAAATTTGATATATTAAAAAATTTGAATAAATTCACTTCTAAGTTTTTTTACTTCAAAACACCCTTGTTCCAGCTCGGTACAGAAGCTTTAACTACTATATATATATATATATAAAGCGAAATATTATTTCAGAAGCATTTTCCTTCAAAAAAGAATGTTTAAAAATGTCTTCTTCCCTTTTGCCAAATATATATATATATATATAAATAATTATTTACTGTAATAATATTTTCAAAGCAACTTTATATGTATATTCTAATTTAAGTGACACTAAATCGCAAAGGTGGCTGCGGTAGCCTACTGGTCAAAGTAACGGACTCTTGGCTGACATGTCATGAGCTCGAGCCCAGTACTACTGAAGACCCACCGTGTACGGGAGTGATGCACGTTTAATCTCTCGAGAGCTCAAATGGCCTCCCGTTGTTGTGGTGGGGTAGTTAGTGTGTGTGTGCCAGAACAGGTGTCGTCCTCGTCACTTGACCATGGTTCAAAATGACGAGGTCCGTCGGCAAAAGCTCTCTTGTAGCTGAACAGTGAGATGTTAATATTCACTCACACTAAGTAGCAATATATATATTATTTTATACGATTCTGCAAAGTCGTATTTCTAAACATACTCAGTTACCTTAAGGTATATATCCTCTTCAATATCTATTTTTGTAAAAAATTTTTCTTTCATATATATTTTTCGAGATAAGCTTATTAAAAAATCAATTTTTAATTAAATTTATGAAAATCGAGTTTGGGGATTAAATAAGAATTTTATATGTCACGCGAAATAGAAAATGCGGAAATTGAAAAGTGGTAGGCAAAAAATACTCTAAAAGAATTGATTTTAGAGTATATTATATAAAACCACAAAAAGTGCTGAAAATTACAATATTTGAAATTTATATTTTAATTTTGAATGAAGCAGTGATTAATATTGTGTAGAATGATTCTTTTGAAAATATGACATAATACTTAAAAGCTACTCAAATTCTATATTAAAATTTTTTGCTAATTATACCTAAGCAAAATAAGTTTCTTTATAAATATATGTCTTGTTTTTAATGTATATTTTTTCTAAAAAATTTAAGAAGTTATTTCTTAGAAAACTCTCTTTAAACTTTAAAAAAAACATTATTATACATATAAAGCATAGTTTTATATAATTACTTCTCAGATCCAAGACATTGTTTTAAGAAAACAAAAATGTTTTTCTATGTAGAATATCTATTTTTCATAATCGATACTGATAAAAAAAGCAATACTTTCTTGAAAACTTCTTATTTTAAAACTAGGCTTAAGAGTTTAAATTGGTTAGCGAGTGAAAAAAATGGTTAGAGGAATTTTGATTTACAAATATATGTGCAGTTGAAACTAATAATACTTTCAAGTAAAGCTTAGAACTAATCTAACTTTAACTATGAAGAAGAAGAAATGAATTCATTTTTGATTTTTTAAACTTCGTATTAGACTTGAAGCTCAACCTTTTCATGTTCATGGGCTCCAGTGCTTACAAACATTCCACGATCGACTGGTTGGCATGGTTACTGATATTTATCGTTATTAGTCTTAACGATGCCACTTGTCTACAATATCGGCATGAAATACTAATAAGAATTTTAAAAATTATCTTATTTGATATCGGGATGTGTTTAAAATCACCTGTGATTTGTGTTATAAATATTGTATTTAGAAGCTTTATATATATTCACCGAAATAATTCTATATTTAATACTTTTCCATATAGAGTACTAAATAATGTATTCAGTATGTAAATTGCACATTTTAAAATTTAAATATTTTTCAAAAAAGTATCGGAATAAATGTTTTAAAGAACAATATGGTCTTTTTTTTAAAAAAAAACTCTTCTTTTTTTGTTAATTCTTTGGTGCAATCATAAAATTTATATGACGAGGAAATTTTAGGAATTTAACGACATTAAATTTTCCACGGAAACGATTTATTAATCATTATTATGCACATAATAATAGAATTTTTAAAAAGAAGTCCTAGAGGTAAGATATATTACAATTGCTATTAACATTATTAATAAAATGTGTTATTATAACTTCCAAAAATTAAATGATTCTTCTTAAATTCTGATTAAGTTTACTAAGCTCATATCTGTTATTTAGTATATAAAAATGGAAAAAAGAATTTTGAGAATAAATAAACCATTTGCATCATAATGCATCAGCAATTTAAAAATTCACTTGATAGGATAAATTTATAGTATTTTCCTCCGTTTTTTTTCCCAGCACGATTTAAACACATCAAGATTTACATATATTATATTAGTATTCGGAAATAAGTTTCAATAGAGGCTTAAAAAACCTAATTTAAACGTCAATTTAGTTTCATTTATCCATATTTGAATACTAAGTACGTTTATGGATGACTCATAAAAAGTGAAAGTTGTCAACATCTGTCACAGGAACAACTGTCAGAATAGAATTACTTCTCGGCTTCACGAAAATTGTTTACGCAATCTTTGCACATGCATCAGTCAAATTCGGAGGACACAGTAATTCTTATTGTCAAGTTTCAGGGATCTTAACATCTGTTCTTAAATATGATCTTGTTATTCAAACGTTCTTGACAGCATAATCAGAAACGTAAGTAATTCTCGTCTGGGAATAGGAAAGAAAATAAAAAAATCAGTAGCTTTGGCTACCATAGTTTCTAATCTACGCAGTTGATAGAAGACCAAAATTCTTTTAATTTTAAATTCCAACTGTTTTATTTAGAATTCAAAATTTTTTATTGATTGCAGAGATAAGAGAGTTAAGTTTAAAAATGAAATCCAAGCAAATGGGATTTACGTCGTGAATGTCTTGGTTGATTTACATGACTTTATATAAATACGTATCTTTTTGGGGGAACTTTTAGTGATGATTTGGAATAATTCCAGAAAAATTCTGAAGACTTTTCAAGTAATACTGAAATGCATTTGTGTGAGACAAAGGAGAAATTAAACAACACTTATCTGATAGTAACAATCTTTTTAATGCACATTGCAACTTTCTATTTAAAATAATACTGGCGAAGTATTTTTATTATTTATTTAAAGTATTAGTATAGTTTTTTCTTCAAGTCGCTTGAGTAATCAATTATTTGACTTACTTGTTTATAAATGACTACAAACTTAACTTGATAATTAATTGTTTATTAATTTTTAAAATTGCTAATATCATGATTTAGAAATTTTTTTGTTTTGTTTCCTAAAACCAGAATTTTGCTCTTTATTATTCATCTTTTTAACATTAAGAGAAGTGGCCATGGTAGCCTAGTGGTCAAGGTAACGGACTCGCGGCCGGCGTGTCATGAGTTCGAGCCCAGTACCGCAAAAGGGGAGAGATGCACGTTAAATCTGTCGAGAGCGCAAACGTCCTCCCGTTGGTGCGGTGGGAAGTTAGGAGAGGAGGGTGCCAACTCATGTGTCGTCCTCGTCACTCGATTGTGGTTCAAAATGCCGAGGTACGTCACCAAAAGCCTTCGAGCAGCTGAATAGTGTGACGTTAATATTCTTACACTCACCCATCACTAAGAGAACTTAAATCTATATGTATAGAGTGAGAGAAAAGTAATTCACACATCACGTTATCTCCAGAACTATTAGACCTGCTGACTTGAAATTGGGCTGGAATGTTTCTTTTATTGAGTAGATCCGTTAAGAGCGGGTTATGCGAAAGTTGACTTCCAAGGGGAGCTGTGGAGGATTATGGACGAAAATTCACGTTTCTGAGCAATTACACCTACACACTTGAATTTTGGAAAACATGTTAAATTTCTTGAGTAGAGATCCGCCAAAAACGAGGTTTGCGAAAAACGATTGCCAAGTGGGTGTGATTGCGGTGGGTAAGTGTTTCAGATAAAAAAAAATCTCGTTTTTGAACTATTAGACCTCGAAATTGGCAAACATGTTTTGTTTCTCGAGTGAGTGAGTGAATATTAACGTCGCACTGGTCAGCTACACGAGGGCGTTTGGCGACGGACCTCGTCATTTTGAACCATGATCAAGTGACGAGGTCGTCACCTGAGCTGGCACCCCCTCTCCTAACTACCACACCACACCAACGGGAGGACGTTTGAGCTCTCGACAGATTTAACGTGCATCACTCCGTATACGGCGGGTCTTTAGTGGTACAGGGCTCGAACGCATGATACGCCGGCTACTATCCGATGCCTTGACCAAGGCTACCACTGCCACTTTGTTTCTTGAGTAAAGATCTGTTAAGAACGTGTTTTGCGGAATCGATTTTCTTGAGGGGTTTCGGGGGTGTTATAGACAAAAAAAAATCCCTATCGATCCGCACATTCTTATTAGACTTACAAACCTGAAATTTGGTAACATATTTCTTCTGTTGAGTAGAAATATGCTGAGAATGAATTTTGCAGAAATCGACTCACAGCTACTGACTTCAAATTTGGCAAGTATGTTTCTTTTGTTTCGAAAAAAATCCTTTAAAAATGGGTTTTGTGGAAATCTACTATATGAAAGAGGAGGATTAAGATAATTAAAGATAATTTTTCTTCTTAGAAATTCGAATCCTGTCCTTTTAAAATCAAGAGGTGAAATGTATTAGAGTATTTTTCAAAACACTAAAAAGTTTAACGATAGGACTGAGATATAGGGTCATACAATATAATGAAGTACTCAGCTAAAAGCGGTTGGGTAACGTGTATTTGCACACACTTCCAAAAGTTAAGCACGCGAAGATGTAAAATGCAAAAAAATCAACAAATACTGCTTTGATTGACTTTGGCAGTAAAGTAGCATATATGTTTATACATAAAACAAAATCAATAATTATATACAGAAATGAAAACAATATTAAATTTTTGTAAGTTATCAGATAATTTCATACTGGAGACTTAAACAGAATTATGTATAAAGTGAAAATGAACAGCATAAAATGAAAAAAGGACATTAATAGGGTATGTGATCCCCATTTGTATGCAAAATTTACACCTTCTGACCATGCTTTCAATTAGGTGGTCAGCCACCGCAGAATTAAGCAATCGCCATTCTTCTTGAAGGGCAGTTTCCACAGCTCAATAAGAGTGGCTGGAGGTGGGAAACGTGAAGATACAGCACGGCCGAGAGCATCTCAAAGATTTTCAATGGGATTAAGGTCGGGCGAATATGCTGGCCACGCCTTACGCGCAATCCCTTCACACTCCAGGTAGTCATCGACGATGTCAGCTCTATGAGGACGTGCGTTATCGTCCATTAAAACAAAAGTAGGGCCAACTGCTGCAGCGTACAATCTCAGAATGGGTTCTAGGACTTCATCTCGATACCGGATAGCCGTCACAGAACCCCGTTTAAAGATGTGCAGGTCGGTGCGGTATCCTAATGAAATGCCTGCCCACACCATAATGCTTCTGCCTCGGAATGCGTAATGTTAATATTTCGAAATCATTATTTGTTAATTTAAATTGTCAAAAATAAAATATGTGCTTTGCTATATAATGTTAAAAGTCAAGTACATTGAAATTTAAGTAAATACAAATACTATACATAAATAATATGATTGTATATTAATTGTTATTTCAATTGAATTGTATTTACATTTTGTCATGATCTTGTGCAGAGAGCCCGTAATATATTTGAATAATAAAAAACCATATAAACATGTATATAATTGTTGCTCGGAGTGTCGATAGATGTGAAAACTAGATTGATGATAATTTTAATTCAAACATTATGAAATTTCGAATTTTAATACTAAAAGTTATAAGTTTTCACTTCTATCGGGGCAGTCTCTATAACTGCCAATTTTTTCCCCTGCCTTTTAAAATTCATTATGTGACACTCAAATTTCACTTAATTCTCTATCATATTCTTATACATTACTCATTCGTTCATACAATGTATATACTTTTTCTTTCTATTTGAATTTAAATTTATTCCAATATAAATACTTCGTAAATAACACTAAAAAATAAAATTATTTATTGACTTTTGGTCTTCCTGGCAGTCTGGGTTTTATAGATTGTGTGTGTGTGTGGTAAGATTTCAACAAAAAAAATCCGGTTTGTGAACTCTAAATCAGGAGCGAAAGTTGTGCACCGCGTTGAAGAAACTAAATATATAAATTCTCTATTAATAGAGTAACGATGCCCACTGATCACGAAAACCGTGAGAAGCTTATCGGTAGATATGGAAGTAATGAAATAGGGTGATATATCATTTGCTCGTATTGGCTTACTAATGATAGCGTATTATTATTAAGCTGTTGTCAAAAATAGTGTAACGTTACGAGATAATAACAGGTGATCGGGAACTTTCTTTCTAGCTCCACTGATACTTAATTTACCGATAATATTGGCTTAATGCGGTTCTCCTGTCCTCAAGAAATATATTTTTTTAAAGTTGAAAAAAAATAAAATTTCCACATAAATTATTTTTGTGTTTTCATAGATGGCGTCACAGTATATACACTATATATATATATCTTTAAAAAATAACATATTGCAATATAATTTTATTTTTACGTTAGTATTCTAGTGCAGACCAACGTTATACTGAACCTGCGGCCCACCGAGCCTTTTTAAGCGGCCTGGCTAGGGTCCATTACTCTGAGAAATTTACTTATTTAAGAACATTGTATTAAAAATTTACTGGGAAATTCTTTGTCAAAAAATCAAATACTTCACTTTGCTTTTTGCTGTCGGTGTCGTACGGGTTCGAATTGATATTCTTTTTCAATTCCTACTATTAGCTCACAATCTCTCTATATATTTATTTATTTATCTGGGTGGAATTTTCAATCGTTCATAAAATACATTTTAAAGTGCTCCATTAAAGTGAAATTTTATATACAGGTTTATTTTGGATGACAATACAATAATATAAAAATAATTAATAAAAATTAAATGATTAAAACTAATTATTTAAAGAATTACAAATACACACACACACAACCATGTTGGCATCATTTTTGGTGACTTAGCGACTCTTTTGGCGACTTGTGTCAAAACTTGAAAAGGTTTTTTTCACCTGTTAAAGTATTCAGTTGAAATGAAATTTATATACACGATTGTTTTGGATGACAATGCGATACTTTAATGATAATGAATAAAAATGAATGACCACTTAATATTGTGATTCTGTCCTATGTATACACATATTTATATTAATTGTAACTGTTTAATAAAAAGTAGCTAAAATGAAAATTTTCTTTGTTGATCTAAGTAGGAATTGACTTAAAATTTTTTTTATGTTACTTGTTCTATGTGGAACGGTTACGATTAGTGATAACAGACAACAGTGGGAAAACGATAATTTAATGGGTGGAACTAGTAATTTGTAACTACCTTTCATATCTTGCAAGCGAAAAATATCCGAAGAAAATATATCGTTTCAAGACGAATGGGAGGTTGACTATTTTGTAGTGAAAAACAAACATAGATCAGTAATTGTTTGATTTGTCACGAAAGTTCTGCATTTAAAAAAATTCAATAAACAGGAATCATTCAGTGGCTGTTCTCGTCGAAGATCTCTTTCAAGAGGTGATAAATAGGTTTTCTTGAATAATCTTTGCAACAGCAATAAAGTGTTTTTCTCAGTGGTAATAAAGACATCGCATGAAGTTTGTTATATTATTGGTAATGATATGGAACTGTTTATATTGATGCATAAATTGTGAAGGGTTGTTTCTTAAATGCTTCTAATTTAGTGTTAGTGACAAAAAAATCTAAAAAATAATAATTAAAAAAGGCAAAACAGAAACTATAATATTTTGATCAATTTTCCACATTTTAATTTTCTAATGTTATTTTGGTTTTAAAGCATTTCTTTTCCCCTTCCCCCACTCATCCGGCATGTCATGAGTTCGAGCCCCGTACCACTAAAGACCCGCCGTGTAGGGCAGCGATGCACGTTAAATCTGTCGAGAGCGGGAAACGTCCTCCAGTTGGTGTGGTGGTAGTTAGGAGGGGGCCAGCTCAGGTGTCGTCCACGTCCTGACCATGGTTCAAAATTACGTGGTCCGTCGCCAAAAGCCCTCGTGTAGCTGAACAGTGCGACGTTAATATTCACTCACTCACTCACCCCCACTCATCCTCATGCTGCGGCCCGCGTGAAATAGCTGAATATGTATGCGGCGCAGCAGAAAAAAAGTTTGAGTACCCCTGGTGTAGACAAATACGAAAATATTCTTAATGCAACTCCTATAATTTTAGTTTGTTGTTGTAGTTACTAATGCTACCTATCTGACAGGGTCAGGTCGAGGCCTACAAAATTCATCGCGGCAAAGGGCTAGTTGTATGCCTCTCGTTATCCGTAGCTTTGAGCACCATACATGTGACAGTACGATTTGGGCTCGGTTCCACCCTAATTTTGATTGAGAACACCCTGGGGTGGTCAGGGGCTTCCCACCTCTCTTCTCCTTCCACTAATCTCACGAGAGGACTTGCGGTTCGACTGCTATTTAGTTGCTTTTTAAGTTGCCATTATAAGTATCATATTTTTATCTTTTGCAGGTAATATTGGCGTTCGAATGATTCGGAATTTAAAGAGAGCGAATGGTCAAATATAATGTGCTACCTCAAGCGTTAACTTTGATTGGGCAGAGTAGTCGAAAGCAGGAAAGCCTACACCAATTCCATTTGACCATTCTGCGTAATAGTGTCACACACCAAGTCTTGTTGTTCATACAACTGTCGCAGGGAAATGCCCCAGCAGTCCAGAAGATAAGCAGGAGAAGCAGGGAGAGAGCAGGCACAGGTAAGAAAGAAACCCCGCACAAAATCTTTTGGGCAAGTGACCGTTTTAAAGCGCCAAGGGCCGCGTGACCCCAAACTCCTGCACTGTATAGAAAGGGGGACTCTTAGCTGCGACCAGGGGTGGCAGGGGGGTTTCCCAAGTCAATTCATTTTATTTCTTTGGAAGGAAGGAATTTCCGAAGGGGTTCAGTGGAGCTGAGGTTAAAAAAATACCAGCCAGCTCATCAGCACTTCGTTTCCAGGCACACCCACATGTGATGGAATCCACTGGAGAAAATACTTTTTTTCCCCTGACCGAACCAACTAATTTGGGTAAAATATTGCCCCGTACTGTCCATAATTTTTTTGGGCCCTTCTTCAAATACTGGGCAGAGCTTCCTGTCTGTCAGGATCAGATGCTGTCCTTATAAAAAATTTAAATATCGAGGCCCCCATAGCAAGTTCCGATCTAAAGAGGAACAGTGGTCAGGATTTCTGATGCGATTTTAACATCATTCCCCGGAGGGTTTCTAAAAAACCACTCCGCTCTACCGTATCCAACACTCCCCTTTTGTAAATAATCAAGGGGAAAACGGGGGGTGCCATTTATTACTTCAAGTGCCAGTTTCTTAGTAATTCTGGGTGGCTGCTTGTTGGGGTGTACTGGGAAAATTTTCCGGAATTCAACATGATTAAAAGAATCAATAGGTGTGATGCAGCTAAAAGGTGTAGATGTGTCCACATTGAAATAAATAAAACCATGTTTACGCATGTAATTAAGTGGACTGTCTCGCTTTAAACGTTGGTTACTTGTCCAATTTAAAATGAAAGAAGAGGTTCTATTGGAGGAACCACAAAGCTTTTAATTTTGTTAAAATACCCATATGAGTTGACTTCGAATCTCATAGTAAGAGGTTAGATGTCTGCCTCGTACAGAACTATGTCAGTAGGGCAGCTATATTTAAGGCCCGTGTGATAATCCTCGCAGCACTGAGTTGCACTCTCTCCAGTTTTTTCAAGTTAGTAGGAGATGCTACTTGAAAGATTTGGTACCCATATTCAAGGACACACAAACCACTGTTTTGAACTCTAATAATCTTTTAATAAGTCATTCATAAGTAAATTCAATGTGTAATTCTGTAAATAATAGCTGTGACGTAAATAAACTAAATATTTAAATTAATCAAAAAGTCACTCTACCGTTATTTATCTCAAACGTCACAGGGGGTTCCTCAAGTGTCGGCCACATTACTTGACCGAAGTTCAAAATTACGAGGGCTATCGGTGCGTCACCATTAGCCCTGGTGTTGCTTTATAGTGCGGCGTTAATAAACGCTCTTACTCACATTTACACTGTATAGGTTTGAAGGATGGGTACCTTCGTTCCGACGAAAACGAGTATTTTAGTCTTCACACCAAAACGATCGTCGTCGTGTGGTGGCTATAACTTGTTTATATCGATATCACACCGCCACAGGTCTTAGGATCTCAAAGAAAAATGGATGTGACGGAGTGGGATGGAAGCGTGAATGTCTACACCGACAAAATTTCTAGCAATGTTTAGCAGACCAAAGAGGCAGTCATTATAACCGTTAAGTAAGTAAAGGCGGATGTAGCTTATTGGGGTGCCAGTTCAGATACTGATCTCGTCATCCGAACTGTGTCTCAGAATAATGAATCGCATTCGGTTCTTTTCGAGACGAGCTAAAGTAGGCCGAATTTCGATTCACACTGCATTCTGAAGCAACACGAGGGCTTTTGGCGATGGACTCCTAATTTTGAATCACGGAGAAGTGATTGGGATGACATCTAAGCTGGCATCTTCCTCCTACTTCCTTGTGAAGTCTACGGGAGCACCTTGAGCATCGACAGATTTTAAGGGCATCAGCCCTTCTTCACGGTGAGTATTCAGGGTATTAGATTTCGAACCTGGGACTCAACAATGCTTGCCACGAGTTCGCAATCACGGTCACAAAGAAGGCATGAAGAAGACTCTCGATAAACAACAAATGGATGACAGACGAAAATGTGGTAAAACAGATATTGACTCACAAATCAAAAATGATGAGCTAAAAAAACGCATGAGCATCAAAATGGATAGGACATCGAATTATCGCGCCAGCTTTCCCGGTATCGAATTAATATTTGCCACTACCAAAAGATCTATCTCGTAGAGATATTGATCCATTTTGAGTTTTTTTGGGTCTCAGACTCCCTATGTTAAGTATGATGCGGATGCGGTTTATGACAGTGGTCTCCAACCCCCGGGTACGTGGACCGGTACCTGCACCGGACAGCATAAGGAACATTGAACTATTTCTATTTTATTTACTGTGGTGTATTTCTCTCGGGTTTGTGCGACTTTTTATGGAAATCACTTTATATTCATTTTTTTGTCGCCCATCCGGTATAGTGGTTAGCAACGCTGACTACTGTGCCGTAAGACCTGGGTTCGAATCCCGGAGGGGGCTGCGGTAGCCCAGTGGTCAAGGTCATGGCAGGCATGTCATGAGTTCGAGCCCGGTACCACTAAAGACCCGACGTGTAGGGCAGCGATGAACGTTAAATCTGTCGAGAGCTCAAACGTCCCTCCGTTGGTGTGGTGTGGTAGTTAGGAGAGGGTGGTGCCAGCTCAGGTGTCGTCCACGTCACTTGACCATGGTTCAAAATTACGTGGTCCGTCACCAAAGCCCTCGTGTAGCTGAACAGTGCGATGTTAATATTCACTCCTCACTCACTCGAATCCCGGAGAAGACATGGATGTTTGTAAATGTATAGTGCCTTCGCGGCAGGGGGTACTTTAAACAGCCGTCGAGCCGCAAGTCCTCACGTGAGGTGGGTGGGAGGGGATGAGAGCTGGGAGACCCCTGACCCTCCTCTGCGTGCTCTCCCACAAAATTGGGGTGGAACCGAGCTAAATCGTACAGTTACTTGCAGGGTGCTCAAGGCTAAGGCCAACGACAGGCGTACTTATAGCCCCTAGCCATGATGAATTTCGCGGGCCTCGATCTGACAACGTCAGACAGGTGGCATTAGGAACACAACATATTCATTTTTTGGTGTAACTGTATTTAATCCTGAAACTATGTTTAAATACAAATTAAAATTATTAAATCCAAACAATGTACAATAGTGCTTCACAAATTTTCAATATTTGCTACCCAATTTTAGATCATAAATTTCATCGCTCCCGCTCCATACAGTAACAATGTTGTTTTTTTTTTAAATTTCTAATGGGCTGTGGGTGGGTTTTTCTTACCTTTGCAGACCTAGTACATCCCCCGGAAGCTGGTATTCTTTTTAGTGTGGCACCCTATAGGCGGATACCAATCGCCACAGGTAATTTTGACGCCCAATTTCCTCCCTAGAGGGAGGCACTTGAGCTCTGACGATGCGATGCTGTGCTAGGATTTAATTTTGCCGAGAGTACCCTAGTCAAACAGATATTCTAGGGATATATTACATGACGTATAATCATACGACATGGCCGCTGTCGATTTTCTGCATCATGAAAATCCATCGACTTGGGCTGGGGTCGAACCCGCAACCTTAGGCGCAGAGGGCCGGCGACAAACCGACCACGTCCCCCTAGCCGGCACAGTAACAATGTATTGAATTCAATAATAATGTACTTTGACGCTAAAGATGCAATACGACTCTAATTATAAACCGTATACATTATCAAGGAAAGAATAAATTTTTGTATATAATTTTGTATATGTTGAAACTTCAACTTCCACTTCTTCCGAAAACTGCTAACTGTGCTGTTAGCTGGGACTGCATGTTTACCTTTTTTTAAGATCTAATCCATAATATATCGGAGCATAAGGCTTTAGCCAAGTCTCCATTTTTACAGTGTTCATCACTGTACTGAACTGAACTGAACTTTTTTGTTAAACACAGAGAATGTAAAATCGAACGTTTGGAGCAACCACTCCCAATATTTCCTGCAGTAATTTTAATTCTATTAATTCTTGTGTAAGCTTTTCTCTATTTAATCTTAAAATCTAATTAAGTGGCAATTAAATGTTGTTTACTATGAATACAGACTCATCAATGATTACGAGTATGCGTAATTCAGTTAGATTCAAGAAATAAGATTCCTCGGACCGATCGACTTCGAGGCTAGCTGAAAAGAAAGGTAAGCTTTTACCTTAATTTTGTTAGATATAGTGCTTTGTAGCAAGATAAAAAAATATTTACAATTAATAGTATTTAAGAAGCCTATGGGCTCATTGATAAGTATTAAACTTGTTCTTAACTTAGTCTTGATGAATTAATGGTGAAATACATTGTGCAGTACTGATACACTTATAATATATTACATCAGTGTAAACGTGTTTTATTTTTTATTATGTCAGAATGTATTTTCTTTTGCTTCCTTTCAGTAAATTAATATTTTCTTAAAATCTTTTATTTTCGATTTTTCGTTATGCTTACCCTCCCCTAGGTAGGATTATCACCCACCCCTAGGGAAGGCACGCCCCAAAGTTTGATAAACGCTGATTTAAAATATAAATAATCAACTCTTCCGCCATTCCCCCCGCCCTAGTGGACCGCGTAAAATTATCAAACGCTGACCGGTCCGCTGCGATAAAATGGTTATGAAGTATTGGTTTATATGGAGTGCCAGTTCATATGCCGACTTCGTCTTTCGACTGCAGTTCATTATTATTATTAGTAGTAGTTATTGGTTGTGATTGGGGGATTTAGTGTCCGACTGATAAAACCGCTGGTAGCGTATAATGGCTTGATGTGGTGTCGGATCAGGTGTTGACCCTCTCAATTTTATACGGTTCATAATTAAAAGGCTAAATCAGATAGAAATAGACCAACTAGAGTAGTAAAATGTACAAACAATAAAAGAAAAATTTGATATGCGACGTGAGAGAACAGATTTAAGTAAGTTATACGCATATTTTCCATTTCTATGCTTAAAATTTATTTAACCCTTTATCTACCGACGGTACTTATAAGTACCACTCACTTTAAAATTACATAGAATAACTGCTTTTACGATACTTAGCAGGAATATTTCTTGAAACCCACTTTTCCAAGATATAAGGCAACACGGGGTCTGGAATGAGTATTTTAGCGGGGAAGACGAATAGTTTTAGAGCAGAAATTGCGTTTTCAGGGGATTGCGAAGATTGTCATTTTTGTTCCGAAAAAATAGTGAATGTCAAAAGGTAAGTGTCTTATTATTTATTATTTTTTTTTGTATGTTAATGAAGACCTTAGCAAACGATTTGAATATTTATTTTAAGTGAACAGTGTATACAACTAATTTTACAGTTGAATATCTTTAATTAATCAATTAGCTCTAACGGATTAAATTTCCCAAAGTTGAATATTTTGTTTACGTATATCCCTTAATTTTCAATGTAGTGATTTAAAAAAAAATATTGCATGAAAAAACTGCAGTAAATTATAATGCGGTAGATAAAGGGTTAACCATAGTTATATTAGGTGTTGCTCACACAATATGCATAGTTCTATACAATTATACAAATAAAATCCTTTTTATACATTTAACGTAAACTATTTTGCAAACTAAATTCTAATCCAGGCCTCCCCACTTCGATGAGGGATGGAGGAACGCTTCACGTTCCATTTCCTAAAGATGACAAATGTTCAAACTTAATTCTGCTGAATAAATTAAAGTCTGTTTTATCTACATACATAATTGCATTTACGATTAGATTTTAACGCGTTTAGAGTGGAGCAGCTATAAAATGATAGAAAAAGATTACTATTATAAATTTAAGGAGACAGTACGAATTATGCAAAAAATTTTTAATTTAAGGATTTTTAAAATTTTTTTGGTAGTTTCCTATGTGTATGTACTATGTAAAACAGATTTTGTGCTCAAAATTTCGTAAAAAGTTAGTAATTTAATTTTTTAAGGGAAAAAAGTCGAAGTGATTTTAAAATGCTACTCTTACTACAAAAATTTACGTACATGCACGAAATTTGATTTACAAGTACATATAACTATGTATAACAAAAGTTGGCATGGGTTTTGCGATAACATGATTGGTATTCTTTTTATGAACGCTTATATAGAAAATTCCTCGAAAAATGTATAAATTCTGAGTTCAATTATTTTTAAAAAAATAAGTATTGCTATGATTCAAAAATGCATACCAACTTTTGTTACATGTACTATTAGCAATATGTAAAAAAAAATTCAAAAGTATTAGGCCTAATAGAAAAAAAAGCCTTAGCATTTTAAATGAATACGAACTAGTTATTTTATCTTTCTGAGAAAAATAAGTTTAAAGTTTTGATTTGCCATAGGAACGTGAATACAAACGAACGTGAAAACTAGTATAATTCTGTGTTTTTTAAGTTTAGAGCTTTCAAATTTTGTGAGGTTATAGAAAAGTGTATAAGAAATAATTTAGGCTAAAAAAATTACATTTGATTTTTTGACCGATTTTTGTCAATTGAATCGTACTGCGTCCCTTAACTATCTAACGTTACTCGTTTTCTATTTCTTCAGATTGTTTAAGAACTAGAAAAGCATTATGACAACTTGCCAGTAATACATGTACATCAATGTGTTTTATACATCAAAATTTTTTCCCTCCTGTGCTACTTGTGTAGGTTTGGTAGTTCAATATTGACTAGCATTGATTTTATAAGTATTATAAACTGCGTGATTTTACTGATATTTCTTTAACTGGTTATGGGGAGTTTTTTTTGTTATTCCACTTGTAACAGAAAGATATAGAATTTCTCCATTATATTCGACAAGGATTTTAATTGACTTTCAGCATTAAATACATTTTGAGAAAAGCACAATTTTTACGATGTCCGGTAAATACTTCAAAATATTGCTGCTTAAAAAATTAAATTTCACGATTCGCAGCCATTTTGTGCGGAATCGGATTTTGTATGTTCTATTTTAACACGAGATTGCATTTTTGAACAGTCTTACTAAAATCATAGGGTAAAAGGTTATTTAAATGACGTCATCATGAAACCATGACGTAAGAAATTGGCTTCAAAATAAATACATAAATGCAATAAATGTATGATACACTAACTTTTATTCGTCATGTTTTCAATTTAAACTGAGAGTCTTTATTTGTAAATTTTTACAAACGCACATTAAACAATGAGCTCGATTTTGTGATGACAATGGTCAATGATCACGTGTTCTCCATTTGAATTCAGAGCTGATATTAGACTTGTAATTGTTCTTTTACATGTAAAATTAAGATAACATTTCAAATCTGATAATTAGGTAAGAACACTGAAATGTAAAGGTTTTTCAGGAGTTTTCCGAAATTAAAAAATTCTTCATACATGGTTTTTTTTAATCAAATGTGCATTTTGTTTACCTTTTTGCGTTGTTATTGTTGACGGATATGTACTTTTTAAAAGGAATTCTGTCAGAAAGAAAAAGTTGGTAACAGCGAAGCGCATGAACTCATTGGCTGGATTCATGGGATTGTAGTTATGTAACTATGACGTCACATGAATTTAGTCCATTGGGTTAAGTTGGACACAGAGTAATAAAGGCTATCATTTTCAATAAAATTGGCAACTCCATCAATTTTATAGCCAATTTTGGCAATATTCTGATAAAATGAAATCTTTTTTATGTAAATATATCTGGAAGTAGACATGAGTAGACATGATAGCGAGTTCGTGGCCGTCATTGTTTCTGTCAGTTCATGGGTTCGATTCCTGAAAACATTAAAGACCCGTCCCTTAAAGGGGCCGACACACATTAAATCCGTCAGAGCTCAAAAATTTGGGTTCTTTCATGTTGGGGTGGACGTTTGGAGATTCAGAATCATAAGAGGCTTCACCAACAGCTTTCGTGTTTCTGCTTTTTGACATTACAATAGAGCATCGCTTAGCCGAAAGTTTATTATCCGACGACGCGTCAAATATCTGGATCAGTTTTTTTTTTTGTCAACTGCACGTACTGTATATGAATACGTTTTCGAACAGTACAATGCTCAACAATTGTTTCGAGAGAGGCCAAAAGTGACGGGAAAACACAAGGTCAGGAATATTTGGGGAATTTCAGTTGTGTGATTTGGAATAAGGTGTGGCCAGATTTAGAAGGCGAAAAAGACTTCAATGACGACCACAGGAAGATTACCGCCTTTGACCAATCAATCCCAGGATTTCAAGAATGCGATGAAGAAGATGTAAAACCTGGATGGCATGCGATGCAGAAGACTGTGAATTTCAAATGCTAAATGATGACGAGATTGTGACTTTCATGCTAGAAGAATCCGACCCTGCCACAAACTGAAACAAATGAAGACGGGGACGGCAAATAGCAAGGGTCTCATCCAATGCTGACGCGTTTTCTGCGTTAGGAACAACAATGGTGAACAATCGCGTATCCAGGCTGGTGTCCGGTCTGATTCGGATAAACGACGTTCTACTGTATAGAGCTTTCATTGTTATTTGAGCATTATGTTACCTCAGAATATAATTCGATTATCAAATTCAGTAGCCGAGTTTGCTGCGGCAGCCTAGTGGTCACGAACACAGGGCCGGTGTGACATGAGCTCGAGCTCTCGTGAAATTGAAAACCCTCCGTGTAGGTGGGCCTTTGCACGTTAAACCTGTCGATGATCAAAATTCTCCTTTGGCATGGTGTGGAAGTTCCGAAAGGAGGCCAGCTTTGGTGTCGATCTCGTCACTTGATCGTGGCTCAAATTACGAGATCTATCGTTAGTAAATAGCCTTTGTGTTGCTTCACAGGGCAGAATAAATTCACCTCAAATGAAACCAACAACTCTTGAATGTGTGAGAAGTTTTTTTAATGTTTAATAAGTACAGTCGAACCTCTATATTGCGAATTTTTCTATAGAGCGAACTTTTTCCTGGAATCTTGAACATTTCACACTTTTCTTCTTAAAATAACCTCTCTATAACGAAGTGTATTTTCCTGTGAACTTTTTCTTTTGAGTTCAATTTTTTGCTCTTCCTTTTTTTAAAAAAGTATTTCTGGCTTCAAGTTAATTCTCTTTAACACATTTTATGGTGGTCATACATCTTGAACTGGTTTTATTAGATCCTAACTCAGCAGAGCAAAATAGGTTCTGGACGTTTCATCAAATATCGATTTTATACGATTAAGTATAAAATTATTTTCTTAATATTGAAAATACAGTGAATTCTTCAACATACTTTTTTCTTTCTTTCTTTTTTGATGGGTAAGACATTTAAAATGAGCATATATTAATTTTAAAAAAGGTGTGAATAATTGCTTTTTTTAATATAGTGTTAATAATTTATAATTTGTTTTGAACTTTATATAAGTATGTAAAAGATGAATCTCTATATAACGAATTTTCCATATAACGAACTCTTTTCTGGGATTTAGCAAGTTCATTATAAAGAGGTCCGACTGTAATAGAAAAAGACAATATCTCGTCTTGTTTAATTTGGACTGGCAAACTGAGTGAGTGTTTGTGTAACGATCAACACGAGGGTTTTTGTCGTCGGACCTATTACTTTTAAAACTGGGTCAAGTAACGAGGACGACACTTGAGCTTGCACCCCCCCTCTCTTGCTTCCACCTGGAAGGTTTTGGGCCTCGGCATATTTAACGTGCATCAGCTCCTCTACACGGTGGGTTTTCAATGGCACCAGGGTTTGAACTCATGACACCCCGGTCACGAGTTCATGACCAGGCTGCAGCGGCTTCTTTCTGAGAGTTTAATAAATCGAATATAATATTTAATTCTTGCTATTGCTGTTTAACGAAATTCTTGATTCAGTTAGGAATGATTCATAATTTTCAAAACACCATTGTTCGCGGCAAGTCCTTCCTTTTAGTGTCATTTAATTCCTACTATTAGCTCACACACTCTCTCTATATTTATTTATTTATTTATCTTTCGGGAATTTTCAATCGTTCATAAAATACATTTTAAAAGAAACTTCTACATAAGCTTTCGAAATTTCTCACTGGGCTCTTTTTAAACGGCAGTATTTGATACAATTAATAAAACCTATTATTTAAGGTAAATACAGCCCATTGGCATCATTTTGAAACTCGTGTTAAAACTTGAAAGGTATTTTTCTCGCATTTTTAAGCACTCATTTGAGCTGAAATTTTTCTATACACTATTGTTTTTGGGTAAAATTTTGATAATTTAGTATAATTAAAATTAATTGACTGAAACTAATTGTTGAAAAGAATTACAGATACCTTACGTTGGTTTTATTTTTAGCGACTTGGGGAGGTCAGCGAAAGATTTTAACCTACGTTTTAAAAGCATTCAGTCAGGCAAATTGTATAGACACGGTGTTTTGTGAAAAGAAAAATACGATGCTATTGATAATGAATAAAAATGAATGACCACTTAATATTGTGATTCTGTCCTGTGTATATACATATTTATATTCATTGCAACTATTTAATAAAAAGTAAAAATAAAAAAAAATTTTGTTGATCTAAGTAGGAATTGACTTAAAATTTTTTTTTATATTATTTGTTTTCAACTTGAAATGTTTGTTATTGGCAAATGGTTTCATGTGACAACCTTGGACCGCACCCTTCTCATTCTTTTTGAAAAAATAGAACCATTATAAAAAACATTCCTAAATGGATCTTGCTTATTTGTTAAGCAATGCAATGTTGCTTTCTCCTTTTTGCACTCAAATACGTATGTTTAAAATTAATGTAGGTTTTTATTGATATATATATATATTTGGATAATTGCTATCGTATTTTTCAGTTATTTCCAACCATTATTTACCTACTAGAAGCAGTGTAAAGTGTTTTCTTTATAATTGATACCGTGCATAAACATGTGTTTTATCTTACGAAGATATAAACAGCAAAAATAGAATAAGTTTGAACCACAAAAAGCAATATTTACTTGACAAACCTTCAACTGACAAATAACATTAAATATCCATTAGAAAATACATAAAATTTTTATTACAAGCAATTCTCAATACCCATAAAATCACTGCGCTTTACTGATAATATTTCTTAACACGTGGCCATTTTACTGGAAAATAGATTTTGAATTCCCATTTTATAGATCTTTGAAATATTTACTTTGATTCTTCAGTGACCTTTGTTGCTAGTACGCATGCGTCAAATGACAACTGAAATACTAAAAATTAGAAAGGATTTAGAGGGTGATATTAATAGGGGAAGAGAGAGAGAGTTTGCTTGTGCATTTAAAAAAAAATTTTTTTTTCGGATTTTCAATATTTTCCTATGCGGAAACGTTCTCTAGTAGTAGATGAAGAGAAAAATGAAATAAAATAATTTTTATGTTAAATACTCTACCCCAAGAGAGAATGCCGACTGGTATTTCAGCTTTTTTATGGTGAACACTTAGTAATTTTTGTTAAAATGAAACAGGAGTTTTAGTATTTTTTAATATCTATTGTTATGATACCTACTTAAACAGAGCTGAACGAAAAATTCACATTAGAAAAACTTTTAACATCGTCTTGACTATTAAATTTTTAAAGCTGTTTTTGGTTAATGTTAAAGAATAAGACCCGAATTTGGAACATTTCTTCGGATATAAAAGAAATGAAAAATTAATATGATATTCTGGCTTCACTATCCTTCAAAGAGCAGCATTTTTTACCATACTTCCCATTTTTAACCGAGTTGATTCCTTTTTTCTGGTATAAAATGTGTTTTGCTTTTTTTTATCCTATACCGTAATGTTAAATGGGCTTTGCCTTCACGTATTAAAACAAAGAAAGTATTCATGGAATATTTCGAAATTTTTAAAAACACTACATTGTTAACAGAGATACGAATTATAATATTGCAAATTTTCATGGAAATTGGGTCATTTTTCTGTCTGAAAATGTGCTTCACGTTTAGTTAGAGCTCTCGTACTTTTACCGAAAACAGCCTTAAAAAAAACCTACACAATCGAACTGATAGTGCAGGATCAAACGTAAGATGGAAAAAGTTTAATAAAGTTTAGGTGTATTTTTTACTAAACATGACATCTTTTTTTAAAAAAGGGGGAAAATGAATTTTTTTTGGGTTTTTTTTCAGAAATTGTTTGCTTTAATCACAGCATAAAATTCACAAGAAAGTTCTGAATTGATTTAACATTAGCAGATATTTAAACCCAAGATGATTTTTCTTTTTTGCATTATTAAAAAAAATAAATCTACTGGAAAAATATGTCGGGGGAAATGAGGGAAATTAGAGTTTCACCAAATCCCCCCCCCATCTAACCCCAAAATTGAGGGGAGATGTTAAAAATTTTCCGTTCGAGACATTTCGATGAAAGGGGTTTTTTATCAAACCCTTTTTGGTTTTTTTTTAGTAAATGATGAAAAACTTGTCGGGGATTTGCCCCTTTGGAAAAAATGCTTTTCGGGGGACCCTTGGGGGTAAAAACCTTTTTCTAAAAACCCAAAAAGGGGAAAATTTTATCAACCCTTTAAATCCACCCCTACCTTTAAAAAAGCCCATAATTTTTAAAATGGGGTTTGGGTATTTTAAAAAAGTAAACAAAAGGGGAAAAGATGTTAACAAAATTAGAAAATTGGGGCTGATTTTTTTTTATTTGTTAATTATTTTCCCAATAAAAAATTTTGATTTTATTGACTATTGTTGTATTACTTACTTTTGCTTTTTAACCCCTTATTTGTTAAAAAAACTTTTTAAATTTTTTTGGAAATTTTATTTCATCATTTCACTGAAACAGTTAGAGATTTGTTCAAATCCTTTATTTTCATCGGGGCCCTGGAGACGTTATTTTTTTTATCCCCTTTTCAAGGGATCATCTTTTGGGGTTTTTGATGAAAATTCCCTGATTTCATCATTTTCCGGGACAGATATTTTCCATCAAAGGATCACAAAAATCGAACCTTTTATAGTTATTACAATATAAAATTTAGTTTTTAGAAATCGTTTTTTTACGTTTTCTTAATGGGTTTTCAAAATTTTTTTCAGAGTTTTAAATCCAAAAATTTTTCCCCAAAATTTCATCGATCCCCATTTAGTAATGTGTCCATCAGATAGGTAGGGGGCCCCAGTCGACCTTTTTGGGGAGGACAGCCTTTTTATTATAGGTTCGGCCCCTTTCCCCAAAAAAATTCCCCCCATTTTAAATTTTAAAACTAATCTGTTAATCTCTGTTCAGAGATTCCGGGGAGAACTGTTACGCACTGAAAAATTAGGGAAAACTAATGTATATTTAAATTGGATAAATTAAAACAATGGGGGAAAACGACATGTTGAAATTTTATTTGGGTCGGTGGAAATATTCACCCCAAAAAAATTAAAACGCCATATGAAAAATTTAGTTATTCTTGTTAAATGCCTTTTCCCCGGAACTAATACAGCAGTTGGGAAAAATTTTTTCCAATGGGCCCCAATTTTTTGGGGTGTCATAGTCCATAGGGAAAACCACGGATTTTAGCCCCCAATTTTAAAATCCATGCGACCCTCAAGTCACACCGTAAAATATCTAATGTTTCCAGCTAATCAGTTCACGCGTTCCCGGGGTTGCCCAAAATTTTTGCTCTTTTTTGGAGAAACTTTTTCTTAAAAAAAAACATATTGTATACAAAATGCATTTTATTTAAAAAATATAAAACATAAAATAAACCCTTTTTAAAAAAATCCCTTTTTAAGAAATTTTTTTCTTAACATTTATAAAATCTTTTCCCAAATCTAAAATTTTTGGGTTTTTTCTGAGTTTTTTTAAAAAAAACAAGTACAACTAGTTTAGTGTTTGTTTTAAAATTTAAAAAACATGTTCGGCCCCGTACTTTTATGAATTTGAGCCCATTGGTAATAATTTGGGAAAAAAAGATTGGGAAAGGATACTTTTGCTACATTTACCGTAAAAAAATTCAAAGGAAAGGGGGTATTTCTTGCTTCCATAACCCCCCCTTTTATTGGAAAAAAAGATATATTGACCTTTAAAAAAAAAATTTTCCCCCTTAAAAAATTTCTTTTAAAAATAATTTAAAGGATCTAAACGTAATTAGTGTATTTTTGTTTGAATAAATAAAATGTTTCATATAGTATTTAATTTGCAATTTTTTCTTAAATTTTTCGTCCTCTTTTTCATTGTAAATAAGCTGTTCACCTTAATATAGGTCATAAATATTTACGCAATCTTAACTTTTTCCCTCTTTTAAATCAAACCAGCATTTTCAATTCGTAAATTGATTTGCGATTGAGTTTACTATTTTTATAAAAACTGGTCATCCTTGAATTATACAGAATATCTACGCTTGAGAAGAAATTTTATTTCTGAACACCATTATTTTATTTCAGAATGTAAATCAATCCTTTGGCAGAAAATTGTATTAATTTGTGGGATGCCCTTTTCTGTGAAGTTGACAAGTAAATCTGAATAAGCCTGAAATGCTTCTGTTGCTGCGATACAATTAGCTTCCAATTTCAGAATTGCATTTTTAAATATGCAAAGCTGTAAGAGAATGTGTTTAAAAATGCGATGTTGAACATCAAGGTCTACGTGCCCCCTTCGTAGAGTTATCACGCCCTCTTAGGGGGGCGCGCCCCACAGTTTGAGAAACGCTATCTTAATGTTAGGACTCCGATAACAATAACCTAATAAGAACGAATAGTCTTAAAATGCCATGAAATACCCACCGAAGTGGCAGGTAAAGGTTATATATAGAGCAGACTTATAATTTAGTATACACGATAATAGGGGGTTTTGTTTTAAGAAAGTCTAACTAAAGAAAGTATTCTAATTTTACCTTATTTTATTTGATATCGGACAAGGAAAGCTTCGTTTTACAAAACTTTTGACCTATTCTTAACAAAAAAATTTAAAAAAATGTTATGGTGCCTCTTCACTTATCTTAAAAATATCGAATGTTTTGAAAGATAAGAGAAAAAAATCTGAAGGTTGTTGACCGTTGTACCGCTAAAGAGATTTTATGAATATTTATCTACATTTCTAAAGATTACACTTTGCAAAATCGAACTTTTCGATTTAGGTTTACGCAAAATAGATAATTGCCGAAATGTGTAGTGTATTGTCCAGTTTCAAAAATATTTATTTTTCTCTCTAGTACAGGGGTACTCAACCTTTTTTTTCCTGCTGGGTCGCATACAAATGTCAGCTATTTCATGCAGGCCGCATACATATGTTGTTTCACGCGGGCCACAACATGAGGATAAATAGGGGAGGAGGAGAAATGCTTTAAAACCAAGATAAGTTTGGAAATTAAAAATGTGGAAAATTAATCAAAATAATATAACTCCTGTTATTTTTTTAATTATTTTTTTTAATATTTTTTATTTTTGTCACTAACTCTAAATTAGAAACATTTAAGAAACATTCCTTCACAATTTATGAATCAGTTCACGGCTTCATTTGATTACCAATAATATAACAAACATCATAGTATATGTGTTTGTTACCGCTGTGATATTACCACTGACAAAACACTTTGTTGCTGCTGCAAAGATTATTCAAGAAAGCCTATTTTTATCACCTCTTGAAAGAGATCTTCGAGGAAAAGTGTCATTGATTGAGATTCCTGTTTATTGGTATTTTTTCAATACAGCACTTTCGTGACAAATCAAACAATTAATGATTCATGTTTGTTTTTCACTGCAAATTAATCAACCTCCCAAACGTCTTGAATCGATATATTTTCTTAGGATATTTTTCGCGTGCAAGAAATGAAAGATGGTTAAAAATTAGTTCCACCCATAAAATGGTCGCTACTCCACTGTTGTCTGTTATCACTAACCGGAATCATCACAAGTAGAAAAAGAGTATTAATTCGAACACATATGACAGCAATAGGAAAAAGCAAAATTGATATATTTGATTTCTTGACAAATAATTTCCCACCAAATTTTCAATACAATGTTCTTGAATAAGTCAATTTCTCAGAACAATGAGCCATGACCGGGCCACTTAAAAAGGCTCGGTGGGCCGCAGGTTGAGTATCGCTGCTCTAGTCTAAGGAATTCTTTCTTTAAAAAAATTCTTATTTGAAAGGTGTTTTTTGCAAAAATATGTAGACTTTCATTAAATAAATAGAGGAATTTAATTACAATAATTTTAGAGTTATAAAAAAATTAAAAATAGAGTGTAGTTAACTTTGATTTTATCAGCACAAGCTTTTTTTTACTAGACCCTTTCCCCCCAGTTTAATTAGATCTTTCTCTTTTATTGAGTAGATATTCGCTAAGAACGGATTTTGTGGATATCGACTCTAAAAGAGGTTGAAAAGTATCAGGAGGAGTTATAAACATTTCCTTTTTTAAACTATTAGACACGCAGTTGAAATTTGGTTAAGCATGTTCCTTTTATTGGGTAGAGATCGGTTAAGAACGGGTTTTATGATAAAAATTAAAATAAAAAATTCCCCCGGTTAAATCGATAACCGGGGTGGGGGACACAAAGGAGAGATAAAAAAATTCTGTTTGTAGAGTGTTGAGCCTACAGACTTGAAATTAGGTAACCAAGATTCATTTGTTGAGTAGAGATCAGCTAAGTTGTTGCAATAAAGTTGTAAATCTGAATATCTTGATTCCATCTTTTCGGGTTGCCAAAATCTTATTTTTCAAGTCACCGCTGGTAAGCGCTTAAGAACTCAATCTTCCCACAAGTGCACTGCTGCAGGGAAAACAACGCACGCGGTGAGTTTCGTTATCTTATGCAGGAAAAATTCAGAACTAAACATGTGCTTCAGCTATAACCGCAGATTTGACACGAAACAGAATTTACTTATAACTTGAACACAATGCGGTCAATCAGAGATCTGTCTTTTCGTTAAACATGTTGTAAGGACCCCTTGTTGCACCCCTTGGGTGCCCTTCAAGATTATCAGCGTGAGCTAGAGGTGTAGGAATAAATGAAGAACCAGAAGAGCTGCCATAATCTTAATATCACTTTATTAAGATCTTAACTTAAACCAATAACAGATTAGGTAATAATATGCTATGCGAGAGAATCTACGGTGGCTAAACACAATATATAATACCGAAATAACGTAACTCGGACCACTATCAATAACTCGCGTAAGCTCAATTTCAATGTAAACACAGACTCCTACCTTATGTCCAACGAAGCAGCAATCTATCTGATCCTAGCTGAAGTTGCGGTTCACTGGCGTGCAACTGTATGCACCTTGACTAAAGACTCTCTGTCACGGGTAGCCTCTCTTGACTGTCACTTAACTTCTCGAAATACTCTTAACACTTGAAACACGGACTATCATAACACTCCCCAAATGCCACCACACTTACTCTAAACTTCTGTTATTTAAAAGCTTCCTAATTTGCATCTTTCATTCACGTTTTACTTCTCGGGTTGGTTGGAAAAGAATTGCCATTTATTCTGGCCCCAAAGAACCCAAAAGGACATGTTAATGAAAAAACGCGTGAGCCCGTCACAATGTACACATTGGCAATCAACTGCAGAATTTGTAATTTTGCAATTTGACGTCTTTCTTTCGTCATTTCTTATTTTATTTTATTTTGGAGATTCGTTGAAAAAAAGGATATTGCGTTCTAAAAAGACAAAATTGAAGGGGTAGGAAAAGGAGCCTAACGATGCGATGTGCCCCACAAGCCACTAAATGGAAAATCTATTATCACTTTACACAAGTGGTCCCGAAGTTCTCGTGCTGCTTGATTCATAGCTATAATGCGTTAAGTATTTATAAAAATATTATACTACGTTTAAAAACTTCATATACTGCTGAAACTTAAAATTGCAACATCAGAAAGGAAAGCAAATAGCAAATCTTTGCTTATTGTACATAAACAGCACAGTTGGAAAAAGGACTAAATTTGTAGGCAAATTGGGGATATACAGCTTACGAAATTAGTGTACGTAGCAGCCTCCCCTGGCAGCTAAAACGGCTATAATCTGGTCAGGCATCGAGTAGAAATGAACTTCGATGATAAATATCGGCCATTCCATGGTGCTTCGTATCTGTGCCACACTTCATTAAGGTATCCGACTACGTTCGGAACCGTGATTTTGCAAAAACGTATAAATGGATAATATTTATGATATTTAGTGTTACTTAGATTAGAAAATGTATTTAAAATTGATTTAAGAATAGTATTACAATAAAAAATTATTTAAGTACAATATTTTGACAAAAAATGAACATAGAATGACCCGTTTTCAAAATATTCTCCTTTTGAAAAATGCTTCTATTATAATAATAATTTTGCCTGTATATTGCTCAGACCTCTGTGCAAACTCCACTAAATTTTTGAAATATATAACTTAGAATTGGGTTTTATTCATGTTTTATACGACAACAGAGGGAGATATTTTAAGAAAAAAGCCGATATTATTTCAAATGGTTGTAACCTGAAAAGAATGTGAATTTTTAAAAAAATCATAGTTGAGCCTCTGTAGAGAGGTCTGAGCTATATACAGGCAAAACTATTATTATAATAGAAGCATTTTTCAAAAGGAGAACATTTTTTAAAAAAAGGTTATTCTAAGTTAATTTTCCGAAATATTGTATTTTATTTTTTTTAAAAAGTTCTAAAACAAATTGTACCATTTAAATCAAAAGTGACACAAATATCATGAAAATTATCCATTTTTTAAAAACACGTTCGAACGTAGTCGGATACCAATCATAATGTCTGGGCGGCGGTGGCGTCCTAGATTCTCAGCAACCGATGATGAGATGCTTTCCGGTGGTGAAAAGATATGGAGATAGTGCTGACCAAGGGCAACAATTGAGCACTCTGTATGTCGAGGTACCTCAGAACAGGACGTGGAACATATGGTCTTGCTCTATCTTGTTGAAAAATGACGTCTTCGAAGCCTCGAAGATAGGGCACATCTACCAGCCTTAAGATATGAGAAATGTAAAGCTGGCAATTCAGATTACTGACGACGCGAAAAAGATGTGTTTGTGTCGTGTATTCAAAGACGGTCCATACCATCAGGGTCTGTATGATATCGAAAGCAGGTAAAACACCACGCGTTCTCCTCGGTACCGACATTCACGTAGTGGCCGTGGTAGCCAAGTGGTCAGGTATCCGGATCGTGGCTGTGTCGCGTCTGCGGTTCGGGCCAGTACGCTAAGACCCGCCGTGTGGGGAGGATGCGTTAAATCAGTCAGAGCTCAAAACGTCCTCCATTGGTGTGGTGTGGCAGAGTTGGGAGAGTTGCCAGATCAGGTGTTATCACGTCCGCTTGACCATGGTTCAAAAGTACGTGGTCCGTCGCCAAAATACTCGTGTGACTTCAGGCAGTGCGTCGTTAATATTCACACACTCACTCCGACAGACACGTATACATTCGTCATGATGCTGCATACCAGAACAAAGGATCTTGAGGAAAACGCACCCTCTCTCTCGAGCACCTAGATATTGTGTGGGGAAGGAAAAGAAACACTCGACATGATCCAGTCAATCTATTTTATTTCCACCACCGGGAACGAACCACAATTTCAGCTATGTAGTAAGAGAATGTCAGTATTAACCTTGAAAGTGTAACAAGACGGTAAAACGCGCACGATTAGGGACTATCAAACTTGATCTTACAGCCAATAAAAGGATCAAACTATCACATCCGTTTAATCTAATATCATATCAATCCCAGTAGTAATGCGTCACTTTAAAGTGATAATCACTTTATTGTGATTTCCTCCAAATCACTATAGTTCTAATATTATACCTTCAGTAGCAATCTCACCTGACTCGAGTATATCTTCTCTCCTTCAGTAAAGTTTCCATTCTTGGAGTAATCACACATTGATTTGGCTAAATAGATTTATTTATTTTAGCAATTGTTTAAAACATATACACGCGACGTCACAAAAACGGAACACCACATAACATGTCTAACAGAGTTCTCATCTGCCGCGCAGCTCGCTTTGCGAGGCTGACGAATTTCCTTCTTGAAATAATCCCTAAGGTTTTATTTGGAATGATAATCTAAAGGATTCTTACTCCTTCTCTTTCTCAAGCTAGAAAACCTCGCCTATATATAGTAAGTTAATTTAAACACACATCACGATTCTTTTCCGAAGAGTTGGTTGTGAATAACGCAAATGGATAGCCCAAAGATTTCCCAAGAGGATTAATTGAAGAAAGCCCGTATAGATCCGTCACAAGGAATCTGAAAAGGTGACGGGGTGCCACTCTAGTATTCCAGTTTTGTCGTTGGGCACACAACTGTCGCCTTCCGTCTCTGTTGGAATATCAAGATAAGCTGTAATGATGGTTACTGTGCAGACAGTCCATACTGCTCCAAACATCGTTGCATTGTCCGTTTGTGTACTTGTCTTGCTGCAGAAAAAGCCCTCTTCCTGACTCATAGTCTATGATGTAGCTGTATGATCCTACAAGATCAACCTGACAGAAGTCTCCTCTCGAGAGTTTGTGGTGAGAGATTGTGTTCAGATTCTTCATGGCGTTCAGAAGACCCTCTTGAAACCATCAATTTTATATAGTCATGGCAGCAGGGTCGGCTCTAGTAGTTTTGCCGCCCCGGACAAAAATGGAAAATGCCGCCCCTCTCTCAAAAGCAAAAAAATTATAATTAAAGAAGATAAATAGCTCACACACAGATACACACCTATAGAATAATTTTTACGAACGAAAAGGGAGCATAACAATTATATATATATTAAAGTCTTAAAAATTCCAAAATAATTCGAAATTAAGAACATAATTGTCTGTTATTATTTGAAACTAGTAAAATGTAAGATAAGGAATCGCCCATTTCAGCAGGCTAATTTTTTCGAAAAACAGTCCACTGATGGTGGGAATCACAAGCGTTTATTTTAACTTTTAGAAACTATACTCGAAACTAAAATAAAACAACTCATGTGGCTCTCTATCAACCAAAAACTTTCATTACCCCTGTCTCCTTTTGGGTAACTGAAACCGGACATCGTATGCGTGAAAGGAATGTCCATTGCGACTCCACTCCGGCCTAGGAAGAAGATTACTGGTGAAAGATGGGTAAACGTATTCAATTTCATGATTTAACACGTATTCCCACCTCGAACTTTTCACGTTTCAACAGAAAAGAAAACTGGCATTAAACATACAGAGTACAAAATATGGAAATAAGATACCAAAAAATGGAAGATACCAATGGAAGATATGGAAAAAGATACCAATGCAATATACCAAATTTCTCACCGAATAATATTTCAGAAAATATATAAAATTTTTTGCAACAACAACAAAAAAAAATTACATTTCTCTAATTGGATCTGAATGCCGCCCTTAAAATTTGTCGCTCCGGGTAGGGGTTCGGTTTGTCCGGCCCTAGAGCCGCCCCTGATGGCAGTTGTTGGAATTCGACTTACCTTCCTTCCTCAATGGCAGGATAGCCCAGAATAGGTGGCATTCCTAAGAATTCCATTCCATGCTGTCTTGTTCTTGGTTTGACTTTTCCACTTTCTGACATTAATAGTTTTCAGATCTTTTACTAGGCAATATATCCACCTGAATCTTGGCCATCCTATTTTTACGAACATTCCAAATACCGAAACATTAAGTCTGTAATCGATTTCAAAGTTGATTTCCATAGGGAAGCCAGGTATTTTTTTCTTTGGATTCCGTAACAAAATGATTTGGCTCAAGTGTAGTATAGGGGGGGTCACAATGGATTTGGTGATTTTTATCTAAATGCCATGGTGAGATAACGAATTCATTCTGGCACACTGTTTAATTTGGTACCGAATAAAGTACCTTGGTGACCACTTCTAGTCGTCAAAAGAAAAAAAATGTTGCGCCAAGTGTCCCCCCTATACTACACTTTAACCAATGATTTTTATGAGGTGGGGTAGTTATAGCCATACACTCAACCCCAACTGGGAGGAGAAGTCCCCTGATATAATCCCCAGGGTACCTGACTATCCCCCAGGTACCGGGACTCTGTTATTCACCTTCTACGACACGCATAGATTAAGTTGAGAAAATTCTTACCCCCGGGTCACCACATGGGGAGGATTCCGACCATTGCGAGTAACAAAATTTTCGGAATGATTGAATACACTCTTGATTGGCCTCAATCTTACCGCTATCTATACTCTGTTTCACCTCAAGTTGGCAGCGTTGGGAAAGGTAGGGAATGTAACAATCCGCTTGAAAAAGTAGTTCCAACTAGTTTTGGAATTTAAATCAAAAACAAATGCACAGAAAATTGTTAAAAAGTATCATTTTATTATAGAAATTGTGGGTTTAAAGATATATTTTATCACATCTTAAAAGCATTTCTTCTTTAATACCTGTGAACGAATACAGTTGAAAACAACAACTTGACTTTTGGCTGACAAACAAAAAATTTGGCTGAAAAAAACGGTTTTCAAGTTTACATTCTTCCAAAGTATTCACCCAAATCAACGCCATTTGCTTTATGGGACTTTGATAGTTAATCAATATTTTTATAAACATATTGAAATGCAAACCCTTAAATATTTTCGATTAAATAAAAGGCTTTATACTATTATCAAAAACCTCATACACACAATTTTAAAGAACAAATTTTTCAAGAGCATTTTTTTTTCTGCTCCCAAATATGGAGAATTTTATTTTTTATAGTCACACTCTTCTCCTAGAGAAACCCCCGTAGCGGCGTAAATTGGTCATCTACCTTCCAGCGCTGCCAACTTAAGGTGAAACGGAGTATAATTCCAAATTGTGCTGGTAGCCATTTTCCTTAAATGAAGCACAACATGGTATTCTCGCAACCAACCAACATTCTAATGTGATTTCCGAATGAGAAAACTGCTGCATAACTTACCTTTTTTCAGGGTCGAGATGCCGTTTCTCTCTCCTACATCGTTTGGTTGAGCCTAAATACTACTATACAGTATATTATTAGTATTAGTAGACTGTAATTACTAAATGTCATTTCCATACGTTATTAGATTATTTTCCTTGAATACGAATTTGTCATATGAATTTTATATCATACATCATTCATGATGTTGCAATTTTAATGGTCCACAGGGTATTTTATAACTAGACAATTGAAATTCCCTCTTAGATAAATCCCCCCTTCCAAGGTCCTTTTTCCCTATATGTATGCAAGAAAAAAAAAGCTGAAATAGTACTTTGGATACCGTGAGGACCGTGATAAAAAATTTATGACCTAATTGTTTTTTTAAAAATTCCTAATTATATTCTTTTGCGTGTGTGTGTGCTTTTTTGTTTTTATACTTAAAAAAATTGAGAAATAAAAGACATATATATTAAACTTCTTTAAAAATATTCCTTGAAGTTACCAACATCAGTTAATATCATTTAACGATACATTTATATATAATTTACGAATACTGAACTATTTAAATAAATTTCAATTAAATTAAAGCCTTATTATTTGTTTATACTTTTAATATTAAAATTCCTACTTAATTTTTAATTTTCTATTTTTTTTAAATTCATTTTCCAATGATTATTTAAGTCGTCGTATTTGTTCTTTCTCTAATTCTACTGCACAATCGGCAATTTTTAATAATTCTCTCTAGATACTACATATCAAAATAAATAAAAATTGTAAAAATTCCATGACTACCCCCACCCCCAAGTTTCATAAGTTTTAAATTGTTTATTATTTTGCAAATCTTACTTACGCTTTGTTTCGCAAACCCAAATCAATATTAATACCTATACTTGACTTACTTTTGTAAACCTTGTAATACTATTGACGGTCGAAAAAGAGTTTCGAAACAATTTCTGAATCAAAAAAGAAGGGAAGAAAAGGTTTTCTTACATGTATACGTAAATTTACTGTCAATTCATTTAAATTTCACTTAAGCAAGATTTTCAATTATCTTTATCTGCACTAACAGAATAACTTAATATGTTGAAATGTATTCCATTTGTGAAACAATAATTGAATATTTTTATTGTTATTTAGGGATATTGCATATGAATAATTTTTTAATGTTTATAAATGGTATATATTTTCCTTCGAAAAGCTGTATCAAATATTAAAGAAGTAAATTGTTTCGTTTTTGGTTTTTAAATTAATGTTGAATTGGAGTAGTGTCAGTATTTTTTTAACATAAATATTCAATAATTAAATAGTAAAGAATTATTTAATGTATTTTATTTATCATGTAATATTAAATAGAGCATGTACGTTTTTCAAATATAAAATTACTATGAAAAAGAAAATAAAACATATTCTTATAATTATTTAATTCTTGCCGATAAGATATTTTAATATAAATTAGACTTTTTTACACAACAACCATGTAAAATCCAGTAATAAAAAAAGCATAAATTTATAAAAATCATGAAACTTGCAAAATATTTTCTTTTTAGAATTCTCAAACAACTTGCTACTTTTTATCTAAAATTTCCCTCTGATAAATAAAATCTATTTTCACCTGCAAGAAACCGTTGCGAAACGTGATTGTGATGTAACCGGTTTTACCTGCACTGTTTTTATCTCGTATTCTGAAGCAATTACTGAGGGAAATTTTCCAACGTTGGAAATGTTTACGTCGAGGAAATTCGAACTTAAGAATATGGAAAAAAAAATTTTTGACTAAGACAGACATAATACTTATTTAAGAATAAGGTATTTTTTAACTAAATTTTTATTAATCAAACGGAAAATTCTACTAATGTTAAATCAGACATAATTTATCACGCGACTTAAGAAAAATACTAAGAAAAAAGGAGGAATAATCGTCTGCAATTGAATCGTTATATAAGAAATACGAACAAAAAGTTTTAATAGATACATAATTTAGAATATATATAAAGTTATAGAATATATAGTTATTTAAAAAAAAGACTATAAACTTTTCCCCCATATTTTGCATTCCAAATTCATTATTTTGTTATTAAGTCTACCTTTTTTTATTTCATTTTCTCCCATAGCGGAGTCTTTTTCAAACTAATTACGATTTCAGTGTAATAAAAAAAAAAAAAAAAACTGAATCCTCAATTATTTCCTAACACGTTAAAACAATGTTTAAAGTACTGCCACTTTTTCGAACATAAGATGTTAATAATCGGGTAGCAACAAATTGCTTCGAATTATATCTACTATTTAGAAGCTAGAATTAATTTTCATCATTAAAACAACGAATCAAAACACAAAAGGGAAAGTTGAAAGAAAAAACATGTTTTCCTTTCAGCAAAGAATTATTCGATAAAGAACAGCATCATTCGAGTTGATTATATTACTAAATTGAATTTTTTGTTGTTAATTTACACACATTTGATTTCATTGATTTAAACATTTTTAAATGCACACACATTTTGTTTTTTTTATTTGAAAAAGAATTAATAAAAATTTGAAGTTTTTTGGGCTTACGCTTATTTTCACTTATGGAAGCTTCATGCAGTAGACGCATGCGTAGTTGTAATGTCAGCAAATTCATGGTAATACAAAGAAAGAAAAAAACATAGAAACTTCATTTTTGTAAAAAGATTGATTTTTGGAAAAAAAGGGATGAAATTTACTTTTTATAAAGTTTGTTACTAAAAAATGATGAAATTGATACCCAAAACAGTAATAGATATTACCAATAGATAAATACAGTCAAATATATTTAACACGAAAATTCTTAAGACGAAATATCGCTTAACATGAAATAATATAATATCCAGACAATCTACTGTGTATTTTCATGCATTTGTTTTCTTAACACGAAAAGAATTTTCTTTGTCGAATGAACAAAATACAGAAAACACCAGCCAGATTGAACTGTCTTATTGTGTCATACGAAGAATTCGTTGCAGTAGATGATGATAATGTGTAGATAACCCCAATTATGGCAGACAAAGATATTTTGGAGTTTGATAAAATAACTAAAAAAATATCGTTGATGCAGATTCCGACGACGAAAATGAAATGAATAATGCAGCTCCTATTCCCACGTCATCGGAAATGCGGAATATCATGAAAAGTATGTGCAGTTATTTAGACGGCATATTCCAGTGGTGAAATGAATAACAAAATGAACGACATCAAACCATTTGATGCTAAAAAAGACAAAGTAAAGAAAAATATCAGATTATTTCCCAAAAACTCAATAAATGTTTTGTTTTCCAAAAAACTCGAAAATGTTGCATCAAATTTCATTAAGGTCTTGTGAATGTTTTTGTTTCATTGATATTTATATTAAATACACGCAATATATACTACATATCTGTTTAATGTATCCGACTACGTTCGGAACCGTGATTTTAAAAAGGTGCATAAATGGTTAATTTTCATGATATTTAGTGTCACTTAGATTAGAATACATGTATAAACTTGTTTTAAGGATATTATGACTTAAAAAAGTATTTGAATACAATATTTTGGCAAAAAATTAATTTAGAATAACGTTTTTTAAAACGTTCTTTTTATGAAAAATACTTCTATAATAAAATTTTGTGTGTGTTTGCTTATATAGAGTAAAGACTTCTCCAGAGAGTCTGAACTAGGATTTTTGAAAAAATCTACATTATTTTCAGAGTTGCCATCAAATGAAATAATTATCGGCGTTTTTTTCCTAAAATTTCTCCCCTCTGTTGTCGTAAAACATGGATAAACCCACTTCTAAGTTATATATTTCAAAAATTCTAGTGGAGCCTCTGTACAGAGGTCTGAGCTATTCACAGGCAAAATATTATTATAATAGAAGCATTTTAGACAAAAGGATAATGTTTTGAAAATGGGTCATTCTATGTTCGTTTTTTGCCAAAATACTGTAATTAAATAATTTTTTTAATGTTATATTATTCTTAAAACAATTTTATATACGTTTTCTAATCTAAGTGATTTTAAATATCATAAATATAATCCATTTGTACTCTTTTTCAAAATCACGGTTCCGAACGTAGTCGGATACCTTAAATAAAATATACATTGCAATATCCTTATCACGAAAAAATATTTCAGTCCCTTCAATTTCATGTTAAACAATTTTCACTAAATTCTAAGGCTTTTTTCTAATTTTTAAATTCTTTTAAGCCTTTCTAGTAACATAGATAATGAATTAAAAACTTTTCCGCAAGAAGGTTTCTTTAATAACTAAATTCGTAATTTCAAGATTATCGCCAATGGTTATTTTTAAAAATATTTTTTAAAAAAAGTTATTGTGTTTGTGCAATACAAATCTTCCAAAAACTGAGTAGGACAAAAATACTGAAATCAATAGAATATTCCTTCAAAATAACTGGTTATTTCCCCAATACAGTTGCTCGAAATGTTTTTTTGACGATTCACGAAGAAATGTTTGATGTAGTAAATTGATTAGAACACGTCACCTGCAACTTACACGTTACAAAAAGACATTCAAGTTTTGAAATACTAAACTTAAAACACCTGCTCCGATCGTGACAAAAAATCGATAAACGGCGAAAGCATTTTATTTTTGTCCCAGAACCAGTAGAAACCAGAATTTCAGCATAGGTGGTTCGATAACTGATGCGAAATACTACTTTATTTGAAGAAGAAATGATTTAATCTGTCATACGTGACGTCACGTCAGCGTCAAGTTGTGCAAGTTATGATGACGACGTTTTTTGTGAGATATTTCTGCTATGTTGAAAAGAATTTTAGTTTGATATAGGTTTCCGTTGTATCAATGAAGGCGTGGAAATTTGCCATGGTGATAGATTATTTTTATATTCAGGGGAAAAACTTTGATACTGAATCAATTTTTTTTTTTATTTTTTGCAAAAAATTGGGAATTTAAGCCGAAATTATATTTTAATAATCGAATTACAGTTGGACCTCTATATAACGAAGTCACTAAATCCCGAAGAAAACTTCGTTAGATGGAAAATTCGTTACATAGAGGTTCATCTTTCGATATACTTTATAAACTACATAAAACAAATTTTCAATTCATACACACTGTATACTAAAAAAAGTAATTATTCACACCCTTTTGTAAATTAATATCTATTTATTTTATAAATCTTACCCATCAAAAAAGAAAGAAAAAAATTACAAGGAAAAGAAGGAAAAAAATGTGGAGGAATAAACTGTATTTTCAACATTAAAAGGTTGTACTTGGATGAAACTACCAAAATTCTATTGCTCTCAGCGAGTTAGGAACCTAATAAAACCAGTTCAATATTTATGACCACCATAAAATGAGTTAATAGGAGAATAACTTGAAATCTCCAAAAGTACTTTAAAAATAGGGAGGAAAAAAATTGAGTTGCAAGAAAAAAGTTCGTTATATAGAAAATGCACTTCGCTATAGGGAGGTTATTTTATGAAGAAAATCTTGAAATGTTTTCTGTTCCAGGGAAAAAAGTTCGCTATATAAAAAAAATCGCAATAAAGAGGTTCGTTATATGGAGGTTCGACTACAGTTTACTGTCTTCTAGAAGAATTATAATAATAATTTATTATAGGAATCTGTGTGATGAATGATCAGCTTAGAATACTCTAATAAGATGTTAAAGCTTTGTGATGACTGTCTTCAAGTTAAATATGCGTCAATAAATTTTTCCGTACGTTAGGATGAGGGAGTTCATTACTGAAAACTAGTTTACAAGTAATTCCAATTCAATCTTTAAAAAAAATATTATTTGTTAACTAGTTATTCTAAATTCAGTTAACGTTGATCAGTTAGCATGTATTAAAAATTAGCACATTGCTTAGTGGTACTTTAAAATTTAATACCGTATTTACTCGAATCTAAGCTGCACTTTCCGGTGTTAATGCTACTGAAAATCGGGTGCGGCTTAGAATCGAAGGGAAAAAATTCGTTGGAAGAGGTATTCAGAGCAATCACAGGCTCATGTATGTATTTAAACAGTTTATAATATTGGTGAAATAACTAATTATTCACTTCTTATTAGTTCTCCTTTTAAATTTATTTTAATTTCAAAAAAGTGGATATCGGTAAGCCATTTCACTATTTTTTTGTTTTTCTCAAAAACTTGTTGAAAATTTAGGGTGCGGCTTAGATTCAAATAATTACAGCAATTCATTTAAAGACTTGAAGTGAACTTTTGTCTCCCTGTTTTTGTTATGTTTTTGTTTTTTGGCATAATCTTGTTTAGAGTCATATTGTCCATTGTCAGAGTCGCATTTCAACAAGTATTTGCTCAAAAATGTTCCATTTTGTTATTTGTTTTTAATTTCGTAAGGAATGAATTGAACTGATATTCGTGCAATTTCTTTTTTTTCTTTTTTAGTATAAACATGGCAACAATTCTGCACGCAATATAAACCAAGCATTTGGAGAGAACATTCTTATATATAACTAGGGATCGCAATATCGAACCAAAAGTTCAATACCGGTATTCGGTATTTTTTAGATCTTGATACCGGTTTTAATACCCGTAGTAGAAATCTTAGAAAAAGAAAGAAAACACGGGTGTTTCTTTGTTTTATTTGCCAGCTTTATTCGAGTTTGTAAATATCACACACAAAATAATTATGACAGTGGATGGAGTGCACTTGTACTTCCTCCATTTATTTTAACAACTCATGAACATTTTTACATTGTGCCACCATATTCTTTTCATCATATATATAAGGAAACCAAACCGAAGTATTATCAACTGATTCTTTATGGTCTTTAAAGTTATTCATTATTATGGGTTATTTATGAATATATGTATATGGATTTAAAAAATATTTTGAACTCTAAAGTATGATATTCAAATACAATGTGAATAACAAACTCACCAATTTAAAAAATATATATATAAATATTACGCACTTTCTTCACAACTACAACCTTGTTTTCACAGATACGAATATCAGACTACGAATACTGCGCGTGTGCAGTATCGCTTTGAGCTGTAATTGGATAGTTTTGGCCCGTCTCCTTGGATGATTCACATATTTTATCACTTCTCTTAATTGAACGATGCAACTTTATATTCGCGCAGTCTAATTAATGTCGCCCGTTAGGAGACATAAAAACAAAAACGTATATACTATTTGCTATGTTGGCTATCCTTGAGCATATGGTGGAGACAATTTAAAAAATTTCTAGTAAATACCGAAAAAACGGTATTTAAACTTGTGAATACCGGTACTACAAAATTGTACAAATGGCTCAAAATACCAGTATTCGGTATCCCGGTATTACAATCCCTACTCTTAACGATCGAAAAGTGCAGGGTTAGTTTGAAAAATGTTGGTCGGTTGATTTTTCGCTACAAAATGAACCGCGTGGAAGATCCGCCAATCATCAGTGAAAAATTATGCACCCAAAACATGAGAGGAAACGAATCTGTATATCTATTGAACTGTTTGTATCTTGATGAAAAGCGTAAAAAAATTGCAAATTATATGCCCATCACTCGTTTATCGGCATATCCCAGTTCTCCATGACAACGCTCAACCGCATACGTCGTACGAAACAATTGCGAAATGAAACCAATTAAACTATGAAGTTTTGCAGCAACCGGCTTATTCACTGGATCTTTCACGAGCAAACTTTTTTCTTTTAACATTTAGAACAATTTTTACGGGTTAAGCGAAATGTTTCAAGTTTAATAATTGTATTTTTAAGTAAAATACTCCATAAACTATTACTGAAAAAGGCTTTCTGAGTAAATTTCGAAACGTTTATGAATAGGTTTCAACTTTTTGTCACCAGCTGACTAAGTATTATTGGGATTAGCTGCGTCAACATCATCATTACTGCTACTTTTAATGATGGAACGGTGTATACAGACCTTAAACTTTAGGCATAATTAATTAAATATTTTTGTCTTAGACAACAAGGAGTTTTCTATCCAAATATATATAAAAAAATGTTAAATATGAAACAAAAATTTATAGAAGCAAGAGCATAAAAATGGAAAAATGACAAAAATTTTACGAATTTATTTGCCAAATTTCACTTAAAACTAATAAATTATTTTTTAAAAAAATACTATCGTGTCCCGTCATTACCTTACCTAAGTTAATATTTTTTTAAAGAACCGTTCGATAAACATAAAAATGTAAAGTATTAAGGAATACCAGAAACACTTCAGTTCGTTTTTGCTGTTCTCTCTTGACATAAAAACTATTATCGTAACTTCGTAAATAATTGAAGTACAAACAAAAGTAAGGTATTTTTAGAAAGCAGAAAATTCAACTATATAAAATTTAAAGTAAAAAAAATTCGTCATTTTCATCAAAATTGACATTTTTGCACTAGTCAGGCACCTTAAACAGTATGAAAATGAAGACAGCGCCTGCGTGAAAAATTCCATATCAGAGTTTAATGATTCTAAAGATTTGAACTTCCTTAAAGGGGTTCGCCAAGTGAATATTAAAAATAAAATTATCAATTTTCATTTTTTAGAAATATTTTTTAAAAGTTTAAATATTTCTGTTTAAAATGATTTATGATATAAGGAAATACGACAATTAAAAGTACTTTTATTTATTTTTTGAATGATGCTACTCATTTATGCATCTATTAATGTGTGTGTGTGTGTAATGATGTGTGTGTGAAAGTAATATATATTATAAGTAGTATTATTATTATGCTAGGAGCACCTGTGTGATTTTCCTTTTACTTGCATAAGTTTCCGATGAATGCGAATCTATATGATGTTCAAGTGGAAAAATTAGAGTGTATTTGGGTTTATCCAAAAGTGTATCAGTACATGGTATGGTGTTAATAACATCATATTGTAGTAATTCCAAAATCAAAATTTGTGAAAATTAAAAACTCTAAAATTAAGCATAAATATGGCTATTGCACAGTTCAATGTGAGTCATGCTGCAAAATAAATGATTTTATAACATCGTGATATTGAACTAAGTTATAACTGTGTCATGCTTCAAAAAATCAGATGCACGTAGGATTCGTGTAGCCCAACGAAATCATCTTGAGATCCCCCAAAAAAGGCAAAATTGTTAAAAATAATGAAAAAAGAAAATTAGAGACTTTTGTAGACGCTGAGGATAAAGAAAATGCTTCAAATACTTCTGGAAAGTACTAAAAAAAAGTTAATGCTCAACAAATTAAGATTTTTTACTTTAAAGCCTGTTTTCTCAAAATGTAATATTTTTTATTTTATGTACCTTTTTCCTCAAAAACTACTAATTATATAAACCTCAAATTTTCAGTGAGCATACCTTTAACATGTATGCGCATCTTAATGGAAGGAGTTAGATATATATATGGCAACCTTTTTCAGATAAGGCTTTTTTAAACTAAATTTTAGGGGAAAAAATTTGACATTTTTAAAAAAACTCATAATTACTTTAATTTTTAACAAAAAGACAAAACTCTTCGTTAAAGATTTGTTGATAGCACACATAACCTACTGTAATAATTTTATCCATGAGAAGTAAATAGTTTCTGAGAAAAGGGTTCATAAGATTATGCCTTTTAACATGGGCTCCTATCGAGTTGCCGGATTCCCTTTAAACAGACATCAATGCATCAAAATCTCGTTGGGAAAGGTGTTATGAAGCAAAAGGAGACTACTATGATTAAATAAACAGCTTTTGAAAAGAGATATGCTGTTTTACAAACACTAAAAATTCCAAAATTTTATACGCACTAGCCTGATATAGTAGATGTGATTTTATTAAAATTCCAATTATTCGAAGATAAAAGAAAAAACATAATCAATTGATTGAAAAAAAATTATTGAGAGAACTTTGTCATTTGAATCATTATTTATTAAAAAAAACTTTTATAAACGTTCCGTGGAAAATAGATATTGTGTGTGTGGTAATATTACTGGAAAGTCATATTACCAATTCATATTTTGTCATTCCATTTTCTGTTTTAACAATGAACATCATTTTTTGTACGAGAAATTCGTACATGCAATTGTTAAATTTTCAATGTATACAAATAAAATCAAAAATAGAAAGTAATATATATTTGGTCATATTCGTAGAGAAAGAAATAATTTCATCTTATTTGATGCCCTTTTGTTTTTTTAAAAAAATATATTGTCACCTGACTTTCAAAAAGAATTTCGACCCAAATAATTGATTATTTCTTACATAATGTTTCATGAGAATTTATTACAAAAGATTCTAAGATTTCTTTTGTTTACCCTTTCGATTCTATTTTGACGAATTCACAAAAAAAATCTATAAAAATAAACAAAACACACTCAAATTGCTCTTGACAACAGAATTCTTCCTTAAACAAAACAAACTATTGCCAGAATCGAAACTACGTCTTAGAAGTGAATACAATGGCAAACGATAAAAAAAATATATACAGTTAGAATATATCCTGACACTGAAATAAGCGTTTCGCAGGTCAAAAAACCTATTTAACCTTGAAAATCGAGTTTTCTTTTTTGTGTCTTTTTTTTCTTAACCTTGTACCCAGGGTGTCCCGAGCTACCGAAAGTTTACTAATGGGAAAAGGCAACAATGTGTGTTCTTTAGCCAAATTGGTTATTTTTAGTAGACAATGACGTCACGCATCTCTGGGGTCTGGGAGTATCCGAAGTGTTCCGAATAAATAGTAAGTAATAATGGAAAGTATTTCAAAGCCCCCTACCGTTGTTTTCGACAGATTTTTTCCCCCTAGTGGCGTGATTTTATCAACAGCCAACTATTTTAGAATCCGTAATCATTATCTCTGCCATTTGGCAGTCGGTCTTTCTCATTTACCAGGTGAGAAGTAAAGAAATACAAAAATATACTTTCAAACAGAATCAAATCTGTGTTTCAACACATACAAATTCTTTCCACAAATATTTTGTTTTTCTTTCTATATGTTAAGTTAAATTTCGTTCCACTGTTATTTTATTTTTTGTTTTTTAATAATTTAATAATCCTTATGATAAGATATATTAAATAAACATACGTTATTTCTGTTTTCAATTCCTACTATTATAGTCCACACTCTTCCTATACATATTTACTTATATATATATATCAGTAGCGCACACAGAAATTTTTCAAAGGGGGTCCGGGGTCGAAAGTTCCCCCATTCTTGTATTTTGCTCCGTTTTATCGATTTTCGGAACAAAACACAGTAAAACTAATTTGAATAAAAAATTTAGCATTAATTAATAAAATTTAATCATTAATAACAAATGCTTATAATTTTACGTATTATGTAAATTTATAATCAATCAAAAAATATCATTAGCTTTGGGTCGGACCCTATGTGTGCGCCACTGATATATATATTGTTCAAATTTTCAATCGTTAATGAAATACTTTTTATTCATCCACTCAAGTTGAAATACCTTTTTTTAAACTTGTAGTGGATGACACTTGAGGTTAATATAGTTTTTTCAAATATTAATTCATTTGTTAAATTAAATAATGAATAAATAGTAACAATCAAAAATAATAGTCCAACACCATATATAGAAAGGAAATTAGAATTGCTTTCTATTTTGGCGCTTAATATTGGGATTCTGTCATATGTATATACATATATATATTGCAATCTTTATATATAAAAATGCCATGTCACGGTGTTTGTGTGTCCGTGATAGACTCCAAAATTGTTCAACCAATCCTAACAAAATTTTGCATATAGTGTGTCATTTCGTCCAACTTAAAATATAGGATAGTTTTTATACCTCAATTTTTGACGTCATTATATTTTTATTGCCGGAAATGCGTAGAATCCGGGAAACGGGAATATTCGCAAAATGTCGGAATGCGTTTGTGCCTGCGGAAGCGGATTTTGTAGACCAAGGTGCATGAAAGATTTAGTGTTTGTTGTATTTCGGATCGTGGAATCCGAATTTCGAATTGAATTCCAATAATACCAGTAACTTTGCCGGATAATGTGAATCGACCGTATTTTAAACATATCCTGGCAGGGGCTTACTTTATAAGCCTTAGAGCGCGAAAACCCGATCCCTGGCGTATTTTGAGACGGGCATTCTGAATCTGATATGAGAAACTGGGGAAACTCTTTACGGGATAATCTGGACTACTGTCTATTGCATGGACCATGACAGGATATTTCCTCAAAAGTCTTGGAGTGAGAAAAGTCCTTTTCTGGTCATTTTCGGGATGGTGAACGAGAGTACGAAATCGGATATTAGAAATTCCTGTAACTTTGCGGATAATGCCGGACGACCCTAATGCCCCTTTCCAGCAACTGAATCTGCAGATTCAGGGGATCCGAAGGTAGTCTCCGGTTGTGTCTAGGGATGAGAAACGAAAATCTGAAATCAGATTTCAGGAAATTCCATAAATTTCCTGGATATTGCCGAAATAAGGTGGAATGGCCGTGCGTTCGAGTCCCGCTTACGAATTTTCATACGCAAAAAGTAATTGCACACAAAAAAATTCTACATACATATTTTATAATATATAAATTTTCTGAGAAATTAATTTTTAGAAAATTTTGATGATAAAAAATTTTTAAGGTATAATAAAGACAGTGGGGGTAACGTACACCCACAAACCCCATCGCGGGAAAAGGGGGGGCAGGATTCTAGGGGACCAAAGCCTGACTGACACCAAGTACGCATGGTTTTGCAATCCTTTGTAGAATCCGTCTTGGAGCCCAAAACCTGACTTTGCAGGGAGGCCCCAATATTCTTGGTTACGCCACTGAATAAAGACAAAAATTAAATCCCGGGATTAGTAATTTTAATCCCGGGGCTGCAAACCTTAGATTACAGTTGTGTGACGTCATATGAAGTTAGTTCATTGATATATGCTGTGAAGAATATCATAACAATAGTACTATTACGATAAGATTTGAAACTTAGTTGAGATTATAAATGCATTTTAAAATCAAATTGCGTGCTAGAAAATTATATTAAGATCATTTTACACCTTTTAAAAACCGAGAGTTTTTGAAACTTTTATTAAAGTTAAAGTAAGGGGTGGGGTTGCATTAATATAAGGAGACATTAATCTAGGAAAAAAAGTAGTTTAGAAAAAAAAAATGGTTTTATAACGTTTTCCCCTATTAGCCGTGAGCGACCTTTTTCAGTGTCAAAATCAAAGTTTTCGAATGATTCCAAAAATTCAAAAAAGGTAATGGGATGTCTGATTGCATTTGATCATCATGCACTGAATTTTTTCTGCGGTTCATGAAAGATAGGTAGACGATCCCGTGCCGTACACTAATTTATCTTTCGACTCTTTTTCCAAGCAAACAAAAAGGGCGCAGAAAATATGACTATCACAAATATTTAAAAATGTATTAGCTTCTGTGATAGACTAATCAGATATTCGAGGTGTTACACACACAAAGAAACCCCCGAGACTAGTCCAATAAATCATTGCACTTACAGAACCAGTTTTCCATGACAGTAAAACGAAACCTTCAAAGTAATTCAGCATTCACACACTTCTACATTTGGTGCAGCCATTGCTGGCAACAGTTCTGGAGCGAGGTTTTTGTCCCTTTGGAAGATCCGTTTTTACCTGAACCTCTTCAACTGAGGTAAAATAGGTTCCCTTTCAAGAAGATTTAAATGAAGGAAATTTTTAAAAAAGTCGCATGGAGTTCCAAATCGGGTGAATAAAACAGATGTCTCATCAAAATAATGTTTTTGCTGGTCAGGAACTGCTTAACAGATAGGGCATGTGAGCGGATGCATTGTCTTGGTTCTACAATCATCCCTCTCCCCAATTCTGCCTTTTTTCCCTAATTTTTCCAAGAAGTCTTTTTAGTATTTCAATGTAGTAGTTTTGGTAAAAATATTTATAAATAAATATAATAAAAACAATTATAAATAACGAATATTTTATGATTATATATAATAATTGTATTTTTATATTATACTAGCGGTCCCGACAGACGTTGTCCTTGAACACACACGTCTTAAATCCAAAAATTACAAACTTTTTTGAATAAGTTGCAACAATTTGGACCGTTTTGATGAAATTTTTTATAAAGAAAGTTACATCACATTTACAGTTACCACAATTCGACCTATCGATTGCGTGTGAGTATGTATTTACAACTAGCTGGTATACCCGTTTTTCGCACGTGTGAACTGAAAAATTAAACAACACAGATTGAAGGATAAAGAAGTTTTTAATGAGTTAATTTTACGTTAATTGCAGATTAAACAAAAAAAGCTTTTTGCATATCTCAGCTGAACAAAAAAGAAAGAAAAAAAAACACCTTTGTTAAATTATAAGTCTGTAGATCTAATAGAGCTGATAAAAAGGATTTTTTTTTATTTATAACTCCCCGTAACACTCTTAAGGGTTGATTTTTGAAAATACCTCCCTAAGCTGATCTCTGCTCAGCAAAAATAACACATTGTTAAAAGTCTTGTGTAATGAACATTTAAAAATAGTGTAAATAATTTATATCTGAAAGTGTAATACATTACTATTACTTTCTGTTGTATTTATTTTATGTTAAAATTGTAATATTCGCTAGCAACGCTGTTTCCTAAATTATAATGGCGATTCAATGAAAAACATAGCGAAATGTTGACGATAGAGTCAAGTTGGCAAATGTCTAGCTACTTTCATAGCTCGAGCTTTGTAAGACCCGCCGTGTAGGGGAGCGATGCACGTTAATGCTTTATCTACCACATTATGATTTACTGCAGTTTTTTTTTCATGCAATATTTTTTTTGGATCACTACATTGAAAAGTAAGGGATATACACTTGCCTCTCCGAAAGTCTGCGTACAGGCGATCATCTTTCATATTCATGCAAAGATCGCTAATTAAATGAAGTCTTTTTGAATCAATACTGTTTTTTATTGATTCCTCTAACGTCGTAAATTCAAATAGTATAAGCAACAATCACCTGAATATTAAATAAAATACAAATATTTATAACTTGAGAGCGATACAAATCGTGTGCGTCAAAAGTCTGCTTACACTGGAAAAAACCCTTAAAATAATGGAATGTAACTAGAAGTTAATATTTTTTAAGCTATTCCGTTCTCTCTATAACTCTCTCCACATATTTGGCAGGGATTTAACTAGCTTAGTTTCATCTGTGGATATTTTGTTCCATTCTTCTACTGTGACAGATTTGAGCAATTCCTCAGGGAGATCAGAGGGATTCATCTCAATAATCAGGGAGAATGTTATTACGTTCTCCCTGATTATTCACTCGAGTAAATCCCACAAATGCTGTATTGCGCTTAGGTCTGGGGATTAGGTTAGCTTATATACGGAATTGGTTTGGGACATGTCAGAACAGTCATAGCTTCACAATGACTTCACAATGTGAGCCATTTGCTTGGTACCTTTGTGCCACTGAAAGTAAAAATCATTGCTCACCGCAACTTTCTCGGCATATGCCCTGATATTTTACTTCAATACGTTCAGGTAACCAATTTTGTACATTGTTGATTCAATAAATTCCAGATTACCAGCAGAAAGGCTTCTAATGCACCCCAAACATTATACCTCCCCCACCATTTCGATAGTCGAAAAAGGATTTTCTTTCTTAAGACCTGTCCAGGAATTTTTGCAGGCACATTTTGTGCTTTTTGATGCTAAATTACAAAATTTACTTTTAATTGACTATATTACATTTTTCTAAAAAATATGTATCCTATTTAGTTGTTTTTTGGTAAAGGTTAGCTTAAGGTTGGTAAAGGTAAACTCTTAGCTCTGTTCATTCGAAAGACGAATGGCTTCTTGAGTGCAACTCGGGCATGATAGTCAGTCTTTTTCAATTTTCTTCGAATTGTAAATCAAGTCACACTTTTTTGCAATATCTCAGCAACACTTTTAGCTATTTGTGAAGCCTATAGTCTTGGATTGATTTTTATAGAGCGTATTACAAAGCAAGATTCTCGAGGTAACACTGCAGACTGCCGGCCAGATCTTGGATTGTACATTAAAATTTTAGTTGATTTGTAGTTTATGAACACTTTTTGAATCAATGGATGTCTCCTATTAATATTTCAGCAATTCCTTTAAAAATTTTCTCCTTTTCTGAAGATCTATGATGATTTTTCTTTCAATTATATATTGATCTCTATTCTGTTGCCTGTCATGGAACCACAAAAGCTTTTAAATCTTAAATTCTTAGAAGCTATTCTGAATAGAAATAAACTTGTTTTGATTAAAGGGTAAAAAAGATAAAATTCGAGGTATTTTCATAACAGGTATATTTTTTAATGCACAAAAAATAAATTTATCGTAATGCCATTGAATGTACAATGTTTTTGGTTAATCCTTGAGGGGTATAAACAAGCAAATGCGATGGTTTGCTAAACCTCGCACATACAACCTCTAATTGGCCGTGCGAAAAGCAAGGGTTTTCTAAATCTAAGTCACAAATTATCATTGTTTGACCTTGTGATTTGTTAATGGCCATAGCAAATGTCAAGCGAATTGGAAATTGCAAACATTTGAATGGGTAGATGAGTCTGAAAGAATCATTGGGATCTGTGGTAGAAGTACAACTTCACGTTGAAGTTTGCCGCTCAAAATAGTGGTCTCAAGAATATTACCCATGATTTTTTCATGAACAATCACGCGCCATTACATAGTTTTGGCGCATTTTTAACTAATTGCGATATCGGACCGAATTGTGAATCTAAATCATTCTCTAATCCACTTGAACTCCCACAAAAAATATCCAAATCGGTCTAGCCACTTAGAAGGAGTTCAGTCACATACACAAGCACAGAAGAATTATATATATAAAGATATATGCCGTATCGTGGCGAAATGAATAATCTTTCCAATTCTGTAATTATTTTTTATCTGATTTTGATAGAAAAATTAGATTGCAATTTTAAAAACGGCGAAAATATCGGAAAATTCTCCCCTCTTATTTCTTTTTTTCTTGCCGCACAATAGCAGAATAAACAGCACACAGGAGTAAAACAATTATGCGTCTTAAGGTTTTTAATTAATATCTTTTTAACTAATTGAGATATTGGACCAAATTGTGAATCTAGACCATTCTCGAATCCACTTGAACTCACACAAAAAATATCATCAAAATCGGTCCAGCCATTTAGGAGGAGTTCAGTCGCATACACACGCACAGAAGATTTATATATATAAAGATTATTAATAAAATAATTATATAATATACATTAAAATTTGGAATGAATATTAATTAAAAAGTACTGAAAACTTGCAATATTCCAAAAACTTCAAAAATATCAAAGTAACCATATTGTGATGTTATCGCCCATCTTGGCGAACATAATCAACAACTTGGCACGTGCCCGTGATTTCAAACTAGTTCCCAACTGGAAAAATCTCCTTTAGATAAGTACCCATGCCAGTGAAGCGCACGGGAATTTTTCAAGGGGGGGAGGTCCAGGGTCAAAAGTCCATTATTCTGGTATCATACCCCAATACGCCGCCCGGCATATTCGTTTGATTTTGTCGTTTTTCTGGAACAAAAAACAGGGAAAAATAAATTATTGAATAAATAATTAGCATTCATTAATAAAATAAATTATTAATATCGGATACATAATTAAATTTTAGGGAATATATAAATAGGTTATAATCAATTGGGGAAAATATCAAGGGTGAATGGGGAGGGTTGTCCGGACCCGTGGACCTTGTGCGTGCCACTGACGACCCATGCCAAATGGAAAAGGTCCATTAGAAATGCATTGCATATTTTGCATTTACAACGAAGACTATGAGGTTGTATATATTAGGTTGGGGAAAAAGAAATCCATTATTTTTTTGGTAGATGGCTGTAGTGTCGATATCTCGTGAAATATCGATCAAACAATTTCAAATTTATGCTCGTTGTCAAGAAGACATTTCACACTCAAAAAATTATTTTACTGTTTTTCGTTTGGTCCATTCAATTGTGAGTTACAGGGTGTTAAAAATAGAAGTCAACAAAGAGAGCATTCGGTACATTTTACAGTTTTTCTTTGATAAAGGCGAAAATGCAAGCCAGGAGAAATTCTGAATGGTGTTTATGATGTCAATACTGTAACAGCTAATTATGTGCAATTTTGGTTTCGTCGATTCCGTTCAGGTATTTTTGATGTTAAAGTTGCCCCGCGCCCGTCATCGAAAATGTCAATAAAATCACAGAAATAATCAAAGTTGACCGGCATGTTAGTAGTCGTAGCATCGCCCAGGAGCTAAAGATGGACCATAAAACACTTTTAAGCCATTTGAGCAAAGTTGGATTCAAAAAGAAGATCGATGTTTGGGTGCCATACCAAATAACACCAAGAAACATGATGGATCGAATTTCCATCTGCAAAGCCCTGGCCAAACGGAATGAATCGACCCATTTTTTAAGCGGATGGTGACTGGGGAAGAGAAATGGGTCACATACGATAATATTATTATTGAAAACGATCTCGTGGTCAAAGCGCGGTGAAGCAGCTCAAACGGTGGCCAAACCCGGTTAGCAAGAAGGGTTCTGTGTTTGGAACGGGACTGAAGAATCATTTATTAGGAGTTGCTTCCGAAGGCCAAACACTAAGTTTAGAATATCACTACTGTCAACAACTGGACCGTTTATGATGACTGACCAGAAACGGCTAAATTGTGGCCAACAGAAGAGGTGTTGTGTCCCATCAGGACAACGCCACGCCACACGTCTGTAGTGACTCGCTTCTAGAAACTCTGGGAAGGCTTGATTGGAAGAAGTTTTAATGTATCCACCATATAATTCCGTACCACAACAAGCGTTGCCACCCTTTTTCTCGCATTGCAGAACTTCAGAGTGATAGAAATTGGGATGAAGATAAAATTGTAGTGGTACTCCAGTACTATATAGTAAAGGCCGAGAACTTCTATGAGAGAAGGCAATATAGAGCTACTTTTAAAAAATGGTAACACATTATACAACAAAACGGTGCATGTTGTTAAATCGGACAATACGAAACGTATTGAAATAGGTTTTGAATTTCATGCAAAAATAATGGATTTCTTTTTCACCAACCTAATATATAATTTTACTTTTGTTATAATTTTTTATTACAACAGAGGCAGGGGGAGGGAGCGACTTTTAAAATAAGCTTCCTTCTTTTTGTAAGTGTTAGTATAGAATTTTCGACCTCAAGCGTCATCCTAGACTTTTTCCTTTCTTCCATGAAGAATGCTGTCTTAGGGAAACATCGGTGATGCCCTCGGGGATGCTCTACGAGTTTTATCAATTTTCGACCTTGCCCCTTATCATTTCCTACCTCCTTTTTACTTCATGCATTTGTGGAATTTCGTCTGGATCTTGAATGAGTTTTTTCATAAATAATGCAATGTTTCGGATGTAATCGCTAAATGCGGCCTTTGTATTAAAAAAAGTAGCCAATTAAATTAATATTTCTTTTTAAAGTTAAGTTTGAAACATGTTCTGTTTTGAAGAAAAAAAAATACCCTCACACCCCCTACTACAATTTATTGCTTGTTTTGTACAGTATCTCATGGGGGAGGGGAAAGAGAATGCACTTTTATCCCTAAATACGTTAATTTTTAGAGCTAAATATAAATTATTTACCAAATTAATAATAATTAGTGTTTTTTACAAAAAAAATTTGGATACTTCGATTTTTGGATTTTTTTAATTTTGTGGATTCAATTTCGCGAGCCTTCTTTTGCAAAATTTAAAACTTCATCAATTCTAGAATGAGCAAGAGAAGTCGAATTCAGGAATTTTAATAAAAGACCTCCCAGAAACAATTTTTACATTTTAATTTAGTTTAGAACCCTTTTCTTCGAAATTCAAAAGATTTTCTATTGTAGACAGCTATTTTCATTACTCTTACAGTAGGCTTAAAATTTTTGCTGCATTTAACAAAAAAGATACTTTAGAAGCTGAAACCCGTTGCACAGGTTTTCCAGTACATGCCCGGTTTAAACCGGGGTATACGTTCCATCAAAGTAGAGCGTAATGCGAAACAGCGTTAAACAGGTTATCCCCCCTGTAAAATAATGAGGTTAGGGGAAGATGGGTTGAAAATTGGTCGGTTTTTTCCATTAAATTTATTAATTATGTTTTTATAACAATAAAACAAAAATTCATTTCTTACAAATATAGAAACATAATAAACGAGTATGCTTTTAAAAAATAAATAAAATTCTAAGTCACATGTTTTTCATTTCAGATCTTTAGTCTCTTCTGTATTTCCAATTTTCTGCCATTTTATCAAGAAGGTAGATTGGCTTAGTGGCATTTTGCGTTCAATTTCATCGTCAATCCATAGAGAAAGTCGTTTTTTCCATTTCCTCCATTGTATTTATTTCTTGAACGGGTTATTCTAGTTGCAGTTGCACTTGCCGATGACAGTATTTTTTCTTTATTCTTCAGAATGGTCCTAATTGTTTTAGTTGCCAAATTCAATGCTGCAAACCAATTTGAGATTGACGTTTACCAGTATCTAATCTTTTAATCACGTGCATTTTAGATCCTAATGAAACGTTTTTTTTTTTGTTCTTTCGTGGTTTTTTACTATCACCCACACGATACAAAGTATTTGTCAATATAACAATCGTTATATTATATAAATGTATACTTACAATAACGTCAACAAATGTTTTAAACGATAAAAACACGTTCGTATAACATCGCAGAAAAGGAGAAACACAGATAAACTGCTTCGGATATCGGGAAGCCTAAAGCTGCGTGCAATTTTGGGGAATCCCACAATTCAAATAAAAAAAAGCATTAAACCGAAACAGCATTAAACGGGGTCTCACTGTATAACTTTTCCCCTCTTTTTTTCCCCAGAAAAGTTTCCCCTTCGCCTCTCGACGTCAGCACTCCCTGGCGATTTTTACATTTGTCTCGAAATTTTATTTTTCGAAATTTCTTCCACTTCTTTTCCCCATCAAATAAGTTTCCTTCCCTGAAATTCTATTTTTTCAGAGAGAAAGAGGAGGCGATGAGCTAGGGAGAGAGGGCGATCTGAAATCGATTTCTCGGGCCAAAAAATCGATTTTTTTTAAAACTTTATGTAGCACTGAATCTTTCAGTGAATGGATTTCATCTAAAAAATCGATATTCGATTTTCGTATTTTTTATAAAACCAAAAAATTTTTTAAAATTAGTTGAATGGACCGAAATTGGTTTTTTAAAGCGAAGGTTTAAAACACTATCGGGGCGTTTGCACCTGCAGTTTCTATACTTTACTCCTCTATTTATCGTCACGTTCATTTAAAAGCCATGATGTATAGAGTATCGGGGGATCTCTGTTCCTTTGAGTCCTTTTTTTCGATTCCGACAACATCGCTGTGATGGCGGAACCCTTGGATCCCCGTAGACTTGACAGACTGCTGTTTTAAAAAACTTAGTTTAACATTGGGGCTATAAGCATTTTCATTTTTCATTTTTGTAAAAATAAATTTGAAAAAAAATGTTTCTTTTTTTGGAACCCAATAGTTTTTTTGTGAACCCGAATAAAAAATTCCCCATTTTTGATAAAGGGTATTTTTAAAGGTATCTTTTTTTTTCTTTAAAATGTTTAAGTTCATTTAAATGGCTTGCATTTTTTTTGAAAGATTTTTGTTGAGTAATTTCAATTTTTAAAAAATATTTTATTTTTAAAAAATTAAAAGCCTTGAGGAAAAAAAAAAGGATATTAACAGAAAAAAAACCTTAAAAAAAAATATTAAGGGCCTTGATTTTGAAGTCACATGATAAAACGACCGTTTTTCCCTTTAATTCAAAACAAATATTAAAATAATTGTACTTGTTCTATTTGAAAACTCACAATCAGATAAAATTTCAAATTTCATATTTGGTTTAAAAGATGTTTAAATGTTTAAAAATTTTTTAAAAAAAATTTTTAAATTAAAAATCGTATTTTATGTTTACTTTTAAAAAAAATACATTTTTTGTAAAAACTTTTTAAGAAAGTTTCCCCAAAGACAAAATTTGGCCACCGGACGCGTAACTGATTAACGGGAAAACCAAGATGTTTTATTTGTGACTATGATCAAATTTTTTAATTATGGCTAGAATCCGTGGCTTTCACTATCATGTGACTATGACATCACATGAATCAACCTCATTGTTACATAATCACAATAAAGAGATATATCAACAATAGCCATTAAGTAACTAACGTTAATTTGATTAATTATAACAAATAAAATCAAATAATAATTATTTCTTTAAAAAAATTTTTTTTTTTGGTGAAATTTTTGAAAAAACAATTTTTGCTTCAAAAAGCACGTACTACTAACAAAGAAATTAAATAAAACCAAGCACCGTAAAATCCGGTGAATATCGCACACTTTTAACACTAAAAGATAAGATCGAAATTTAAGGGTGCGCGTTATAGGCTGGGTATAAAAATAAGAGCTTTAAAAATAAAACAAAAAAAATGAGCATAGCAAAAATTAGATTTTTACATAAATCGCGCAAATACTGTTTCTTTAAAAGAAATGGCATTCCTCTTATGAACTTATAGAGCTGTAGTTCTAGAATTATACTATTTTTTTTTAAACGGAATAATACCCCCGGGAAAAAAGGGGGTTTGGAAACATGAGAGAATTGCTCACGTCATTTCAGGTTTTCGAAAAAGGGGGGCGCTATTTGGCGAATATACCGAAAAAAATAAATATTGTGGGGAAGGGATGGTGTGGCCCAGGGGTGGTATAGGCATCGGATGTGGCGCCCTTTTAAAAATTTGAGCCCCCCACTAAGCCCGCCGTCGGGGGAGCGATGCACGTTAAATCTGTCGAGTGGGAAAAGTCCTCCCATTGGTGTGGTGTGGTAGTTGGAGAGGGGGGCCGCTCGGGGGTCGTCCCCATCCGAAAGGTTCAAATTCTGGTCCATCCCAAAGCCCTCGTGTAGCTGAACAGTGCGACGTTACTATTCAATCAATCAATTGAAAGTATAGGTAAGTGTTATACGTCGGAATTTTATGGTAAATATAAACGGGAATTATCTGTGTGATTTCGCATGGTTGACATAAGATATATTTCCACATTTCCCATTATTTTGAATTTTATTACCCAACTAGAAATACTCTCGGCACCAAGCATTCACAAATCTCGGATTAGAAGAACGATTCAAACATCCCTTTTTTATCAAGGTTATGTGTTGCTACGAGACCAACAACAACAATGCGAAGAACTGATTATGCTGAGATAACTCTCCCAGAACTGATGATAAGAATTCCATAGTAATGATGAAAGAGAAATACATTCGAAATAGAGTTTTGGAATTTAATCATAACGCAAATCTTAAAGTATTCACAAGTCCAGAATTCAATGAAATATTTCGCTCGTGTCCAGCGTGTCGCGGGATTGAGTCTCGATGCTACAGAAGACCCACCGTGTTGAGGTGCTGATGCATGTTAATATTGCTGACATGTTGTCCTGTTGACGTGTGGCAGCTTGTTGAGATGGGCGCCAGCTCAGGAGTCGCTCTCGTCCCTTGACCGAGGTTCAAAAGAACGAAGTCCGTCGCCAATAGTCGTCACGTTGCTTTAAATCAGGGGTACTCAACCTTTATTTCTGCTGTGCCGCATACATATGCTAGTTATTTCACGCGGGCCGCAACATGAGGATATGGGGTAGAAATGCTTTAAGACCAAGAAAACATTGGAAATTTAAAATGTGGAAAATTGGTCAAAATATTATAACTCCTGTTTTGTGTGCTTTTTTTAAATTATTTTTTATATGTTTATTTTCATTTTTGTCACTAACACTATAAATTAGAAGCATTTAAGAAACACCCCTTCACAATTTCTGCATCAGTAAACGGTTTCATATGATTATCAATAATATGGCAAACTTCATAGGACGGGGGCGAACCTTTATATATCAACGTGCCATTTCTAAAGAGGTGTTTAATGAGATATAGACGTGCCATCAAATAATTTTGGCTTGTCATTATTGGGAAAATAAAAAAATAAATACTATGAACACAAACATTATTTATACTACGAAAAAATACTTTTCATTGTATAGTTGTAAACGTTTTAGTTACACATGTAATTCAAATTAAAAGTTTTAAAATTCGTGTAAAGGTTCTGTTGTTTTGCACTTGTGTGTGTGGATGACAAATAACTATTTTAAATGTGAATGTTACTTTTATAAGAATTTTTATGCTCAGTAGTCATCTGCCAATCGCGTTTTTTAAGCAACTGATTATATTTGCAGTGGTTCACGTTTTTGACAAGAGGATTTGCGATTTGTTTCAAAATGGCATTTTAAAGACGATGTTCCGCAAACCACACTATTCTAGAACATAAAACACGCACCGCTTTGTGTTGCCTTTACTAATAATGCTACATTTCTAAATTCACCAAATTTGAAATTTTCTGTTACATTTACTATCTTGCCCCTTTCTATTCTTTTGCTGAACTATCCATGTTAAATAACAGTTAAAAATCGTAAATATAACACAAATAAACTTTAAAATACAGTTCTGTCAATGAGATTGACTATGGTATGCGTAGACAAAATTTGCATCACAAGCAATTTTAGTCCACGACGTAACTACGGCAAAATAACAAATGAGTGTACTTCCCGCCACACCGCGACCGATCACTCGCGTTTGTTCGTAATAATTCATAGTGAACTTAGCTATTTTGAAGTAAAATGCAAACCATTTTGATCACTAGCGTGCCCAAAATATTGTGTTGCGTGCCATGAATGACACTCGTGCCAATGGTTCGCCATCCCATAGGAAGTCTTTGATACCGCCGTGATATTACCATTGACAAAACACTTTGTTGCTGTTGCAAATATTCGAGAGAGCCTATTTTTATCGCCTCTTGAAAGAGATCTTCGAGGAAAAGTGTCATTGAATGATTCCTGTTTATTAATATTTTTAAATACAGCACTTTCGTCACAAATCAAACAATTACTAAACCATGTTTATTTTTCACTACAAAATAGTCAACCTTCAATCGTCTTGAAACGATCTATTTTCTTCTAATATTTTTCGCTTGCAAGATATGAAAGATAATTAAAAATTAGTTCCACCCATAAAATGGTCGCTACTCGTCCACTGTTGCCTGTTATCACTAGCCGTAACCGTTCCAAATAGAAAAAGAATATCAATTCGTACTCGTGCGACATCGACAGCAAAAAGCAAAATTAATATGTTTGATTTCTTGTGACAAAGAATTTCCCACCAAATTTTTAATGCAATGTTCTTAAATAAGTGAATTTCTCAGACAATGCCCCATGACCGGGCCACTTAAAAAGGCTCGGTGGGCCGCAGGTTGAGTATCGCTGCTTTAAAGCGAAAGGTGTGCCCATCCGGTATAGTGGTTAGCGACGCTGACTGCTGTGCCGTAGGGACTGGTTCGAATCCCGGAGAAGACATGGATGTTTGTAAATGTATAGTGCCTGCGCGGCATGGGGGTACTCTAAATAGCCGTCGAGCCGCAAGTCCTCTCGTGAGGTTGGTGGAAGGGAAGAGAGATGGGAGGCCTCTGACCACCCCAGAGTGTTCTTCCTCTAAATTGGGGTGGAATCGAGCCAAATTGTACTGTCACCTGTATGGTGCTCAAAGCTACGGCTAACGACAGGCGTCACTTAGCCCTGTACCCTTAGTGGGCCTCAATCTGGTCTCTGCCAATCGGGTGGCATTAGTAACAACAAATCAAAAGGTTAATTTACACTCACTCAATGACGTAACGGAGTATATTAGGGTTCCCTTGAAACTCAGGTTTTGGACCCCAAGCCCAAATACGTACATAGCGTCAGTCAAGCTTTAGGCCCCCTAGAATCCCTGGGTCCCCTTGCAATGCGGGGGTTAGGAGGGTGTACGTTACGCCACTGCATTCACTCTTTCTCTTACTCACGCCACTTCACATAAAAATGAGATTCATTTACAATGTGTGAATATTTTAAAACAAACAAACAAGTAATATAAATTTAATAAAAGTAATAAAAAAGTTTTAAGTCAACTCCTACTTAGATCAACAAAGAAAATTTTATTTTAGCTACTTTTTATTAAATAGTTACAATAATATAAATATGTATATACATAGAACAAGAATCACAACATTAAGTGGTCATTCATTTTTATTCATTATCATTAAAGTATCGTATTGTCATCGAAAACAATCGTGTCTATAAAATTTCAGTTCAACTGAATGCTTTAAAACGTGAGAAAAAAACACCTTTTCAAGTGTTGACACAAGTCGCCGAAAGGGTCGCTAAGTCGCCAAAAAGGATACCAACGTGGCTGTATTTGTAATTCTTTAAATAATTAGTTTTAATCCATTATTTTTTATTAATTATAATTAAATTACTGTATTGTCATCCAAAATAATCTTAAAATTTCAGCTCAATGGAACGCTTTAAAATGTATTTTATTAGCGATTGAAAATTCCACTAAGATAAATAAATAAATATATAGAGAGTGCGAGCTAATAGTAAGAATTAAAAACGAAGTTTTTTTTCAGGTCAGGAGAGCTGAGATTTCCTGGATATGTGTCACTAAAAATCGAACAACAACAAAAAAAAAACTATTTTATTTACTAAAGATTAATAATAATAACAAGACGCCTGAAATCTTCCTTCGCTTTACAAACCGCAAGCAAATTTCGTTTCTCTTGCGCTTGAAAAATGAGGAAAGTTCGATTAGGATAAATATGAAATCAAGAGTTACAAAACACTATTTCAATGGAAGCCGAAATAGCATTCGGTATAAATATAAAAACAATGGTTCTCTATTTCTTACATTCATGAAATGATAAGTTAAACAGGAATCGCAATGATATTGCGCGTTTTTTTTTTCTATTTATAATGGAATATTTTATTGATGGATTTTTAAGATAAGAAACAGGTAATTTCTTTCTTCTACATTTTATAAAGTTCGAATGAAGGTTATATTAAATCAAGCGGAAAAGCGATATTTCTTTTCTTGTTTCAAAAAGAATTCTACAGAAAAGTAAAACTGGTTACGCTCTAGTATGGAATCTGGAATTTGCAGACGAGATTCATTTATGCAACACGAATCTAGAATTTTTAGGTCTCTTATGGGGAGTTATCAATACGAAGCAGATTGGCAGCCATTTTTAAAATATTATTGTAGAGAATTTTCATTATTACGAATAATAACTTGCAGGTATTCAAGTTAAATTATTTCTGAATGCGGAAGAAAAAAATCTAATTATCAATCTTATATATAAACTAGCTGGTATAACCGTTCTTTCCACGAGTGAATTGAAAAATTAAACAATACAGATTGAAGTATAAAGAAGTTTTTAATGAGTTAATTTTACGTGAATTGCAAATTAAACAAAAAAAGTTTTTTGCATATCTCAGCTGACCAAAAATACACCATATTTATTAAATTTTAAGTTCGTAGATCTAATAGTTGATAAAAATGATTTTTTTTTAATATAAAACCCCGTAACTCTCTTGTGGGTCGATTTTTGAAAACACCTTCTAAGCTGATCTCTGCTCAGCAAAAGTAACACATTATTACACATTTTGTGTAATGAACGCTAAAATAGCGTAAATAATCTATATCTGGATGTGTAATACGTTAATATTACTTTCTGTTGTATTTATTTTATGTTAAAATTTAAGATTCGCAAGCAATGCCGTTCCTTACATTACAATGGCGATTTCAATGGAAACATAGCGAAATGTTGGCGATCGAACCAAGTTAGCATCTTTGGCGACTGATTGAACGGTGCAGAAGGGGATATGCTGCAGTGCCACTTGTGGGGAGCTGGAACAAAGAGGATAGCACAAAAACCTTCTTCACAAAAAATACACATACATGCCAATTTTCATAGTTATCGGTTGAACGGTGTTGGAGAGTGATGCGATTTCATGTTTACAAACATCCAATTCTATATATAGATTTGAATGTTTGTATATTTACTTGGGACTTCTTATATAGAAATCCACTCCGTTGATCGTATCATCCCAAAATTCTGCACGGAGATTCAAAGGCGTCATAAAAGAATATTTCCTTCGAAAATATTCCAATTTATTTTGAGTGCATTTTTTTCTTAACTTCGCCAACTAATTCGCCAAATATCTTGCTGTGCAGCATGAATAGTGGATCCCTTTCGTGCTCAGAAAAATAATTCTGGAACAAGCGACATCTTTTTATTTCACAACATTTCAGAACAGGTTTTGAGGAAATCGACACCAGAGGCAAGGAGTTATAGATTAAAATTCAAGCATTTGAACTATGAAACCCCTAGACTTAAAATTTGGCAAGCATTTTTTATTTTGTTCTGCAGAAATCGATCCGGGGGACATTATTGGTTAAACCTGTTTTTCAACTATTTGACCAACAGACTTGAAATTTCGCAAGTGTATTTCTTTTGCTGAGTAGAAATCTGCTGAGAGAACGGGTTTTTGCGGAAATCGACTCCCGTTTTTAAAAAGAGGGCTATAAAAATGTTTTTAAATGCAATTGAAGATTTAATGCTAAGACTTAGATATCAATAACTTAAAGTTATATATAACTTAACTCAGTGGCGCAAAAGCCCAAGGCCTACTGTGCCCAACTCAGTACACGTGACCTTGGGCCCTGAGGTGCATGAGCAGATGATCCGGCCAGGTGGTCAGTCTGACGCGAAGCCTCCAGTTTCAAGTTCCCAAACAAGCTGGGTACTCATTTATCGACCCACTGAAGGGATGAAAGGCTGAGTCAATGTTGCCCAGCCCGTGCATTGAAGCTCGGACCTGTAGCGTGGAAGCGCAATGCACTGACCACCCGGCCACTGGGCTTAAAGTTATATATAGTAAGGTGACCAACCGTCTTCCTTTTTGTCCTCCTTTTCAATATTTTAAAACTGATCTGTTAATCTCTGTATTCAGAGATGAATCAAACATGTTTCCAAAATGTTGAAGAATGGTCTGAAACAAATATCGTAGGAAATAACAGTTTTCAATGGTATTTTTTGACTTCGTCGCAATTAAACAGGACAGATATAGAAAACTGCATTGATTTTTTTTATCGATAGAAATGCCTGATATTAAAATCAATGTCTGTTTGAAGTAGAAAGAAGACTGTGAATGTATATTTAAATTCTAATAAATTAGAACAATTGGAAAATTAACATACTGAGAAATCGGTAAAAATAAATGAAATGACTTAAACCATTTAAAAAATGAACACATTCCACATGCAAATGTAATTATTCTTGTTGAGTTTACGTTGTGCTGCCCTGGAACCAATGCAGCAGTTGAAATAGTTTTTTTCAGTTGGTAATGTTTTTTGTGAAGGGACTAGTGAAAAATCAAAATTGAATGTTAATATTTTGTGCTTACCCCGTAAATCTAGTATGAAGGATATTTTTGCCGAACTTTCGGATATATTAGAAAATCATACATTGACAAAAAAAAGTTAATTCAATGGAAAAATACTCTTTAAAGATAATGATTAAGAATGTAAAGCGTAAAATGGGCGTATTTTTGTTTGAATTAATAAAATTCATATATTTAAGTTTTTTTTTCTTAAATTTTTCATCCTCCTTTTCATTGTAAAAAATAGTCACCTTATATATAGTCAGGCTATTATCATGAAATACCCAGCAATGTGGGATGGTAACGGCTAGTATTTAACATTATTCACTAAATATGATTAAGATTCGGAATGATTCAATAAAAAGTTACTGTACCATTTTAGCAATTCTAAAATTACAAGAAGCCGTGTTTGCCGAGTGGTCATGGGCGCTAACTCATGACCGACAGCGCTTCTGTCGAGTCATGGTGCCACTAAAGACCCACCGTGCAGAAGAGTTGATGCCTTTTCATTGTGTCGTGGTTCAAATTCCTTACGTTGGCGTGGCGTGGAAGTTTGAAGAATGGTATGAAAGCTCAAGAATAGTTATCATTTGAAAATGGTTCGAAATTATGAGGTCCATCATAGGGATGGCGATCTGAGATCGATTAATCGAAGAATCGATTTCTCGGGCCAAAAAAAAAAATATCGATTTTTTAAATCGATATGTAACACTGAATGGATTCAGGGAATCGATATTTCATCCTATAAATTCGACTTTCGATTTTTTTCTGTTTTGGTAAAAACCGTAAAATTATTTACAATTTGTTGAATGTACTATCTTCAAAAACTATTTATCGCAGGCAGTTGTGCACCTGAAGTATGATTCTATACTTTACTGGCAAGAACAAAAAACTGTTTATCATCACATTCACTCAATAGCCATGATGTATATGAGTATTGTGGGGTCATCTGTTCTTTGGGAGCGCCTTTTTTCGATGGCCGCCAACATCGCAAGTGATGAGCGGAACCAATTGGATCCCAGCAGACTTGACAGACTGTTGTTTTTAAAAAGCTTAGATGTTAAGTATTGGGAACTATAAGCTATATTATCTATTTTCTGAACTTTTTAATGTAACAAATACATTCAGAAAATAAATATCTTCTTTTATACCTAATACTTCGATATAGGGCAATAAAGTAATTGTAATTATCGAATTCCCTGAACTAAAAAAAATCCCCTGATTTGACTAAGAGATCGTTTATTATGGTATCTTTTTTGTTTTTTACAAAAGGGATTTATATTTACATTGTAAATACAGACTTGAAAAAAAATCGATTTTTTAGAAATCAATCTTTTAGACCTCAATTTTTTTGTGAATCGATTCATCAGGTTACGATTCGAATCGAATCTTTTCCGGAAAGATTCGCCATTCCTAGTCCATCACCACAGTGTTACTTTCAGGATGCGATGCAACTGTTATTCATTCAATGGCCATTATTATACATTTTTAATATTACATATTTAATCATATTATTTATTTTACGTAATGTTATATTGTACTAAAAGAATTAAAGACATCAATATGTTACACAAAAAGATATTCAAAGAGAAATTTGTAGAAATGTTTTGAAAATAATTTAAAAAAAGGTTTTAAATAAAAAAAAGATTTTTTATAAAAAATTTTTTAAAAATTACGTAATGTTATATAAAGCACATCGCGGAAAAGTACACCCAAAAACGAAACTCAAGAAGGGAAATTAAAGTTTTATGTGGGGAAAAAAAAAATGACCTAATTGTAATATGGAAAACATTTTTTCATGTTTATAGATTTAAAATAGAAAAATCATGCAATTTCTAACTTTTTGACCTTTAACAAACACGTTTTGTTACATCAAAACGAGTTAAGCCTAACTTTTTATTTCATTCCAAAAGCAGGTCATGTTGAAGCATTGTTAGAAATTATTGTTCACTTTTTTCCCTCTGGGGAAAAAAACACTTCACTTAAATAGCATGAAAAAAAATCTTTTTTTCTCCTTTTTCCTAATTGCTTTTTTCTTCGAATTCTTTCTCTAAATTGGTATTCTTTTGAAATAAAAAGAACGGTGATTCTTTCTTTCTCTTCTCTTTGTATAAAAAAGTTTCTTAAAGATTCAAACCAAGAAGCGAAAAATTTTTACTACAGAATTATTTTAGTGTTCTCCGTAAATTAACATCAGGTAACATTTACAAAATAAAGAATTTTCCAGCATTTTAGCTATCTTGAGTACACGTACTAATGTAGCTAAAAACGTTGCAGCGTTCGAAAGCTTATTTCTGCAATTTCCTTCCCTGCAGGCATAGGAAGGAAGGACACTTTTTTCTCTCTTTTTGCAAGATCCTATTTTGCAAAGGAGATTAGAAATATCTTTACTTGGAATAATAATAAAAGTCTACCTTTTTTCAAAAAAACCGAACAGAACTGAGTAAATCTGAATGCAAATCTAGATGCCCTTGCAAAAAGTTCTTTTTTGCCTTAAAATATATACCCATTCCTATAATTTACAAAGTGAGACTAGTTTTTAGATTGTACTGTTACAAATGTGCGTGGGAGAAAACAGCCGACGACTCCAATTGTTTGAAGAATAATACATTTATTAATGGCAAGGACCAGAACATATGACTGGGGCCCTGGGTAGCCTAGTGGTTGGGCGCCCCGACTCCCGGGCCCGGGAAAGGGCCCGGGTTCAAACCCCTACCGCCAAATACCCTCGGATAAAACGGAATACGTGCTCGTTAAATCAGTGGGTTTCGAAAGTCTTGTGGGCTGAATCACGAGTGCAGGGGGAAATGGGAAAATTTCCCTCCCCTTCAGTTCCATGCCTAAATTATGGAGGTGGAGATGAATTGGGCCATCTATCGTAATTTCTATCGTCCCCTTTGGAAACTTCCCCGGCTAAAAACGTCTGTCACCTGGAAGGGGCCCAAAGGGTGGGGGGGAAAAAGACAAGCGTACATCTAGCCTTTGCCCGATAAATTTCGTGGGGGGCCCCGATCTGAACTATGTGAGACCCCTTTGGGATGAGAAACAACAACAACACATATGACTACCCGAAAACAAATCGTTTTATACACAAAGAAATATTATAACAAATTATTTACACTAGAGCAGTGCTTCTCAAACTTTCAATATTGACGACCCAGTTTCCGATCATAATTTTTTTTGCCCGTACAATAATTATCTATTTGTGAGAGGTTGCCATCTCTCTCTTGGGCACCGAGATATGTGGGAGGTAGGGAGGAAACACTCGCCACATGATTCAATCTATTTTTTGCTCACACAATGAAAACACAAATCCAGTTAATAATAGTAAGAGAATGTCTTGATGCTAACCGCGAAAGTGGAACAACGAAGGTCATTCACGAGCGGTTAGGAGACTATCACTCTTTATCCTTACTATATAAAGGGTCTAACCTATCATCCGATTTAAACTAATATCAATTCAATCTCACTGAACAATCATCACTTTAAAACTTCCTTCTAATAAGTTCTTAATCAAAATAATTCAAATAGGTTACCTTCAGTTACAATCTCGCCTGGGGTTTATCTCCTCTTCTACTCTCTGTTCTAGCTAGAAAACTTCGGTTATGTATAGTAAGTTGATTTACATATCACGATTTTCTTCCGAAGGGTTGGTTGTGAATAACGAGAATGGACAGCCCAAAGATTTGCCAAGAGGATGAATTGAAGGATCGCGGATAGATCCGTCACATATAATGTTTCTTTTCCTTTCTAATTTTTAAATAGGAGCCCATTGCAAAACAATTTTTAATTAAATTAAATATTCGTTTCCTCCCTCACTCATTTCTAAAAGTACAGATGACATTTGACAAATGGTCTCGTCACTGTTGCTCTCTGTCTTATATCCGTCACATCTGGCTTTCTTGTGGACATTAGCGTAACCGCATGGGGAACTATTGGGACGCCTGCGCAAAATGTGTATAAATGCTGCACCTCATTCAATTCTCAGCTAGATGTGGAAGAGGAGCTTAGTGTCAGTTTCTAACATTAAAACTTTCTTTGTAAAACTTTGTTTTGCAAGACAAACCCATGGAAGTCACTCGTGATTATTAAACTTGTTTTTAATTTAGTATTGATTAATTAATTATAAAATACATTGCGCAGTACTGATACCTTTATAAGTATAGTACATCAGTGTATATGTGTATTTTATCATTTATTATGTTGCGACGGATTTATACGAGTTCCTTCAATTAATCCTCTTGGGAAATCTTTGGGCTATCCATTCGCGTTATTCACAACCAACCCTTCGGAAGAAGAGAATCATGATATTTAAATTAACTTACTATATATAGTCGAAGTTTTCTAGCTTGAATGGAGAGCAGGAGAGGAGATATACTCTAATCAGGTGAGATTACTACTGAAGGTATCCTATTTTGAATTTTGTTTTAAAGGAATTTTCCTTAAAAAAGAATTTTTAAATTGTCGATTGTTCTTGAAAATTGAATTGATTTGTTTAAATTTGGATGAAAAATTAGTTTCCTTTTAAAAAAGGTAAGAACGAGTTTGGATAGTCCCCAATCGTTCGCTTTTTAAAGTCGTTGTACCCTTTCGGGGTTGGGGGCCCCAATTTAAACCTTTTGCTATTATTTATTTTGAAATTGTTTTTTTTCTTTTTTTTTGGTAAATAAATAGTTTAAATTTGGGATCACATGTCAGTGTTTTTTCCCCTTCTACACACCAAAATTCCCTTTTGAAAAAGAGAGTTTAGTCTCCCCAATGTCGGGAATGTATTTATTTTTTTTTTTTTCCTTTTTTTTTAGTAAATTATTATTATTTTTTTAAAAAATTTTTTTATTTTTTTTTTTGGGATATCCCCTCCACCTAGGGACCCCCTTTCCCCTTCGGGGAGGCATGCCTCACAGTTCGAGAAACGTTGCAGGAGGACAAATCGCATTCGTTATGTACAAGCTTTTCATTGTCCCAGAAATGGCTTTCTAGAATAGCTCCAGAAGCAGGAACTCGCAGATAAATCTCTTATCACTGTCAACCTACAAACAGATTCTTATCTTGATTGTACACTCTTCTGAGCCCCACTGTTTCAAAAGTCCTTCCTAAAAAAAACCTGGGAATTTCCCGAAGGATCGATTCTTGGGTCCTTTAAAATGATTCCGGGAATATCATTTTTTTTGGTCAAAATTTTACCCCAAGGGGGCAACGGGGTCCCTGGTAATCTCTTCTATGGTTGTCATAATTTTATTTTTCATGTTCACTTTAGAAAGCGGACTTTGTCTGTAAAACTCAATTTCCCCAAAAGTAGAGCATTGTTGCAGGAAAAATAACATACGTGACGTGTTTCAGAGCTTACAAATAAGAATTTTAACACGTTTTGGGGGGAAATTCCTTTTCATAACTGTAGTAATTTTTTTTTAGAATTTTAAAAACTTTTTTTTTATTCTACTTCGTTTTTTTGGGTCGATTCTATTTGTTGTTTTCCCGATATCGAAAAAAAAGGATAGCATTATGTATATGCCCGATTATCAGAATTTCTTGCAATTGATTTTAGTTATACAGGATAAAACTACATCATAACGTTTTTAAAAAATTACAATTAGTAACTTGATATCCCATTTCATTTTATAGGACAGTATATTACTTAAGAAATTTTTTTCGAAGAAAATACAGTCGAACCTCTATATTGCGAATTTTTCTATATAACGCACTTTTTTCGGGAACCTTGAAACGCAATTTTTTTGTAAAATAATCTTTTATAGCAAAACGATTTTCTTTTTAAAAACTTTTTTTTTTTGTGATTAAATTTTGTTCTCCCTTTTTTTTAAATTTTTTTTAAAAAAAAGTTCGTTATTCCTTTTAACACATTCAGGGGGAAAAATTTTGAACTGGTTTTATTAGACCCTAACTTCCCGAGAATAGAGTTCTAAGCCCCCAAGAAGTAATTTTCCCCCCCATTGCCCTGTTCACAAGAAACATTTTGATACCCCCTTTTCACACTCAGTGGGTTGTCCCGTTCTAGTAAAAAGAATGTATGTTTAATATTACTTGTATGTTTTAAATTAAAAAAATGCCTTAAAATACTTTAATTTTTTAGTATAAAATTATTTTTAATATTGAAAATACAGTGAATTTTCGCATTCTTTTTCTTGTTTTGAGTTTTTTTTTTTCTTTTTTTTATTTTTTTTTTTTTGATGGGTAAGATATATAAAATAAACATATATTAATTTTAAAAAAGGTGTGAATTATTACTTTTTAAAATATATAGTGTTTTTTCCGGGATTAAGCGACTTCGTTATATAGAGGTCCGACTGTATATTTCTTTTCTTTTGAACTATTACCAGAAAACTGTGTTTTTAAATTCCAATATATAAATACATAACACAGTTACTTCGAAAAGATAAAGAAAAGCTTTTTTGGTGTTAAGCATGTAAAATATTACATAACTACTGCGTAAATGAAACCATCGACGTACGTAATTCCTCGAAAAACAGAATTAAATGATGATGTCGTATGCATGACGGGACCAAATCAAATAGTACCAGAATTAAATTAGCATATGTTATATAATTCATCCTACAACGTATCTGTAGTCTAAACGGAATATTTCATTCCTAAAATTGATATTTATTGTACTTTGTCGATGGAACACGGAAATATTCGTTTAATGTAGAAGCATATGATTACACCAGATGTCACGGCACATACCGAGTTATTTTTATGTGTGTGTTCCTCTGACTCTGTGTGTGTGCTGTTATTTATGTAATTTCATTTCACTTTATTGACAGTAAATAAAGAAAAGCAGTAAATCATTTATTATTGCACTTATTATTCGGATTATGTTTCCTTCGTCACGAAAAGTTAAGGGAAAAAATTATTTACGCCAAAGGGGGGGTAAAATTTAACGTTTGAAAAACCGAAATATTTAAAGCCAAACGATGTAGTAACAGTTGTAAAAAAATGGAATTACGTCAAGCCAAATGATAAAATCAGTCTAAAGAACAAAATTAAAAACCCATTTCTTAAATTACAGAGTTCTAGCAATGAAAAATATTGATAACAACTGAAAAATGTTATATCGGAAAATATTTTAATAAAAAAGGATATATTAATTCAATATATACGTCAATATTTACTTTGAAAAAAATTTGACATTGGAAAAATCGAAACAAAATGAAAAATTCATTATTTTGGTGCTTTTGTCATAAAAATTCATTTAATAAAGCGTGAAATAGTTTATGTACCATATTAATGTTTTTTTGGAATAGTTTTGTTTATTTTACCAATAGATAAAAATAAATTGAAAAATTATAGTTTAAAAAAACTAAAAAACATACTTTATGGCTAATCAAACTAAAAAGTAAAAAATAGTTCTTAATATAAGAATAAAATGATTAAAGAGAAAATTAATATCATTGTGGTAAAAGCGTGGGGTGCTCTTATAAATTGTTTTAATTTCTTAGTAGTTCGGTTCCGAAATACTGAGTTAAGTGTAAAAATGTAGCACAAAGCACCCCACGCTTTTACCACAATGACATTCATTTTATTCTTATATTAAGAATTATTTATTACTTTTTATTTCGATTCACTATAAAAGCGTGTTTTTTAATTTTTCAAACTATAATTCATTTTTTAGTTCAATCTACAATAAAAGCGTGTTTTTTTAGTTTTTTAAACTAACTTTATTCATTACTGAATTTATCTTAAGTGCGTCATTTTGTTAGTATCTGGAATACCCATTACCATTTTTGCTTTAGAGTTGTAACTTAATCTTTTAGAAGTCAAATCTAATTGTCGCCAAATCTGGAAAAGGGGATTTGTTAATCCTTATTATCCTGATCAGGGTAATGGAACAAAATTATTAAATTATTATATTGTCTTCGGTCCTTGACAAGTGTAAAAAATTTCGAATTAATTGACTAAAAATCGGTAAAACTCGAGTTCAAAGATTCCGTTACATACAGGTGAAACTTATAAAAGCGTGTTAATAAATTTCTTAAAATATACTGTAGATAAGGTGACCAACCGTCCTCCTTTGGGGAGGACAGTCCTCCTTTTATAGGTTCTGTCCTTCCTCGAAAAGTGTCTTTCTTTTTGTCCTCCTTTACAATATTTCAGAATTGATCTGTTAATCTCTATTTTCAATGAACCAAACATTTTTCCAAAATGTCGAAGAATGGTCTGAAACAAATATCACAGGAAGTAACAGTTTTCAATGGCATTTTTTGATTTGGTCTCAAGTAAAGTGGGCAGATATAAAAAATTACGTTGAGTTTTTATCGAAGGAAATGCCCGATTCTAAAATCAATAGAAAGAAGATTGAATGTATATTTAAATTCTAATAAATTAGAACAATAGGAAAATCAACATTTTTGATAAATTGTAAAAGGGGGGTGAAATACTTAAACCTTTTCAAAATGAACACATTCCATATAAAAAATTAATTACTCTTGTTGAATTTACGTTGTGCTGCCCTGGAACTAATGCAGCAGTTGAAATAGTTTTTTTTCACCTATTTAAAGATGCATGAAGTCTATATACAAGCAAAAAATAGCAGTTTGGAAAAACTTCTGGTCGGAAGTTCAATACACGATTCTGCTCAAGGCCACTACGCAAAATAACGCATTGAATAAAAGAAATATGGAATGCTCTCAGGGACATCTTAAGGCAGGGGTGTCTAAATTATGACCGTTTAATGGCCACATTAAAAATTGGGTTCCCTCAATATTTTTTTTAACAAAAGAAATAAAAAATTTAAACCCCTGTGTTTTTTTAAAACAAATAAACTCCTTTTTTATTTAATTCCCCACTATTAGCTCAACCCCTGAGATTTATTTATCTTGGTGGAATTTTTTTTTTTTAATCCTAATAAAATACATTTAAAGCTTCCATTGAACTGAAATTTTCTATACACTATTGTTTTGGGGGAAAATACGATAATTTAAATTTTAATTAATTAAAATGAATTATAAACTTTTTTTAAAAATTACAGATACAGCCACGTTGGTTTCATTTTTCCGGGCTTGGGTCAAAACTTTAAAAGATTTTTTTTTCTCACGTTTCAAAGCATTCAGTTGAACTAAACTTTTCTATACACGATTGTTTTGGATGACAATAGGATACTTTAATAATGATTAATAAAAATTAATTACCAAAAATATTGTTTAATGAAAAAAAAAGGTGCTAAAAAAAAAATTTTTCTTTGTTGATCTAAGTAGGAATTGACTTAAAAATTTTTTTTTATGTTACTTATATAATAATTTTTTAAAATTTGAATTAGATATGTATGGGTGCATATTTATTTTAAATTTGTAAAAGTTTCATTTGGTTTGGATTTCATAAAGATGGAAAAAATTCAAATTAATGAGATGGATGAATTTGCTTTTGTTAAATAAGGCAATCGATATCGGGTTCAGTAGATGAGGTTGCAATTCTTAATGCGTTTTCTAGATGTTCGTCAGTGATCTCTATTATATATATATATATATATATATGTATATTGTATGCTTCATTCTTGAAAACAATTTTTCACAAATATAGGTACTGACAAAATCTAAAGACATTAATAAAACATGATTGTGAAAATTAAGATATTTATCGCGGGGTAGAGGTAATCTTTATAAAAATCTAGTAAAGAAACATTCCCAAAGTAAAACTTTTCTTTCAGTGTAATGTCATTTTGCATTTCAATGCATTTCATTTGAAGATTTGAAAGTATTTAATTCTAGAGAAAATTGGGTAGAAAATATGCTGAAATACTCTTCATTTTTTCGAAAATCTTGAAATCTACTTTCAAACTCTTGAATTACACTAAAAATTAATGCAGCATGTGCTACTCACAGGTTTATGTGCATCCAAAGTACTGAAATGTCTCAAATCTTTGACTTTTATTTGATTGTGGCAAAATTTCTTTTTCAAAAACTGTTACTTTTTTTGGAACGTATTATTAATAAACTGATTTTTCCTGGAAGTCTCAAATTCAAATCACTCAAATTGTGAGCGACCTATACCTGAAGTTGCTCCCTCACCGTCTTGCCTACCTAAGGGTGTAGGAGGAATGAAAACAGAACCAGAAACTTCCATAATTACAATTATTTATTTACTCAAACACACTAACCAACAACACTTTAATCTCCAAGGGAATGTCAAAGGAGTAGTAGAGAGAAAGCAATGAATAATAAACAAATAAGCGCAAGTAATTATAATTTAACTCAACCTAATCTATCGTTGATTACTAACCTCAAATAGACTTATTCAATACAGTGGTTAAACACCACCTTTAATACTTATCTACGAAAATGAACTTATTCAATCTCACCTGCGTAGCGAATGTATCAGCTTTTTACCTCCTTCTACTATAATTACAAAACTGACTTTATAGAGTCGAACTAATTTAAATATCAAGGTTTCTTCTTGAGAGGGATGGTTGTGAATTAAACGCGAATGTGCTAACCCAAAGATTCCCAAAGAGGATTAGTTAGAGGTCACGTACAGACTCGTCACAAAATGTTAAATCATTAAAATTTGTATTTAAAGATAAATGTCAACAATATATGAAAAATATTACAAACATTTATTTTTTTAATAAAAATGTGTAAATTTAAGTATTTTCATAATTTGCATTTGGGCCGCATTTTAAAGGCTTTTGGGTAGCGCTTTAGACAAGCAAGGTGTGGGCACGACCCAGGGTCTCAGCCACAATGAGAGCCTCGTCTCGTTTTCAGCCTTAGTAAGATCATGATTCAAATAATTTCAACGATCAAACGTTTTTTTCCGTTTGTATTCTCCTAAAAATTGGGAATTTCGGACAATATGTCAACTAGCTACATATGACCGTCGTCGATATATAATCATAGGCTTACCGTCATACATCATCATTACTCATTCAGTCAAAATACAGCAATCTGTCAAGCCGGTTTGTGCGATTGTAAGTCATGCAATTTATTTGTTTCGGCTTATCGTTTTCACGAGCATTTGACGACGTATGTTGTGTACTGCCTACTTTTAAGGGTCATAGGTGGGGCCTACCAGGGGTGGTTCTAAGGCCGGACAAACCGGACCCCTGCCCGGGGCGGCAAATTCTAAAGGCGGCATTTGGGTCAAATTTGAAAAATATGTTTTTTTGTTGCAAAAAATTTGATATATTTTCTGAAATATTATTGGGTGGGTGAGCGAGTGAATATTAACGTCGCGTTGTTCAGCTACACGAGGGCATTAGGCGACGGACCACGTCATTTTGAACCATGGTCAAGTGACGTGTACGACACCGGAGCTTGCATCCCCTCTCCAAACAACCACACCACACCCACGGGAGGACGTTTCAGCTCTCGATAGATTTAACGTGCATCGCTCCCCTGCACGGCGGGTCATTTGTGGTACTGGACTCGAACTCGTGACAAGGCCAGCCACTATCCGATACCTGGACCACTCGGCTACCGCGGCCACATTATTGGGTGGGAATTTGGAATTTCATTTAACGTCTCTTACTTCCTTATTTTGTACTCTCTATGTTTAATGCCAGTTTTCTTTTGTGTTGAAACTTAAAGAGTTCGCGGCGAGAGTACATGTTCAATCATGAAATTCGATAAGTTTACACATTTTTCCATTAGTAACTTTCTCCCCATCCCGCAGTATATTCACAACAGACATTCCTTTCACCCATACGATGTCCAGCGTCAGCTATCCAAAAGGGAACAGGGGCAATAAGAGTTTTTTGGAGATAGAGAGTTGCAAGAAATGTTTTAGTCCTTAGTGTAGTTACTGTAAGTTAAAATAAACATTTATGATCCCCACCATCAGTAGACTCTTTTTACAAGAAGTTGGTATGCTTAAAGTATCCGACTACGTTCGAAGCCGTGATTTTGCAAAAGCGTATAAATGGATAATGTTTATGGTATTTAGTGTCACTTAGATTAAAAATGTATATAAAGTTGTTTTAAGAATAGTATTACAATAAAAAGTTATTTAAGTACACTATTTTGACAAAAAATGAACATAGAATGACCCATTTTCAAAATGTTCTCCTTTTATGAAAAATGCTTCTATTACAATAATATTTTGCCTGTCTATAGCTCAGATCTCTGTACAGAGGCTCCACTAGAATGTTTGAAATACATAACTTTGAATGGGTTTTTCC